>CAJQUW010012283.1:0-238194 GCA_907163375.1 Prostheceraeus crozeri | reverse complement strand
TATTTATGGCACAACTTTTATAATACGGTGCGAACATGGACTCCAGTCAGACCTTGACTATAGCGACCCTGCGCTATCCATAAATATATCCATTCCCGTTGCATTGAGATGGCGACTTCGTTTGTCTATGCATTTTCATTTACGAGGAAAGGTTTTGTAAGGGCGGTGGGTGAAGGATTCCACTGTCGTCCATCCTGGTCAGATTCTTCATTTTCTTCTTGCACGATTGATGATATTGGACGGAATTATCGTCAAAGGATTCGGTTTCTTGAATTTCTGATTAATGCTGAATTCGTCGAATGGCATTGGATCTTTGAGCTTCAATCCGTTGAGAGCCTTTATCGAACAGCTGAGCCAAATGAATATCGTGCGTGCGGGTTCGGTTTCCATTACAAGAAGAAAATGGCACACACACACAGGCGACATTCGAATGAATAAGCAGTCTGCTGTAATGTGTGCCCATCAGCTCCAATCATATCAAGTCACACATTAAGCTGTCAACAGTCGATCTGACAAATCCTCGATGCTATCCCTATCCACACATGCCGAGTTGTCGATGAGTATAGATGGGAAATGGTGCTTTGGCTTGTTGGATTGCGTTTCCTCGTAATTGATGTTGACTTAAGATGCCAATTTTAACATCTTGGACTTAAGTTGCAATGTAAACAAGGTGCGACATTTCACTCTCTAAATTCCTATAATTCGTGGATCACATTGCCATCCAAGATGATACATCGAAGCGTTGCGTCATTTTCCGGCAGTCTATTGAGCAATTAGGAGAAATCAAAATTATATTGACACCTTGTTGGCATTCTACATGTGTTGCGGTCGCTATCTCAGGAGAAAGTGGTCTGTTCGTTCCGATGAAACCGGTCGCAAGGCGCGACAGTCGCTATATCAAGGGGTCGCTTACATCGAGACACCGATATATGGAATTTCCTCTTATCGTTCGGTAGGCCTACATGGAGATACCGGTCGTAAAAGCAAGACGGTCGCTAACCGAGGTTTGACTGTATTTTCAGTTTTGCGTACAGCCGTTATGCTCGCAACAAAATTCGATTGATTAATGAATCCAAGATAACACAACCCGTCAGTTATATTTCGAACATAGGCCTATTATGCCAATGTTGTTTTTAAAGGGTGCTAGGTTGATGCGGAGACGTAGTTGAGTATAAATCGGAGGGAATGGAATAGTTTGAGTTCTTGTTAAGTCTAGGCATAGGGGCCCAATATACACAATACTCTCTATAAAGAAGGTATTGCTGGCCTTTAATTTTGATTCGGACAAGATACCGGTATTGTGAAATAGGAGCCAACCGGTAACCTCAACTACAGGCATCTACACACCAAGGATAGAGACGTTGGATCAAGTTGTGGGAACGAACATTTGCAAAATTTCAAGTGGCTATATTATTGTGGCCTACCGATATGTAGGCATGCCATAAAAATGCCAGCACTAGCTAAATCAAAGTTTCATGATTCTGCCTATACTAAGCTCGACTATGAGGCATGTTTAATGGGTTTAGCGTACTTTCCGGCCTATAAGGCGCATCCGCGCAGAAGGCGCACAGGCCGATTTTAAGGTTAGATTCCTATTTTGACAACAGATAGGGCGCACGTACACTTTCATATATCATATCTCTTGTAATAGGAAATAATTGGATAACTAAGAAATAATGATTGAATTATTAAACTAATTTCACCGATAGAAGCTCTACCGATTGTTTAGTATAGCCAAAACCTGCGTTGGGCTATAATAAGCCATCTGGCATAATTTCTGAAAAATTGCAAAGTATCATGATCGACATGATAGCCTAAGAAATATTCCAATAGTAGAAGGTTTAGCTGAAAACAGAACGAACAAAATCTAGCATGTCAGAACTGAAGTCGAAATTTTCGGTGTCTGAAATTAATGTTTGATTCAACTGCAGGCAGGAAGTCTGAGTGTTTACTTCAATATTCATTTCGTTGTCTTAATCAAGGCTCGTTTAAGTGATGGATTCAATGTAGGCTTGAGTGTCAGAATCAATATCACTTCAGTATCTGAATGAAGGTTCGCTCCACTGTCACAATCAACATTCGTTACAGTAGGCCTATTTGAGTCAAATGTCAAATCGGTTGAATCGCTCTTAGAAAATGACACCCTCATTGCTTTCTTGAAGCCATTTCGAATGACCTTTTCTGGCACCTGCTCCCAGGATATCCTATATTGCACTGAAAGCCTACCTATCTCTTATCCGCCATAGAAATCTAATTTGACCTTAGATAGAGCGCACTCTGCAGATAAGGCGCATTAGCTGTTTCCGAGTAAAAAAGTCGCGCCTTATAGGCCGGAATTTAAAAATTTGAAATTGCTGAACAAAGTAGTTTAAATGGATGTAATATGGGGTTTGTATCGGTTATGACCGAAAGTCCATAAGCACAAATTGTACAACTTAGTCAAATTTTGCATAGAAACCTTCACATATATTGTAGATGATAAGCTATCTATATTTTCACGTCAAAATAAGCTAATTGCCAGAGGTTGACACTGCCACTCCATTGTATATTCCGTCAAATAGGAGTTCATCGAGGTTGGGTGGAGTTCTTCGAGTCTAAGTTCGGCCATTTTTTGTTCTGCACTCAATAACTGAATGTTAACTAAACGATTGAAGCCGCTGTCTATATCATATACACCTTAGGTTAACTCCAAAATTATGGTAGGGCCTAGTGAAGTTCGTATTTTTGCTGTTTCAGCTTCAGTACGGCTACCATTTATAGAGGTCAAGATGTTTTTCGAGCATGGGGTAATTTGGGTCTATTCCAGTTGATTTTGTAAACGTAAGATGTTAGAAATTGACTATCAACTGGCTTATGTTATTCGGAGTGGTCATTTCCAAGTTAAAAATCATGCAAATAGCTGAAAGAAGTCGCAGGATTTTCCACGTTAATATGATTGGTTAATTAGTAACGCAGAACACCAACTTATGTTATTCTGATAGGTTATTCAAATATGTTTCCTGATTAAGAATTTCTGTCATATACTACCAGCAATTGTTGGAAATTAGTTTCCAAAAAACCTGAATTGAGTAGCCTATAAATAAAACAATTGCCCTCGAAAGTGTGGATCCATAAATTTGTTATTAGGCCTACTTAAAATCAACCAATCATATTAGAGCGGTCACGATTTTTAACGTGAGAACAAACCTGATCTCGCATTTCATTATGAATCGGCTTACCTGTAAGCTGTTAAGAATCTCATTCCATTTGATTATGATGTATTATGATGGCTCTACTCCAGAAAGTGTGCTTTTGGAGCCCAGCTATGATTGGAGTCGGAAAGTAATCGTAAAAAAATAAAGTAAAAAATAATCACGAGTCCACAACTAAATTCCTGAAATTCCTAAAAAAATCACCAGTTGCATCCTGGTTACTAATTACGGTTATTAGCATTGGTGTATGGTTATTACCAAACTCCCAGGTCGGAGGCTGAAGTTCTAACAACTCCAAAGTCTCTGAGTGAGGCAATGGAAAGAGGGGCATGCTCGCTCAAACGAAAGGCTACTGTCGCCGCGAAAACATGCTAACCGAAGGTATAAACGACCTCGGATAAGTTAAGATACTTCTACGGGCACAGAATTTAACCGTAGCACCGACACCGTAGAAATCTCTTAACTTGCTAATGCATGATTCGCAATGGAATACCGGGCACGGCTGCATATTAAATAGGGAGTCGTGATGATGTTGGGGAATGTGAACAAGGTCTGCTGATGATTCCTGATAGGATGAAATAGCAGCTATTCAGGTCTGTTCTCATTTTTCAACTGAGGTCACGACTCAATATTTAATTATATCGTTTGCAGTTTGTTGACCTCTGATAAGCCTACCACATCCACACATGGCAATATTCTGCCATCAACCAATCAACGTCCTCTGATAGCGAGATGGAAAGTTGCTTTTCCAGTAACTAGTCGCAAAATTCTACAGTTGGTGATTGTAGCGTAGCGCAAAAAAAATTTCGATATGCGTAATATTGTGGGTGCTAGGTCAAAAAATCTTGAAATTGATTTTTTCGGTAAATTTGCTATATTTATTATTAACTGAACGTTTAGGTTAAGAATGTTTGATGATGTAGAAGCCGAATAGTAAGTTCTCTTATAGTCCTGTATTTTTTTTATAAATCATTGATATATAATAATTGATTGATTTATATCACCCTATCATTGAAAACATTTGAACTGAACCACATTCCATCTGCTGCTGTTGTATTCTTTTTGATAAACTTGATAAAATGAAAGTTTAAATTATAATGTCAATTATGCTATTTATCTTTTATAGGAAGGAAAACCAGGAAGGGAGTCGAAGGCTGTCGCCTTGAAAAGAATGTAAGTTGTTAGTTGAAACTGTGATGTTATAATTACGCACTAGTAACTTAATTGCTCCAATGTGGCCTGTCGCTCACTGATTTGTTGCCAGTATTACAATCACAGTGTTGTGAAAGTACATGTAGGCCTATATGAAACTTAGATTAGTCATTTACCGGTACTCTTCTAAGTCATTCTTAGCGATTGCTCGTTTCAGAATCTGCATTGTCTTTTAATACGGTTTAGTTTCTCATTTCCGGCATACTGCAGCAAAACAGATCTCACCCATGTGAACTCCTTCGCATTCCAGATATTTTCGCACATGCACAAGTAAAACAGGTTCGTAAATGTTGAAACGTTATACGGATTGCATATCATTCGGTATCACAATAACAAAGTTGTTAAGATATGGGTACAATAATGAGAGTGTGGTCCCTCGAGGCTCACATGATTGGAGTGTGGTCTCCCAATTGTCTACATTATGGCGGGTAGTAAACGTCTAATCACTTTTGCACTTTGCTTGCGAATTGATTGGGCGATGTAAGTTGCTATCGGCGTCTGCAAGGTTCCCTTCGTCATTCATTACCATGACGACGCACGACGAATACCTATTTAGGTGTATTGTCGCACGCTTGTCGGGCACTCACTTTGAAATTAAGTTGACGAACGCAATTGCCTTGTGCATCGACAAAGCCACTGCAAATGATTTCGTGCACCAGCGTGGAATTATATCAAGTGATTCCCCGATGTGTGACATGGAATACTGCATACGTGTAATGACTGTAGTGAAGAATGGATAATTATGCATTTTAAGTGTTGGGACCACAGGAATTTTAGGGACCATACTCTCATCATTGTACCGAAATATGTACTCTTACATTACATTGAAGGGAAGTCCACTCAAAATAAGATATGACCTCAAAACATTACTCTTGTCGCCCTGTCGGTAGTATATCAGAACAGCATTCCGCTCTAGACACATCAGCTGCATACAGCCTCAATCGTGATTTGCTATTTGCAGATGACGTCATACGGGCAATCGAGTAAGTAATGGAACACACGTGGAAGCGAAGTAATGTAGCGCTCAATGAATGTAATTGACTGATAATTGCCTAAATATATGCATTTTTAGCTCAAGCGTATCTGATGCACTCACAATGCGCACATTTGAGACAATTTTCTTTCCAAATATGAAAGACGATTTCATTACTCAAGCAGAACCTTTTAGGTGGACAGAACCTCGGATCTTAACACAGTTTGCATATGAGAATCTGTCCATTCTGAACTCGCTGTAGATTCCATTCTGGTAGTCGTAGGATTCCAGTTTCTTCATAATCGGAAAGTTCAGCGTATTGAGAACCACTTTCAGCAATAAAACATGTGTATCAGATCACAAAATCTTTTAAATGGCTAGTATGGTCAATTCTTACGACGGGGAAGTTGCGTACATGTGGTTAGACAATATATACGCTTAAACATCTAAGGAGTGTAGGCTCGATAGCAAAGTTAGGAAGAGCTGTGTGGGTCGAAAGCTCTATGCTTCAAAGATCTCTTGCCTCCACTGATAATCCTTCGTAATTATGTGCTCGAATTAACCTTCTCGTGGCCTTACGCCACTCAGTTGTTATTTATTCAGCCTCCACTCCTCGTCCGATGTTGAAGCTCTAATCCACTATGGCTAATGCAATGTGACATGCGTCCCTTTGTCTGTGAAAATACAATCGTCTTTTTACATTTCTTATCATGGTCTCACATGGTTAGAAGAAGCGCTGTGTTACAACCATACACACTGCATTGAAGCATGCTTACACTAACGATAGAGCTAAAAATGCATGTATTTGGGGGTAATTATTAGTCAGTCGCATTCATTGTGCGCTGCATTACTTCGTTTCCACGACTGTTTCATTACTTAGTCGATTGTCCGTATGGCTGTACGCAGCTGATGTGTCTAGATCGGAATGCTGTTCTGATATGCTACCGACAGGAGGAACGTTTTAAGGTCATATTATTTTGAGTAGAGTTCCCCTTTAATGGAAGAATACTCAAACATCAATAGGTAATGTAATAAAATACTGACCACCTATTTCACGTCTTGATAAGTTAATACACGGATCCTTTTTCATATCTTTTAGGACAATAGATATATTTGACATATCCGCAAAAGCTGAAGTGTAAGTCTCTATGCTTACAATGATAGCAACTTCGGATTTGAAAACCGACTTTTCCATTGATATCCTAATGTCTCTAAAGGAAAATTTCAACCTGTTGCAAATATGCCGAGCGAAGGTATAACAGCTCTATTAGAAGTTAGGTAGGATGGGATCCGTATTTTAGGAAAGAGGTATTCCTAACTATCCCTTATACGAACTACAGAAAATATTTGTTGAAGACTTATAAAAAAATTGAACTTACACTTTAGTTTTTCAGCTCTTATCTTCAAAAGCATAAACATGAAGTGAAATTGGTGCTTTGATACCTAGAAATAAAATAACTTTTTTACATTTTGGGCGTTGGCAATCCGCGTTATTGATTGATTAATTTTAGTTGGACGTTTTTTTATTTGCTGTTCTTTGGTGAAATATTTTGGTTTCTTAGGAGAATTAAAAGTGAGGTGGGGCTATTGGCCTACTTAACTTTTTGGTATCAATAGACTTCAATCTTTCTAAGTTGAAAATGTCACCTTATGCATAGACGGCATTAGACTACAGTCTATTGCCTATCACAGCTACTTTTGTATTCAAGCTGTGTGCATCATCTGCCACAATTCCGTTAGTAAACTTCAGACATTTAAAGTAAGCATGCTTAGTTGATCGGGACGTTAGATATGTATCTTAACAGCCTATAAGAAGGCATAATTTCATGCTTCATCGTTATTCGTTAGGTTGTTGGACTACCCATTGCATTCATTTGGGCTGGGCTTCATCCAGAAATATATTGCCAAAGTTACTGGGATTAGACCAAAATAATCAGCTTTTGTTAAGTGTTCCTAGCGAGGACGCGAATTACGCGAACGGCGCGAAATGAAAGGGTGAGAATACGCGGAATTCTCATATCTACGTTTGCCAATATTATGGACTTTTACAGCTTTAGGTCTATGTAGAAAAGTGCATCCTGGTCGATGGAAGTCTGTGAATTGAACATTGTACATGTATGAATAATAAACTGCTATGTGAGATGTCAGCCTTCGATCAGAAAGAGGATATCAAGGCTCTACGAACTTTCTACATTACGGGCGCAAAGAAACTGGATGAGTATTTGCCTTTCGGGAATCATTTCCTCAAATATTACAAGTTTCTCGAACTGGGAATGCAGCGCAACAAAACTTCGAGAAAGGGCTTTTGAGGGTTGCCGATAATTTACCGTCAGTTGTTGACATATCCGATAAACCCCCGCTGACGGTCGAAATTCGACTGTATCAAATGTGGCTCGATGACCAACAAAACAGGATCTGTCAAATGAAATCAGAACGCATTGGCTGCTAGTGGACAATATTGAGAAGTCCAGGACGCTCACTAAGGTGGTAATGGCTGTATTCACATTGCCTCATGGGAACGAAGCTTCTTGATGCTATCAAATATTATAAGAAAGGAGAGGAGATGCCTTCATCCGGAGACGATCAGAACAATGGTTGTTACTAAATCTGTAGTGAAGGGTATGGGTTGGACTAATTCGACCATCCCGATTACTCCTAAGCTGAATCAAAGTGTCGGAGCGTCATACTCGAAGTAGGCCTATCAAAGAATGCTACAAGAACGAGGACAAAATGAAAATGTTGAGATAGCCGAAGCATTGGAAAAAGAGCTATCTCGTGAAATTGAACAGATGAAGAAAAATGGCAAGAGAAAACTTAAAATAGACGAAGAGATGAAGGCTAATGAAGAAGCGGTGACCCAGAAACTGAAGAAGAAGGAGAGATTACACAAACTTCTCGAACAGGCCCAGCGTCAAGCTTTGAGGTCCGATCAGCAATTGGAGGAACTGCGGTCAGAACGGCGCAAGTTGGACCAGAAACAAAAACGATTATCTGATCAGATTGTGCGGTCGGCTTTGAAACGTCACATTGATGATTCAAGAAAAGAAGGCCCATCATCGAAACGACCTAATTGCTGAATGAATAATAACATTCACTCATATACATGTATTCTTGGTAACAATTTCTTATCGTGATAGTCTGATATATAGCCTAATACATCCACTAGATCGATGAAATAACGAGTTCTTAGTAAAAGGAACTATTATGCAAATGATGATGTAATAGATATTCTGTACTGGTTGATAAACGGGTGTATGACGTAGACGCTACTTTATAGCTATCAATCGAGTAACTGTTGACGCGAAATGTTTTCATTATCGTGCTCGTGAATCCTTCACAAATAACTTGAAAGAGAATCTATATTAAATGGTTTATTTCAGGATACCCATAGTGTCACTTTCTTCGTTTCCAGGAAACATACCGGAAAATGTCAAGGCGACCAAGTCAACTCAACTCAAGAGAAAAAGAAGATCAGTACCTTCACTCACGCTAGACATAGTTGATGAAACAGATCAGGAGTGCGACGAGGACGACGTTGAGAAAGAAAAGAAAAAGCCATTTCAGCTCAAGAGAAAAAAGAGATTCATAAATGATGTTCCTCTTGAACTTGAACAGAGTCAGTCCAATATTCTTGTAGCCCCTAGGAGTCAAACACCTTCACTCACGGTAGACATAGTAGATGAAACAGATCAGGAGTGCGACGAGGACGACGTTGAGAAAGAAAAGAAAAAGCCATTTCAGCTCAAGAGAAAAAAGAGATTCATAAATGATGTTCCTCTTGAACTTGAACAGAGTCAGTCCAATATTCTTGTAGCCCCTAGGAGTCAAACACCTTCACTCACGGTAGACATAGTAGATGAAACAGATCAGGAGTGCGACGAGGACGACGTTGAGAAAGAAAAGAAAAAGCCATTTCAGCTCAAGAGAAAAAAGAGATTCATAAATGATGTTCCTCTTGAACTTGAACAGAGTCAGTCCAATATTCTTGTAGCCCCAAGGAGTCAAACACCTTCACTCACGGTAGACATAGTAGATGAAACAGATCAGGAGTGCGACGAGGACGACGTTGAGAAAGAAAAGAAAGAGCCATTTCAGCTCAAGAGAAAAAAGAGATTCATAAATGATGTTCCTCTTGAACTTGAACAGAGTCAGTCCAATATTCTTGTAGCCCCAGCAAGGAGTCAAACACCTTCACTCACGGTAGACATAGTAGATGAAACAGATCAGGAGTGCTACGAGGACGACGACGAATTTAATTGTGATACGTCTTCGGAATCAGAGAATGGCTGTATTGATTTTCTGAGAAGTGGGAAGCATGTGAGAATACTGGTTGAAGGTCACTCAAAATCTCCGAAGAAAGACGTTTGCTTGATATGTAAAATAGAAATACGCACCGCTGCATTTGCTAGACATCTGACAAATATGCACAAATCTGACTCAGATGTGTCCGCCATGATGCAATTGGAAGATACACACGAAAGAAACCGGGCCATCCAAGTTATTCGGAATAAAGGAAATTACAAGCACAATTTGGACGTTCTCCGGGACGGTGGAAATGTCATCGTTGTGCAGCGGCCCCGTAATACAATAGATTTATCAAGAAATATGTCGGCGTATGTCTGTTGTAACAAATGCTACGGATTTTATTCGAAGAATGATATATGGCGACATCGATGCCCTGCTGAAAAAATCTCCAAAGAATCAAGATAAGACCGATAACATTCACTTCGTCGCATGGAACGTCACAGATGAAAGCGTTTGAAAATAAATTGAGGAAAGATGATATCTCTGATATCATCAATAAGGATGGTTTACTGAAAACGTATGCTGAAATGGAAATTACATCAAAAGGAATGGAGAAGTATTCCTCAATCGCTAACAAAGCGAGGACATTAGCGACATTTTTGCAGAATTTCCGTTCTCATTTCAATCAGTCATCTCTTGATTGGGTCGGCCTGCTCAAACCATCAAATCTTGATCGAATGGCAGCATTGATTATCAAAGATTTCAAATACAAATGTGATTCAAATGAGAGCATCACGATGGAACGTCCAGCATCCCTGAAAAGACTTTGTCAATCCATAATTCAACTGACGTCTCACTTGGAAAATCAGTTTTTGAAAAAATCGATGTTTGATCGAGCTAAGGAGGCGAAAATACTCCTCAAACTTTACGAATCCGACCTGCGCCCAATGATGACAAATGCAACTCACGTGATGCAAAAACCCGCTTCAGGTAATCCCGATGCTCTGCCGCAAAAGGATGATGTTGATGCATTCAAATTGTATCTAAAGGAACAACTTCATAGTCTGAAAAATCAAGAATCCAACCGGCGACAGATAAAAGAAATAATATTGGCATATTTGATATTGTTCAATAAGAGACGGCCAGCTGAGGTGTCGCGATTGACCACGGAAGTATGGAGGAAGCGCGATATCTGGAAGAAGTTAACAAAGGAAGATGAAAAGAAATTGACCGATGATGATCGAAGACTTCTCTCTATGACCGACATCGTTTATGTCAAAGGAAAACGTAGAAGACTTGTACCCATAATATTTCCTAAAGTCTGTGTCAAGAAAATTGTTTGGTTGACATCTCTAGATGAAAAGTTCGTTTTCTCCAATGAACGAGGGAATCCTATTAGAGGAAACGATGCAATACGGAAGTCTGCGTGTAAGGCTGGGTTGGAAGCAAAGAAAATAAACTCTGTCAATTTTAGAAAACTGATGGCAACTTCGCTGCAAGTAAGTTGACTTTTGATAGTAATTGGTATGGGATGATGTCTCTAGAATAAGTATTCATGCTAGATTTTAAATGTAACCCTTGTTGAATAACTAAAAAAGATGCAGCTCGTTAAATAATCTAAAAATTACTTAGATGTACTGTACGTACCATGTACATGCCTACACATGGAAAACTTTACTTCCTTGTCGATTTTAGCTCTCACTTCTTTTTGACAGTAGCACTTAATGGGCCTACCGATACCATTTTAAATACATTTTGTTCTTTATTAACAAAACATTATTATTTCAGTCCGAAGATATGACGGAATCAGAGTACCGTGCTGTATGTGAACACCTTGGTCATACGTATGACGTTCACAAGCGGTATTACCGCTTGCATGATACTACGGTGGCTCTGACGAAAGTAGGAAAGCGATTGGAAGATGATTTCTCGTCCAAGAGGGGAAAAGAAATGAAAACAAAGAAACCAAGTAAGTTTTTGGCTACATATTTTTGGACTTAGAGGTGTACTCCGGTCAATTTTTAAAATGTATCCGTATTGATACTACAGCATCAGATCAGTTTAATTTAGTTGATCGTTTTGCTGCACGTTTCGCAATTCTCACGCTACGCCTCGACCAATGCTTGGTGATGATGGCGCCAGTCGCATCAATAAGGGAAGGCAACCACGTGCATTTCTAGATGCCGCAATGAGAGCAAGGTCGAACACGAGATTACTTCGTGCCGTTAGCATTCCTTCTTTAGGTATTATTTGCGGACTACGATGGTGTAGTAAGTAAGTAGGCAGTGTTGAATATACTGTATAATTGCCATAGTTCCACAAATGGGTCTGGACCTCAGAATGTATCATTTTTCGTTCTCTTGGAACAAACTCTTAAGAAATAAATGGATCCATCAGGTCAGACGCAAAATTTTTAAACCGACTAAGCATAGTTTCGTTTACTCCGAGTATTTTGCTGATAGTGGTAAGAAATTAAACAGGAAATACGTTTTACTCAAAAAATTATACTAAGCGAAACTACTATAGTATTTTTAAAAAGAATGAGCTTTCCGATTTTGAACCTGGGACGAAAAAGCTGACTGTAAAAGTTCCTCAGCGAAAAAGTCGCGTGTTAGAAAAATTAGACCAGAATTGATCTGTATTAACTCGCTTCAAAGTCAATGTATCGGCTATGCTTCTACGTATTCATGTGACTTATCTGGGGATGACGCTGATGATGGTAAGAATTTATTGTAAGGTATCATTGTAAGGTAATATTACAATACAAGGTATCATGAACACAGGAATTAGTATTTGTCATTCATATTTTCTCTCACGTGAGTCAAATCGTTGTAGCGTGCTGGATACGGATACTATTGATGGCTGATTTATGAACTTGCTTTTAAGACAATAAAATGAGAGACGAATTTCGCCTGGAGTATAAAAGGCTTAAAGGTAGAGCGGTTTAACAAAAAGTATAATAAAAATATAAAAAATACAAAAAATATAATGAAAAGTGAGCAAAATACTTGCAAAAAAATTTTAAATGCATGAAGCTTGACATATAAAGATGTCATTTTGGAGTTATTGAATGTCGACATTGAAGCATGAATCATATTATATGTCAGGTAATACACTTATTCATTTTTACAGATCCATGGACAAAAAATCAAACCGACTTCATGAAGATTCGGCTTGGCAAGTATATAACCGACAAAAAAGATCTACCCGCCTCAGTAGCCAAACAGGTCAAAGCAGAGATGCCAATTCTCTTTCGTAATCGCAAGTGGAAGGAAATACAGGTAATCTCCTTTGATAATCATATACAGTCGAGGTTGCGTGTTATTTATTCATGCCCATAGAAGTCAGTTTGATTGGAAAACAAGTTGTATTGTGGTAGAAATTAAAGGACTCAAATTTAGAAGTACCGAATCAGTGTGATGTTAATTGAGATTTTTACATTTTAATGACTATAAAATGATGTAAAAGTGCTAAACAAGAGAAGGCGCAGGACTAGGTACGAGTGGAATTTCATTCAGATGTAAACATCAGCACCATAATTTAGAATGTCAATAATTTGCTCAATGACACCGTTATGCTATGTTGAATAAACGAAATTTACATAATAAACATCGATTTTAGTCGACAGCCGGGAATACCCTTTTTGAGTTTTTGCGAAGACTCGCTGTTTTTTCCAAAAATATAGAACTATAGAATTTTCAATAATTGATCAGAGGAGTAATCACAGCTTATCCGAATCTGATGACCATAAATGAATTTAAGAATATCATCAATTCAACTACTAGATCACCGAAATTCGATAGAAACTAGCACACCTCAATATTTTGCAGTGAAAAAAATCTTACTTGAAAATCGTCAATCCACGACGTTATTTTATTATTTTTTTTATGGGTTGCATCGGCAATAAGCCATCTAAGTACTTCATATTACATGCGTAGTTAATTTGAATAGTGACAAAACCATACAATGTAGGTCACATCACTCATCTAAACGTATTGTTATCTCGCGTATTCTTATGAAGGAAAATCAAAATCGTCACTCTAAGACGAAAAATGATGTCGCGGAATGATGCGTCATTCCGGGACATCAGCAAAAGCTTGCACTTGCTCTGAAAGTGGTCTGAGTAAAAGCTTACCTAGGTCCTAGTGTATATGATATCGAGGGCTTGAAGTGATAGAAATATCATAGGAAACCTAAAAGTCATTCCGTGACCTTGTTTTTGTCATTCTACGACCACTGAAAAATTCCTATTTTGCAAAATCAAAAAGGTTTCCCTGTAAGTCGACCATATGCATTTGTAACGAATGTCTCTAGTGTTATATCAGAGGAATTCGTTCGTAGAAAAGTCATTAAAAGACAGACTTTTAATTTGAATGAAACGATAAATTTGTGGTGTTTCAAATGCATCATTCCGTGACAATATGTGTCTGAGTGGAAATACGAGTAACAGGTTAGATGGTTCGATAAACACACTCAAACTGTTTCATGTAAACAAGATGGGTGTATAGTCTATCAAACGACTTGCAATCAAATTCTAAGGGCATCAGATGATTGAAAAATATTTGGGTGAAGATGGGTAATATCCAACTGTCATCATTCCGTGACGATAAAAATGCACACTAGGATTTTCTACTGCATAAAGAACAGCTTCATCATGAAGTTTGTAGAAATTGAACTTATAAAGGCGTATAAATACTTGTACTAACTCGTAAAAAATATGAAGAAATATAGCCTATGTAGAAATAATCTATGAATATCAATGCCAGCGTATCGTCGGCGTGGCCATGCGAACTTGCTTCCACCTCTAAATTCGGTTTGATTCCATGATCATTGCATTATACGAGTAGACCGGAGAATCAGGTGTGTTCCAGTAAATTAGAGAGTTTGTAGTCTTATCTCTACGAGAGAAAATATGTAACTGCTGTATTCTTTATTTGTTACCTACCTTAGTAAAATATCAATTTGTTTTCTTTTCTTCAGGAGTGGTGCTCACTGTCGATGTCAAGCTGAACAACGATAACTATGACGAACGACTATGACTGTGACGAACGATAACTATAACAAATCTATAATCAATATAAATCTGGAATTATACCTGAGATTTTTTACGGTGCCATGATGGACTGAAGAAAGGACGATATCTGAAAATGACTATCTATGAATTGATTCAATTGATATTATCTTACATAGTTAACTGTATCAGTCAAACAAATCTTTCGTATTATAGAAAGACAGAGATAGATTATAGCAGTCCGGGTAGCAGATTTCCTGTTTACAAGTTTCGTTTGATGCAGTTGTCTGTTATAATGATGTTTCGCGCTCCGTGTAGCTGCATTGGCATAATTATCTATTTGTTTTGCAAGAATTTCCACATATGTATGAATCGGATCGATTGATATTGTCTAAGTCTTTGAATCAGACAAACAAATCCTTCGTATTATAGAAAGACAGAGATCAGTCCGGGTTGCAGATTTCCTGTTTACAAGTTTCGTTTGGTGCAGTTGTCTGTTATAATGATATTTCGCGCTCTGTGTAACTGCATTGACATAATTATCTATTTGTTTCGCTAGAATTTCCGCATTTCCATGAATAGGATCAATTGATATTATCTAAGTCTTTGAATCAGACAAACAAATCCTTCGTATTATAGAAAGACAGAGATAGATTATAGCAGTCCGGGTTGCAGATTTCCTGTTTACAAGTTACGTTTGGTGCAGTTTTCTGTTATAATGATATTTCGAGCTCTGTGTAGCTGCATTGGCATAATTATCCATTTATTTCGCTAGAATTTCCGCATTTCCATGAATAGGATCGACTGATATTATCTAAGTCTTTGAATCAGACAAACAAATCTTTCGTATTATAGAAAGACAGAGATAGATTATAGCAGTCCGGGTTGCAGATTTCCTGTTTACAAGTTACGTTTGATGCAGTTGTCTGTTATAATGATATTTCGCTCTCTGTGTAGCTGGATTGACATAATTATCTATTTGTTTCGCTAGAATTTCCACATATGTATGAATAGGATCAATTGATATTATCTAAGTCTTTGAATCAGACAAACAAATCTTTCGTATTATAGAAAGACAGAGATAGATTATAGCAGTCCGGGTTGCAGATTTCCTGTTTACAAGTTTCGTTTGATGCAGTTGTCTGTTATAATGATATTTCGAGCTCTGTGTAGCTGCATTGGCATAATTATCCATTTATTTCGCTAGAATTTCCGCATTTCCATGAATTGGATCAATTGATATTGTCTAAGTCTTTGAATCAGACAACAAATCCTTCGTATTATAGAAAGACAGAGATCAGTCCGGGTTGCAGATTTCCTGTTTACAAGTTTCGTTTGGTGCAGTTGTCTGTTATAATGATATTTCGCGCTCTGTGTAACTGCATTGACATAATTATCTATTTGTTTCGCTAGAATTTCCGCATTTCCATGAATAGGATCAATTGATATTATCTAAGTCTTTGAATCAGACAAACAAATCCTTCGTATTATAGAAAGACAGAGATAGATTATAGCAGTCCGGGTTGCAGATTTCCTGTTTACAAGTTACGTTTGGTGCAGTTGTCTGTTATAATGATATTTCGAGCTCTGTGTAGCTGCATTGGCATAATTATCCATTTATTTCGCTAGAATTTCCGCATTTCCATGAATAGGATCGACTGATATTATCTAAGTCTTTGAATCAGACAAACAAATCTTTCGTATTATAGAAAGACAGAGATAGATTATAGCAGTCCGGGTTGCAGATTTCCTGTTTACAAGTTACGTTTGGTGCAGTTGTCTGTTATAATGATATTTCGCGCCCTGTGTAGCTGCATTGGCATAATTATCCATTTATTTCGCTAGAATTTCCGCATTTCCATGTTTAGGATCAATTGATATTGTCTAAGTTTTGAATCAGACAAATCTTTCGTATTAGGAAGACAGAGATAGATTAGGCTATAGCAGTCTGGGTTGCAGATTTCCTGTTTACAAGTTTCGTTTAGTGCAGTTGTCTGTTATAATGATATTTCGCGCTCTGTGTAACTGCATTGACATAATTATCTATTTGTTTCGCTAGAATTTCCGCATTTCCATGAATAGGATCAATTGATATTATCTAAGTCTTTGAATCAGACAAACAAATCCTTCGTATTATAGAAAGACAGAGATAGATTATAGCAGTCCGGGTTGCAGATTTCCTGTTTACAAGTTACGTTTGTTGCAGTTGTCTGTTATAATGATATTTCGAGCTCTGTGTAGCTGCATTGGCATAATTATCCATTTATTTCGCTAGAATTTCCGCATTTCCATGAATAGGATCGACTGATATTGTCTAAGTCTTTGAATCAGACAAATCTTTCGTATTATAGAAGACAGAGATAGATTAGGCTATATCAGTCTGGGTTGCAGATTTCCTGTTTACAAGTTTCGTTTGATGCAGTTGTCTGTTATAATGATATTTCGAGCTCTGTGTAGCTGCATTGGCATAATTATCCATTTATTTCGCTAGAATTTCCGCATTTCCATGAATAGGATCAATTGATATTGTCTAAGTCTTTGAATCAGACAAACAAATCCTTCGTATTATAGAAGACAGAGATAGATTAGGCTATAGCAGTCTGGGTTGCAGATTTCCTGTTTACAAGTTTCGTTTGATGCAGTTGTCTGTTATAATGATGTTTCGCGCTCCGTGTAGCTGCATTGACATAATTATCCATTTGTACTGCAAGAATTTCCACATATGTATGAATCGGATCGATTGATATTATCTTAGTCTTTGAATCAGACAAACAAATCTTTCGTATTATAGAAAGACAGAGATAGATTATAGCAGTCCGGGTTGCAGATTTTCTGTTTACAAGTTACGTTTGGTGCAGTTGTCTGTTGTAATGATATTTCGCGCTCTGTGTAGCTGCATTGGCATAATTATCCATTTATTTCGCTAGAATTTCCGCATTTCCATGAATAGGATCGATTGATATTATCTAAGTCTTTGAATCAGACAAACAAATCTTTCGTATTGGGAAGACAGAGATAGATTAGGCTATAGCAGTCCGGGTTGCAGATTTCCTGTTTACAAGTTTCGTTTAGTGCAGTTGTCTGTTATAATGATATTTCGCGCCCTGTGTAGCTGCATTGACATAATTATCCATTTATTTCGCTAGAATTTCCGCATTTCCATGAATTGGATCAATTGATATTGTCTAAGTCTTTGAATCAGACAACAAATCCTTCGTATTATAGAAAGACAGAGATAGATTATAGCAGTCCGGGTTGCAGATTTCCTGTTTACAAGTTACGTTTGGTGCAGTTGTCTGTTATAATGATATTTCGAGCTCTGTGTAGCTGCATTGGCATAATTATCCATTTATTTCGCTAGAATTTCCGCATTTCCATGAATAGGATCGACTGATATTATCTAAGTCTTTGAATCAGACAAACAAATCTTTCGTATTATAGAAAGACAGAGATAGATTATAGCAGTCCGGGTTGCAGATTTCCTGTTTACAAGTTACGTTTGATGCAGTTGTCTGTTATAATGATATTTCGCTCTCTGTGTAGCTGCATTGGCATAATTATCCATTTATTTCGCTAGAATTTCCGCATTTCCATGAATAGGATCGACTGATATTATCTAAGTCTTTGAATCAGACAAACAAATCTTTCGTATTATAGAAAGACAGAGATAGATTATAGCAGTCCGGGTTGCAGATTTCCTGTTTACAAGTTACGTTTGGTGCAGTTGTCTGTTATAATGATATTTCGCGCCCTGTATAGCTGCATTGGCATAATTATCCATTTATTTCGCTAGAATTTCCGCATTTCCATGTTTAGGATCAATTGATATTGTCTAAGTTTTGAATCAGACAAATCTTTCGTATTAGGAAGACAGAGATAGATTAGGCTATAGCAGTCTGGGTTGCAGATTTCCTGTTTACAAGTTTCGTTTAGTGCAGTTGTCTGTTATAATGATATTTCGCGCCCTGTGTAGCTGCATTGACATAATTATCTATTTGTTTTGCAAGAATTTCCGCATATCTATGAATTGGATCAATTAATATGATCTAAGTCTTTGAATCAGACATATCTTTCGTATTATAGAAAGACAGAGATAGATTATAGCAGTCCGCAGATACATATTATAGATCCGCAGTTGCAGATCTCTTTCTAAAAGTTTATTGTGATATGCTTTTACCGGTTAGGCCTACTGTTACTTTGCATTCTTTGTTAGCATTGCATACTTTTGTAGTTGAATTTTGTCAGAAATGTTCATGTAGTTCCCGTTTCATACGATACAGGAACAGCATCTTAACTTATCCAACGTATTGGGCCAACTTTACAGTAGTGGCTTTTGCTGAATGTGAGTCGTTAACGTTGATCAAGACGACTGGTCCAAAGGCAGTTCATATCTAGTCTTCGTACTGTTCTGTTCAGTGCTCAATCCATCATAAATTCTGGAAATATAGGAATTATGCCAGGACGCAATTTCATACTTGCATAAAGGGGAAATCGACAACTTGAATATGAGTTCATTAAAAAATACAAGTTGCCGATTTCCCGGTTTCATGTGTCCTAAAACATTTTTCAAAAACGTGAATTTCTTCGAAACTACTAAACTATTGAACGTAAGTTTACATTCTATATCTGCTACTGAGTTGGTGGATAAAATGCGTGGATAGCGAGGAAAGCTGTGTCATATTAACAAAAGTTGTAGATTTCCGAACTATACAAGTTCTTTGGCTGAGGTTGCAGACTTCCGGCATCTACAATTATGTGTGAAACCACAAAAATTCGTATTTAAAAAAATATGCCAACCTTGCATGTAGGCCTGACAAACGACGGTTTAGATGTGCACACAAGCTACATTATCGACAGTATCAATCAGCGAATTAAAAGAAGATTCAATCCTTTTCCATACGACCAGCTGGTACATTGATAATAGTGTGGTCCCAAAGAAGCCCTGTGATCCTGATTTTTAGCACGACCACTTCACTTCAGTCATGTATCTTAGACAGTTTCAATGCCACATTGGTGGACTACTTTTTAGTTATCCCTTTCTCTCTCAAGAATAGATTTTCAGTAGATTCAATGACGCATGAGACGACTGCTGTGCACATTGCTAAGCAGTGCGCGCTGTCATGGTGAGAATTGTCCATAGAATATGGATTCTCTCTGTATACTCGATGCTGATGAATTTCAGAGAGTTATCTTTCTTATGATTTGATACGATTTGATGAGGGACCACACTATCATCATCGTACCGACCAGCTCCCAAATGAAACACCCACTGAAAGACAGCCGCAGCTGCGGATTCTAATAGAGAATCCGGAGAACGCTTGCAATTTTTTATGGAGGAAATTAATGTATATTTACCACTATTTTTGGGAAATATGCCTCATCATCAAGGATCGAAGTCTCCATCTCCTATCATGATGAATCACACGATTAATTCTTTAACTGAATGTACATTTTATTTGGTAATTGAAGGACATTATAATTTGAATGGTTGGCTTAGAATGTTTTTTCAAGTCATCTGTTTTTTACACCTGATTTACAAATACATTTGCTACTCACATGTCTGAATAATAGTGACGCACACCATATACACTCCATCTGGACAATCGACGCTAATGATCTTAAACAAAGGATGGCAACATGCATATTATCTTCAATGAATAGAGAAAACAGCGCCATCAGTCTTCACTTCGACGAGCGGAATCACACCCACACACTACATGAGAAATCCGTGAACTGACTGGTAGACGTAGAGCGCGGCGAAGAAGTGCTTTGCAATGTTCGAAGTCGGGAGGCTCGCTATCTTGAAGACATGATAATCCCCTCTCAGAATAGGTCAGAAATATAAATTAGATAATTGCAGAGGTTGGGATACACATAGAATAAAGTAATGCTTTAGAAATAATCATGAAAACTGATTACTCGTGCAACATGCTCGTGACACACTCGTGAAACATCGGGAAATGATAGCAACTCTCTGAGCGCCTTATACAGACTTCTAAATATAGCACCCAATATAGGATTCTCGTCACGGGAATTCCTATCGTTTCCTGAGAACGATTAGAGCAAGTTCGAAGCGATTACTACAGTTCGATAGGATCTCAGAGTCGGTGAAATTTCACACGACTTAAACTGTTTCTTCGATTTAAGGCTCATATCATGACGTATCGAGTAGTTTTCACAAAGATAATACACAATATTCATACAAGCAATATGGAAGTAAAACATACAATTTCGAACACAAGATCTGATTGCTACATTCGTGCTGAAACTTATTTTCAAGCTCATTTGACCAAGCATCGAATCACAGGTCTTCAATGAGAGATATTAGTGAATCAATGCCTTTTGTGACAATTTCTCATCGATTCTTGTCAATCAAAAGTTTAATGCTCCTGACAACACACTGCGTTTTGGATGGCATATCAGATCTTATCTGAAAACATGTATTTAGTTAATGTTTTGTTCTGATATTTAGGATAATTTGACTAATATTTCATAAATATTTAACAAAATTAAAAAGTTTTTTATAATTTTATTATTTTGCTTAGAAACTGGTAGGCCTCTAACAAAATTAGCAAACATAGTAGGAATTTATCAAATTTTCTATTTTTCACAAAATTAGCAAACAGCTAGCAAGTTTCTAACAAAATTATTCGGTTTGCTCGTCCCGGGTACTGGCCAACCGAAGTCGGAGTCCTATCATTTTGATAGGACTCCGCATCCCTGCTGGAAACTGTGATTTAAAAATGTGCTTAGTATGAAACTAGTGATGCAAATGGAAAATTTCCCCGAAAATTTTCCAGAAAATTTTCCAATTTTTTCAAAATTTTCCGGAAAATTTTCCAGTGGAAAATTTTGAAATTTATTTTTTTGGTGATTGACATTTTTTCCTTTGCTTTGGAGACCTGTTGTAGTCGCTTGAAAAGACTATGCAATATGCAAAGACCGAAAACTTCTCTATCATTCCTGCATGTTTCCTTTTGGAACCAACTGCACCCTTTCCATGTCTATTTCAGATCATCCCAAATGAATTTCAGATATTAGATGGATTTCAGATTTCTATCAGAAACCCAACTTTGAAAGGATCTTAAATTCAACTGGAGAATCTCCAATTCATCTGGAAATGTCTGAAATTCATTTGGCTAGATCTGAAATCGATTTGGAACTATCTGAACCATCTGAGCTAGAAATGGAAGATGTGCATGCAGTTTGTCCTCAACGAAGATCGGAGAATATGCCAGAACTTAGAAACTGTCATAGATATTCTTCTACTCATCACAGATATCTTTAGTTTCCAAATATCTCACGAGTTTGCAGTCTTCCAATATGGTCGCTCATGTATAATGCTGCGTGGACTGTGTGCTTATTCTTCACATATTCATCAACATATGGAGAATTTGTATCACTATGATCAAGGCTGCACAATAGAGCTTAACTTTCAAGCTAACAAGCAAACTCCAAAATTATTTTTGCTCCAGATCTTTCACATTGCATGAAATTATATCTCTATTGTAAAGCAAGATTCACGTTATCCCAAAAGGTGTCTGTGTGATAATTAAAAGTGCTAACAAAATGGCACAATTGCCACTGGTGTTAAAGGAATGTTCAAAATCCGCGGACGGAACTCGTATTACTACGATAACTTTAATCGAAATAATGATGAAATCAATAGTTTTAGAACCAATTATTGGTACTTAAGCTGCCTCGGCAGTGGAAGCGCTCAAATTATGAGGCCTATCAAAAAATCCAAACTTTCAAAATTTTCCATAATTTTCCACGGAAAATTTTGATTCAAAATTTTCCGGAAAATTTTCATCACTATTGAAACTCATGTTCAAAAGCGTTGGCATTAGTGATATCCTTGAAAATATATGCTTTGAAGCAATGTGCACAACACGGTTTTAAGACTATGTTGAAAGCTCATTATCCTATTTAGCAAAATACAACATGTGGTAGGCCAACCGTGCCTTACGCTATTTTGCATTAAGGCAGACCAGCAACTGACTGCTGTGGATGAGTATCTAATTGGTGACTATCAACCAGGGATTGCAATTCACCCAAGGAAAAACCGAAAAATCAGGAAAAAACAGGGGTTGAATGCATAAATTTGAAATATTTACATGAGATCAATATTCGGAAAAAAACCGGAAAATTGCGATCCCTGCTATCAACTCATTTCAACACAGAAAGTAGTAATGGAAGTCATGTATATTAATGCAATATTTATCAGCTTGTAAGCTAATCTTTTATTGAGCATCATTTGAAAATTTCGAAAGAGAAGAAAAAACACGTCTTTTTATGCCAAAAAACATCTGTTTAAAACACGTCATGTTTTTTGAACCCAACATACCCAAGCATACTTAGATATGTCTCAAAAATGTCAGAAAAATTCTTTTAATACAAATAAGCCTATTGCAAATTTATGCAAGCTAACAATGCTTAATTCTAAAGACTGGCAATTAACGCAGGCACAGCTTCATGCTTTTACTCGGGTTTCATTTTCAATCCAAGAAATAAGAAAAGACAAGTAATTCAAGTAAATGTTTTATGAGGATACATGAATGTATAAAAGGCAACCTGGGTGTCACAATTAAGAATAACATCTTTGAATATTCTCACTTTTCGAAAAGTCAGTACCGCAAATTATGGAGAACAATACAAAATTCATGATGTATAAATTGATATCAGAAGTCATTTGACTCATTTATTTTTATCAAAAATTGGTTCTGCTTTATATTTCAATGATCCAACTTGAGTAGGGTCATTAGAAGCCGCTTCCATCAGTCTCCTTTCTTCTCTTTCATTGAGTATCGAGTCTGGTTTTGCTTTGACATGCTCTCGACCGATTATTTTTTCGAAGTTGTAACCGACTACTCCCACAACAGCTGCAGCAGGCCACACAATGTATGGCAAATAAGCTCTGGCGGCTGCCCAGATTACAGGCCACATTCTGAAAAAGAAAGCAGTCGTGTTATGCTGTATGTGTGTCAATTAACTTGTTTAGAAATGAGAAGAAGCTAAGTACATTTGATACATTTGAGATAGGAATCAAATCTAAACGGTGAACACTAACAATTACATAGCTTCATCAATGTTTCGTCATTCCATATCCAGCTCCGATGAGGAGCCAGAAAGCTTAAAATCGGTCTCATTTGGGTTCGGGGCTTCGATGTCATTGTCATTTAAGATCTTTTTTTATTTCTCAATTAATTTTTCTCAGCCAGAAATAAGTATGTGGTATAGGCACTGAGTTAAATTCACAACATCTAAAAGTAATTAATATAATAATAAATGTGACACAGTTCATGATTTATTGCACAACGGAAGCATGATTTTCATTCAATGTTAATTGTTATAGTAGCAAACGTGACATGTCACGATAAAATGACACCGTAAATATATTGTTTTTGGTCTGTAGACTCTGATTAATTAATTAATGTGATTCATAAAAAAATCATTCACCTTTTGCGCTATTGCTTTTTTAAGGCTTGTCGCCTATGAGACCTCGTGTTATTCATGCCTAATCGATTAATTTATCAGATAAAGTGACGCTAGGTACAGGCGTTTTAAGATGTGTGAATCCGATCCGAAGTCGGATTGGATCGCATCGGATTAGGATCAATCATGTCAGACTCAAATTGGATTCGGATTGCGGAAATAAACTTCGGATCGGATCCGATTGGGCAGGATCGGTCAAGAAAATCCGAATTAGTCCAAAATTATGGAAATCTATACATGTGCTGTGTCTTCAATGCAACTCAGCAAATTACTTTCAATTACGTTAAAAGCATAATATTCTGCACTCATTCCACATTTCAAACACCGCATACTTCTGGATCGGAAGTCGGAATTCGAAGTCATACATTTCTTTTCCACATTGCATCATAAAATCTGCGTACGTTGACTCGGTAGTCAGATAAGAATGAGACGCTATGCAGATAGGGAATATATCATTAAATCAGATTGTATGTTAGAGAATAAAGGGTTTGCAAAGGTTTGTAGAAAAAGTTCGTGAAGGTTTGTGAAAGATTGTGAATTTTGCCTCCAGGAAGCTGTCCCTATATTCAAAAGAAGGTGTAGTTATTTGAATGGAGACATTGATGGCACCGATATCTGATAACATTCATTTTGCTATACATCTGCAATATGAAGTAGCCTATATTGAGGTAGGCTGTTACATTGTGGCGCAATATATCCTTCAAATAAAGACATTTCCTACATCGTAAAATCAATAGGCTTATCAGGCCACATAAAAGTGTTGAACACCTGTCCTATCATTCGAGCCTGCATACATAAGAAGAACCATTCCGAATGATTATTAAGATAATTCTCCAAGAAAATATTGGCACTTTGTCTAGCTTTAAATTGAAGATCAGACCAATATTTTACCGATAGTAATAATAGGCTGTGAATACAGAGGGTATATGCCTAACCGCATGCCTATATTCAAAATGTATACAGGACTACACAACCCGCAGCTATACGCTCAGATTCAATACATTCAATTCAAAGATATGAAAAGAAAAAATCGGATTATTTCGGATCGGGTAGAATGGGATGGGTCGAACTGCGAGGAAATGAGTTTTGATAGACCATGTTATTTTTTTACGTTTTTTATGTTATGACACGATATTCTGATGTCAGCTTGTCTAAATTTGTTTTGACTACAAGAATAAGAAATTAGGAAAAACGATCAAAACAAATGTAGGCAAGCTGACATCAGAATATCATGTTGTATACCAATTTTCATGTGACGAGGATATTTTTAACAATATTCAATACATAGGTTATACAACAAATCAACTGAAAACACGATCTAAGCAACATAAAAACAATGATTCAATGAAAACTCATTTCGTTGAAGTTCACGAAAGAAAGCCAAGAAATCTGTGTTCTGCCAAGAAGATCATACTCAAATGACCCGACAAAAATATACTCCAAGTATACTCCAGTAACAGAATCCATCACAATAAAAGAAAAATCCCCCTTTCTAAATAAGCGTGGGCCTCACCAGAAATCTTAATGTTATTTAGTCTTCAACTTTCTATGATAAATCTCAATTCTTCTTGCAGTTTTCATCTTAGTATGATGCCATGTATTCATATCATCTCATAGTTTTCCAGATGTCATTTCTCTTTTTGAATTTAAAATTTTGCATTTAAATTTAATTTAATTTTTAAATTAATTTTAATTTTAAAATTAATTTTAATTTTAAAAATTTAAATTTTAAATTAAAAAATTGCATTGAATTATTCTACAACTGGAAAGATTCCTTGGCTATTGGTCATATTTTTTTTCTTTGGAAAGAGCCAAATTCTAGTGTTGGATTGATTTTTATTCTCTAACGTTCGAGTAATTTCAGCTATTATCTATAGCTATCTTCAGGAAATGATTTTATGACATTATAGAAAAAGATTTAAAAATTCACATCTGCATACAAGCGATACAAATTTTCAAATAATACAAAACTATGTACACGGTATGGAAGAGTGGGAGCTATGCGGCAGGTAGTAAAGGGTTACATAGTACCATTGGCATTTGTTAAATGACTTGACATAGAAGAAGGATCACTACATGACATCCTTCTTCTATGTCAGGTCATTTAACAAATGAAATAAAAATATTCTACAACTGTAGAACACGTTGTAATGTCATGTGTGTCTTTATTATCATGCCAAGAAGTTGTATCGCTTTGGCGGAAAGAATAACAACTGGAACGAGCGAGTAGCAATTGACAGAATGTATACATGGTAAAAATGACATGACAATAATGATTTCCACATCGGAGAGGAGAGCAGGCTACAAGCCCCCTTCCAGATGCTCAAGTTAAGAAAGCATTGATAAAGGTAATTATGGAATTAACATGCAAGGCGGTCAGGTTTCTTATAAGTCCTGCCGTAGGGAGAAGTATGTGTAGAAGTGTCGATGTTGGGCGGTGAAGGGTCAGTTGTTCACTTCATTATATATGACTTCGAAGGTATTCTGCACGCTATTCCTGTACAAAATTTCAAGAAGCCATAAATGTTTCAATTCCTTTTTCCGGTGATATTGGTAGATTAATGTTGACTACCCGGTGTTCAGTTTTCATCTAGGAGCATTTAGATTTGCACAGACTTAATACAGAATTGATTTTTTCCTTTTTTAACTTCCTTACTGGTCGGTTGCTTGAATAGTTTAAGACATGGTCTATTATTTTAGGCTAGACCTACTTTCAAACTTCTATAATTCCGTTGAATGTGAGCAGGATTGCTTCGTTTCATTCGAAATCATTTTCCATGCTCGGATAAACTCATCGTAGGCATGGTGAAAGCGCGACCATACAAGAAACAATTAGTTGTGCATTTTTGAGTAAGTTGCAACTTGAGTTGGTGCGTGTTGCTATTCATCCAATGAAGTCACAGCCTATCGAATCAGAGGTAGACGCCTAGATATCCCATGGTCATAGCACGGACAAACGTCTTCAAATGAGGTTGTCAGAGAGTAGTGAAGTTCGGCTACTGTTGATGCAAATGGCAAGTTGTTTCTGAGTAGACCTATAATCGCTCGTAAGCTACACAATTGTGCTATATGTCGCTTTGCAACGAAATATGTACGATTGACCTTGAATGTGATTGCACTTGTTATTAAGGGGAAAAACTAATTTGTCCTCAATTTCATAGAAAAATTGTCAATTAAGCTATTCACAATTCGAAAAAATGATTGTTTATTCGTTCGTGCGTTACAGCTTGAAAATTACTTTTCATGTGACCTTGGATCATAAGGAAATGGCAATAGTTAATCTGAACTCCTACCATAGTAACGAGTGATAATACAATCTTAAACGCAACAATTTTATTTAATGTTCAATGCTTGATATATTCCAACTGATATATCCTGCATTTAAGTTAATAAACATTTCTGACATATTCGAGGATCATCACAAAATCTAAAATTAGAATTGTCTCTGATCAAAATACGCAATAATCGACCCTAGGCATAGAAAATTCAGCTAATTTTGACATAGAATGCACTAAAAAAGAAATGTATTAATGATTTATTTGATTTTTCCATTCCATGTTCCATTTCTTGTGGAATTGTCCATAACCAGAAACATTGGATTCCTAAAGATAAGTGTTGGCTTTACTACAGCTTCGTTTTTGCCAATGATACACTCAATGTGATATGTGGGTGGATATGTGGGATGGATGGGATATGCATAGATGTTCTCTGCATGGAGACGATCGATTGGATTCGGAGAGAAAATAATTGGCTTGATCACAGCTTCGTTTGTTCGGCATTATATGTCTATATGAATGCATTTCCGTAAATATTCTGAATTCTATAAATATGATACACACCAAAGCAAAGCAAAGTGTTGCACAACACTGATATGATATCTACACCGACTAGCAAGAGTAATTTCTGTACGATTGTGATTGATAACAATAGCTGTGTTGTCGCACAATACTTGCCTTTTCGCCTAAAAACCTAAAAATATATACAAAATTTAAACAGTAACAGTAAAAAATTGAATTTTTGCTGAATATGATATTTTTATGTTTTATTTGCATGTTTTGATTCATGCAGCTGAGTTGGTATACTGGCTTAATATTTCTTCTGTCATTTACTTACATCATGTTAAACTGCATGTACGTATGAATAACGTTGTAACGTTGCATGACCGTTTCTCACAGCTTAAACTTCTTCCTTGGCTATTGACAGCTGTTGTACATGCAGCATTTTACTGATGACTGCAATGAAAAACATGATCGTTGAGGAACTTATCTCATTCAAAAGCTGCCTTAATTCTGACAAGAAAAGTCGAGAATTATAGGATCAAAGATAAGCACATGGACACACAAAATTTTGCGATATATGCAACTGCTGTTAAACGGTAATACTGGTGTTGGTAGATGCAGCATGCTTCTTTACGATTAATTTCAAGGCATCTTTCAAAGAAATGAAAGAAGTGTAGCGGACTTGAATGACTTGAAGCGAAATTCATATAATCTTGTGCTTGATTTGTGTGTGCCAGTAGGCCCCTACACCTTCTCACATTTTTTTGTGTACAAAATTTTACGTGAATCATACTGAAAATTATTGCTGTAAATATCCTTTCAATAGTAAATGATTTTACTATCGACACTTTTTTAACATTTTTTTCAATTTTATTTAATTTACTAACTAAGTAGTAACTAACATGCCCATGCATTGATTACTTTTCTAGTGATGTTGAATTCAAAAATAGCGATAATTGGTGGCAGAGGGACAGTAAGCCATTAACTACAGCCTAGACAGTTCCGAATTTCAATTTCTCAAACCTGTCAAGGGAAACGATTACTCAGCAAGGTGCACTTATTAATCTGCTGAATTCAAAATTGACAGCCAAGGAATTCAGCGGGTGAGGTCCCATGAGTACTGTAAAAAGTATAGTCAAAGGTATTTGAAGGTTGCGGAAGCCAGACAGGCCTAGCATTATCTCACAAAATCCTACCATACCAAAATTGACACGTGATGAAGAGATGCAAGTACTGAGATCATTCAAGCTCTGTCATTCGTCGAAAGCAATTATACGTTCGCGAGTGCACATACAACGCATGCAAACGCCAATATGATGCCCATGTACAGTATTGGTCTGCAAAACACAGTGGGATAGCATCAACGTATGTCGGCTCTTTGTTCATAGGGCATTGAAAAGCTGAAGATCTTGTCATTCATCTTTTCGAAATGCTGAAGAAATTAGATTTGAAGCCAACATTATTATTACTTCATTTGGGAATGGATGGACCAAACGTAAATTTGAAATTTGAGCAAGAGCTCGCCAAACATTTCACCGATCAATACGGGAGTGAGCTTCTAACCATCGGTACATGTACATTGCACAATTTGCACAATGCTTTCAAAAAAGGACAATGATTGTGATTTTGACTTAGAACCTTTCATTTTCGACATAGCGTTCTTCTTTAAGCGATCAGCCTGCAGACGTGAGGACTGCAAATCTGCGGAGTTGATTACCAAATGAGGCCAGATTTGTCTTGAAGCATGCTTCGTCGCGATGGCTATCGATGAGGAAGGCATGTCTACGACTGTTGGAGAAATGGCCCAGTTTGATGGAATATCTCCTAAACTTTCTGACTTCTCAAGAGAACGTTGGAAGTGAAACGTCTACCCTGAGAAGCGAATTGTCGGAATATTGAATAATCCATTGCAGAAAGCGACGTTCTGCTTCGTTGTCTTCACATCTGATGACTTCGAATCCTTCTTGAAGACTTTTCAAAAAAAGAACCAATGGTTTATCGATATGATCTTTATCGATATTTGTCAATAAAAAATCTTTTTGTACCTAAAAAAACCAATGGTTCATCTTCTTCATGATGCTATGTTATCTTTACTGCGAAGTTTGATGTCGAAATTCGTGAAGAAATCTGCAATGGAATCTTGATAAGAAGATAACGATGCGCTACTGAAAGTCAATTTACAGAGAAAGCACATGAAGATCAAGAAAGTTGATGTTGGCACCAATGCTAAAGCAATCTTGCTGCCCAGTGATTTGTCAGAAGAGAAAGGGATCCGATGGAGAGAAACCCCTGTGACTTCATATGAAGCTATTGCTACATATTAGAGGAGCAACCTGCCTCATCTGTCCATAGAAATCATTACAACAGTTATGATTGCAGCAATGTGCTCTCTCTACGACAACTACGCCTATGTTCCATTGTGGCAGCAGCAACATTCATTATACAATAGTCAGGCCTTTCATATTTTCCTTGACGTGTTTAGCGATGCGCAAATGTCGCTCATGTTCGTCTAAAATGCATTGCGCAATATAAACACATACATTTCGCAACACGTATTACATGTTAAAATAACCTAAAAATAGCCGAACATTTTATTATGAAAAAACTAAAAAAAAATTTTGGGAGTGCCTGGGAGGCTTGCAATAACTTGTATCAACTATGTTTTGTTCATGCTGTCCTATACAGGCCACTGCTTGGTGTCAATAAGCGTCTCGTGTGACTGTGACTTACACTTTCTGACGCTCGCAATGCTAGCTGACTTGCTGTCGTGCTGGACCTACTTAGTTACGGTAACTTATTCGGCAGACATTCGGTTGGTATAAAGGAATAACTTACATCTCTAAGGCGAACGAACATAGTCGTTTCTTTCACAGCAAACAACTATCACTCTGGCTCGAAATAGAAAACAAACATCCTAGAAGCCCTAAATTCACTGGGACATTAATAAACGTGCACACTAAGATCAAGCAATTACTAGGAACACACTTGCACAAAAAACAATTCTGCATCTATATTTCCATGCCTCACAAACTGCCAGATGAAAAATTTGTTGGAAGCTTAAATCAAGAGCATAGAAGTCATGAAAGATTGGAATTCCTCTCACATGGGATTAAGTTTCTTTGTGGTAGGCATTTTATACTGCGTTTTCAGTTAAATGTTTGGAAGGTAGCATTCCTTCACTTTTGGGTTCACTGGGGTTGCTAGTATTTCATCTCTGAGTTTTACTGACTTTCCACAGTCACGTTTCTCAAAAATTTTTGTTAATTATTTATCTCGTTTAACATTGAATCATCGTGTTCTTTTAAATTAAAGTTTCAATTTGCACCCTACAATTTTATACGAATATGTGACGAATGTGTACAAGGATGAGAAATTTCAATTTAATTACCAAAAATGTTCTTTAAAAATGCGTTCAAATCTAATGCAACAGGAGTACTGGATTCAATCTACTCAACATTCCATTTTTGGAAGTCTTGCTGAATATGATAGATCGATTAAACGCAGAAAGTTTAACGTTAAAATATTATAAAATAATTTAGCATTTCGATCATATGTTGGTCATTACGTAAATTCATATTAATGTATTTTTATTATATTTAAACAATAACTTATTTTGTAATTCTGAAATATAAAAGTCCGTGTGCAAGCCTTCCTTGTCATGCAGCTGCATCCAATTCATGTTGTTCTGAAATCAAGTGAACTATTGTTTTTCATGATCTGCACACTAAAAATGGAAGTTACAAACTGATGTGGGCAAATCAACAGAAAACTTTGTATACATTATAATTTGTAATGTATACATTAAATTTGCATATATTGCGTCGCCGAAAAACGTGGACAGCATTAAAGGACATCGAGGCATATCATAGACAGGTCTTGACCCATTGCTAGAATTGATTTTCATCTGCACATGACTATGCATTCTGGATACTCTTGATGTGCTGTAATTCTATTTTTTGTTGCATTGCGGTGTAGCTGCTATACATAGATCTGCTGAAAGACTTACGAGAAATGCAAGCGGCTGTGATAATAAGCTAGCATGTGAGTTCACTTTCAGTGTAAGTGTTGGTGTTCAATCCGGAGTTAACGCCGGTGTAAATGTGAACGTAAAACCGGACAAGAACTCGGGTTGAGCTACCTATAACAGCGGGGTTGTCTCCGGCCTGGTGCAGGCGTTACACCAACTCCGAATATGAACTCAGGTAGAGTAAAAACTTGCACCGGAGATAACTAAAGAGTTACCTCCGGAGAAAACTCTCAGTTTAAAGCAGCGTAAGTATATAGCAGTTGCATAGAGTTGTAGACAAACGACTCAGCATTAATTAGATGCACACAGTTTCGACATAATTGAATGAACTCGAGTTGAACAAAAATTGTGCATTGATGCCAATTGTGAGACATGGATAAATTTTTGCAGTTTTGAAGAAAAATGCCACGGAATTTACAGATCCTCCGTGTCATGACAACCTTGGAGAGGTATTGTTAAATTATCAATTCAATAAGTTGCTATTACTTTCATGATCAACCTCAAGAGTATTTTATCAAGTGTGATCATATCACACCAACTGTCACGTCTAGCAAAATAGCATAATGAAAGACAATTGTCATTAACTTTAAACGATGTAAATGGCTCCTGTACATTGCTATTCAGATTTGAAAAATGAAACACATAAATACAGTGAATCATAAAAATCATGCCGATGAAAAAGGAATCAAAAACTTGAAATTTCAGTCAATAAGCACAGAGATTTCAGCAAATTTATTATAATAATGAGGTTCATGAAATTTCCTTGACAATCAGCTCAATTTCCGCTTAATAGAGGCGCAAGGTAGCAAATGTTTATTCCCTTGGATATACAACATGAACGGCAAGCAAAATTGTTCATCGAAAAGGGTTTCAATATTTTGATTCTTGTTTTCGAATCGCTACTGATTAGTGTTGTAACTTTTTCATGGCAGGCAGTGTCGACTCAAAAAGCAAAGTGGAAATTTTTGTATGAAAAAATTCAGTATATTGCGATGCGATTATGTAATCGTACGTTCTATTGTAAAAGAAAATTGAGCGATTTTTAAAAAGCTGAACATTTTGCAATATTTTCCCGTTTTTTCGACATGACCACAATATACCTCATACATGTTGGATATCAAAAGGAATAAATATTTGCTGACAAGCATCTTAATAAAGCGGAGCTTAAGCTGATTATCAAGGGAATTTTGAACCGCATATAATGCTTTGAATGCAAGTCTCAAGAAAAACTTTCAAGTTTTTAATTCCCTTTTCATCAGTATGATTTAATGATTCACCAAATTTATGTTTCACTTCCTCAATCATGTGCAGCCATATAACATCTTTTAAAGTATATTGTCTTTAATAAGTCGCTGAAGTTAGCACCAACTTTTTCAAACATCTTGCTCAAAGAGTTGGCCACTGTGGAGACTTGGCCACAGTCGAGATCTCTGAAAGTAATCGTCGGAGAGCTAATCCATTTGGCGTTTCATTATCACCCAACATGCCTTGCTCGACGACGGTAATTGGATACTGCTGTCGATCAATGGCCTTGTCTACACAGCGTTAAGTTAATTTCAGGTCGGTTTTTGTAATTTTCCCATCATACTACGAAAGTCACGCTGTCGGGTGCACACGGTCGGAATACTCACAACTCGTAAGTGTTCATTAACTTGTCAATGGCTATCGATATCCAAACAAAGAAATTCCTCAACTTAAAGGTAGACCAACATAATATTAAGAATTTAATGCTGAGCTATCATGTGGAGAGTTGGCCACCTAAATGGCCGAGTCTCCCCATGACGATCTGATGGTGGCCAACTCTCCTCAATTATTTTTCTGATGCATGAGCATGCGTTTAACAAGAGGAACATAGATGAATTCTTCGACAAGCTGGAAGAAGTTATCCAGGCATCCCAACTCCGAGGCAAACAGATCTACAATCTTGACGAAAGCGGATTGACAACTGTCCAGAAGATGCCAAATGTCATTGGAAAGCGGAGAGTGAAGCAGGTGAGGCAGATAGCGAGCCGAGAGCGCGGAGAACTGGTGACCGTCTGCTGCATAGTTTCGGCCATTGGAGAGACTGTTCCTCCTGTCTTAGTCTTTCCTCGAAAGAGATTTCACGATCCAATGATGGCCAATGCTCCGGTGGGAAGCATCGGTTTGGTAACTGGCAATGGCTGGATGAATTCCGACACTTTCGTGAAAGTTCTGAAGCGCTTCAAAGCTCATGCTAGGCCGACCCCGGACTATCCCGTTGCTGATAATGGACAACCACGAGAGCCATCTGTCACTTCCTGCCCTCTCATTTGCAAAGGAAAGCAACATTCACATCCTTACTTTAGTGCCGCATTAGTCACAGGACGCAGCCGCTTGACAAGAGTGTGTTTGACCCCATGAAGAAATTCTATAACGCAGCAGCAACTTCGTGGATGATGCAGAATCCTGGACGTTGTATCACGATGTACAATGTATCACAATTTGTACGAGAAGCTGTACTGAAAGGTTCAACTCCTGCAAACATTCAATCAGGATTCAAGGCAACTGGAATTTGGCCATTCAACAGACACATATTCGATGAAGAGGATTTCGCACCGACATCGGTTTTTACTGATCCACAAACCTCCAATTCCACCGAGCCTCCTCTGATGTCATCAGCTGCTCCACAGACCTCCAGTTCCTCCGAGCCTCCTCTGATGTCGTCAGCTGCTCCACAGACCTCCAGTTCCTCCGAGCCTCCTCTGATGTCGTCAGCTGCTCCACAGACCTCCAGTTCCTCCGAGCCTCCTCTGATGTCATCAGCTGCTCCACAGACCTCCAGTTCATCCGAGCCTCCTCTGACGTCATCTGTTGCTCCACAGACCTCCAGTTCCTCCGAGCCTCCTCTGATGTCATTAGCTGCTCCACAGACCTCCAGTTCCTCCGAGCCTCCTCTGATGTCATTAGCTGCTCCACAGACCTCCAGTTCCTCCGAGCCTCCATTGACGTCATCAGCTGCTCTACAGACCTCCACATCCTCTGATGACTTTGTGTCACCATCAGTTTTCAAAGGATATCCGAAGGTAAGCGCTTGAACATTAGGACAGTAGGTAGAATTGTAAAATATAAATTACCTGGGTAAGCAAAATATTTTTACGTGTCGTGCTGTAGTTTTGTACATTAATTGAAAAATAGACTTAAACACGCAAAATATGACTCATATAATTCGTGTACTAACTCATGTTGCTGAAGCTAAGCGAAGAATGTTTCTCTTAATATCTTTTCAGGCGATTCCAGGGATTCCGAAGACCAGACAACGCAGATATCGACCCAAAGCCATATGATTGCGACATCAGATAGTGAGATGAAGCGAATTCAAGAAACGAAGTCTCCATTGAGGGGTGTCAAGAGATCTAGCACCAAGCAAGGAAGCGGATAACCTACGTCTCAAGGAATCGCATCTCAATCCTCAATCAAGACCAAAGAAAGAGCCGGGCCGAAGAAAACAGCAAAGGCGAGAAGAACTGAGAGCTGTCCCATTTGCAGCAATTCTTATGAGTCCTCTGGACTTGACTGGTTCTTGTGCAGCTCATGCGAGAAATGGGTGTGTGAGGAGTGCTTTGGGAATTGTTTGTGTCAGGTGTGTTTGTTTAGTTCTTTGTGATTGAATCTCACCGGAGAAAATGATGTCGTGATCCAGAACCTAGCCTACATGTAAACATGGTTGATATAACCAATGCCACTTTTAGTTTTGCTGTTTTTAGAAAAAGCATGCAGTGAGAATGACATTATAGTATGCAACGAGATGGCACCAGAGACTGATCTTTTTATATTTTTAGTTGTTGTCACGTGAGTATCGAATCACAAGGCGATGTGCTTGTGACAGAATTTTGCGATTTTTGTTTGTATTTTTTGTATGCAGTATAATCGAGATTCGAGATGATGACCGATTAGCCTAAATATGGTTTTTGATACAAAAAGCTGGTATTTTTTGTGATCTTTTATGATCATAGATCTATAGGCCTATGGTCCAAACAAGTAGCGATCAATATTTTATCATGGAAATTAGGATAAGTCGGACAGGCCTGATAGGCCTAATTTGGCAAAGAATATGAAGCTATGAGCTCAAAGTCTTCTCTGTATGATATCATGGGTTATTTTGTGTGTTGATTATATCATGTTATAGGTGCAATTAATGCACATATAACTTGTGTACTAAAATTTATAAGTGGCCAAGTCTCCACAGTTGAGTGGCCAAGTCTCCTCTACCTGTGGCCAAGTCACCCCAAGTTTGTATGTAATTATAAAACTGAAATTAATCTATCTTGTAATGATCGTGAGAGGTCGGGCTAATTGTCCTTTTTATGTAATACGCTAGTGCATATGTAGCAGAAGTTTCAAGTCAATCCATCCATTAGTTTCTGAAAAAACTTTAAAAAAAGCGAAAATCAAATCTGGGTGGCCATGTCTCCCCAGTCTCCCCTACCTCACTTATGTAAAACTGTGCGAAAAATTTGCCTCTGACACCAAAAACGACGATTGACAACCATATCGTGACAAAAAAGTATATTTTATGTCAAAAATTGCAAAAAAGTTGGTACTAACGTTGGTGCAATTCTCCTGACAGCACAAAAAATTTTCTCAACGCCGATTCCACTCAAATCGAGCTCCACTCATCTCAATTGAATTTGCTCAAATCGATCCACCATCCAACTCCGCATATCTGGCTGTCAAGAGACCGGAAAAAATCAGAAAAAATGCAGAAAAGTTGATCACTCGCCTCTTGATTGCACGGAATATGTTCTAATGAATCAAGTGGTATTAATCTGACTTGCAAATAATAGTAACAGAGAATGAAGTGGCTTCGCCTTGGCTGAAAATTTTCCAGTTGTGATTTCAGCAGAACAGAGTTGCCAACTTTTACGCATTGGGCGTGAGTCTCACGCATTCAAGCCTCTTCTCACGCTCTCACGCTGGAGGCAAAATTTCTCACGCATTCAAGAAATTTCTCACGCCTGTTATATTTATCTCACGCATTCGTATTTTTGATGTAATTCTCAACGACATTTCCTGATAGAACTGCACTTTCGCGTAAAATATATGCAGTTAAGCGAAATAACATCCTAACAGGCCTAGATATCTACTTCTTTGAGATGCAGAAAAAATGCGAATACTCGCGTTAGACGTCTCAAGATGCAGTATATTTATCTAATACAATAATCTCACGCATTCCACTCAGCAAATGTTGGCAACCCTGGCAGAATGTAGCCATCCAGGGACCAGTAACACGAAGCGTTAGTTAATTTCCAGTAGTTAGCTCATTCACCAAAATACTGGGAATGCAGAATCGAACTGCAACTACATGTTGTAATATAAATCGCAACGCTGACTGGGCTTCTGGTGTATGATGTTACAAATATACGGCAAAAAAAGACAATGAAGCTATTTTTTCGAAAAAGTTGTTGTTGACTGACCTCTTAAAGATTCGCTGTTATCTCCTAAAAAATAAAATTGAAAAAATTACAAAATTTTCCATTATCTTGAAACAAGCGGTTTGTTTTATGTCAGGGAGCAGACAAGCCTCTCCTCGATCAAACTAAGCAAAAACTCCAATTGGTGAATGTTGGTCTGCGCTACTGTTAATAAACATCACCGAATAGACACCAAGTTTTGTTAATGAAGAAAATTCAGATATTTTATTGCTTCATTGACGCAAATTTGATTTGCTGAGTCATCCATGTCGATTTGCAGTTCGAGAGGGTAAAACAGAATTTCATAAAGGAATTTGAGGAAACCATACTTCAAATCGGAAGTTATGGCGTGAAGACAGGTGAGACAGGCGAAACGTTTTTGCAACATTTTTATTTTTCTGATATCTGTCAAACCAAGTATCTCACTCTGCCTACTGAAGATTCATGCTATGAAAAAGAAGCGGGAAGAAGAAAACTGTGAGTATTTAACGATCAAGAAATATAGTGAGAAAACTATTTATAAGAGCGGCAATCTCATTCTGAAGAAATTCATACCCAAAACGTATAAGGAGTGGGGAAAAGATGTTGACCACTCAATGGTCATAGGAAATCTCTCACTCTTCCCATATAGAATAATTTCAAGATCCAATGGAGTGGCCATTACACCACGGAAGTCTGCCATAAAGTTGATGAGTTCGACTTTCCAGTGGTGCTAACTTTCCACTGCTTTCTCCGTAAATAATATGCCCATTAACATTGACTTCAATTGCTACTCTTCAAAAAGCAGTGGATTTCATTTTCTTCATAGGACTATTACTTCTTTCTTCATCTTCAACCCATTTCAAAGCTGTTGACGATGTCAACACTTAACAACTTTTGTTGCGCGTATAATTTCTGATGTTCGAAGCGGATTACGCGTTTTTAGTTTCCTGGAGACAAGAACTGACAAGAATTGATGCTGACGCTTTTAGATTATTGACAACTTCCTTTGTCTTTAGCTTTTCAATCGGAGGCTTGCACATTTTACCACAAATGTTCGAAAAGCTGGATGTAGCAAAGCCGACTATGGTTTCATTTGCTCAAAGACAATCTGCATGTATGAAGATGTGTCGGAAACCAGAGTTCGTCACTGAATTCGGTCGAGTTTATCGGGACCATCATTATCAGTGGGGTCACGTGCGCCCAGATCATACGCCTTCGCTCGGCATTGGAATATTGTTTCTATACCAGACATTTTTTATGTTACAACATTAATTTTCATAAAAGATGAATTTTTAATAGCAATTTCCCGAACATTTTTTAAGGCCAAGTGAATGTGCACATGAGAAGTGATTGCTCCATGTCTCTTAACCGCCTTACTCATGGAACTGATTACTATATCCCCTCGAGAAAAAAGGAGGCAAGGTCAACGGTTTCTTGCGTTTCTCATGGCCGGTCAGCCGCTCACATGCTTGAAATTTTGATACATTAAAATGTCTTGTGTATTTCTGATTTCTTTCTCTGTGAGTACTTTCAACTTTTATATCAGGTGTTGGCCTACCTTGCTTGACGACTGTCATTTTTTCAGTATATTCCCTTCAGACGAAAGGCGTGGTCATGATCTCATCTGCAGTACTAAACATAGTGTCACATCAATCACGGAAAAACAAACTATGGAATTCTACCGAATCTGGGTGTTCGAGTCAGACGCATTACTCTGCATTCATTGGAGAACGCTCATCATCTGATCGCAGTCTTGTCTGAACGTCAGCCATCTGCTACTGTTGACGTAGTGGCCTCTCTGACATAAAGCGAATCCAGGAACAATTGGATTGCGCTGTCCTTACTATATTTAGGTACCGCGCCTCGATCAAGAATTGCGTAGAATTTCATTGCAAAAATTGGAGAAGGCAAAGCATTATGTCTATCGGAAAAGCCAATATTGGCGCGGGCGCGTGCGCTTACTGTCTCACACGCACACAACTCTCTTTCGCTCTGTCTGAACATCAATGCTCCGTCTGAACACACGACCAGCTTGTGTCTAATTGTTCGAAGAAAACAGCTGTGATTCGAGCACGTGCTGCAAAACTGTTCAATGAGGCTGAGCGTCTGACTTTGAGACGGAAAGCTGTGCACAGCTGTCACAAGAAGCTATCGAATTTAAATGAATGATGACACTTCATTTTTATGATTGTTGGAAAATTATTTTGAGGATGCGCCGAAGGCCTCGCAGATACGGAGAAGACGCCACTGATCACTATCATGCTTCCTTCCATGCGTGTTTCAGAGATAAAAACTGCCTAAGGATGAAGAGTATGTGAAGTGTCAGACGGCAAACAGTAGAAAATTTCGCTGGCTCCTGGTATTCGAAATATTTTTCAAATTCAATGAACCGCACATGCACATCATAACTGAAATACACCTTTGTTTATAAGAATATCTTATACATCACCTGGAGTTTAATCAGCCAAAAGTTAAAGAACGACACTTTCAGTAATAAAATATGTAGGCCTACACTCGCTCCATCCCACACTTCTTCAGTAGTATACCCATTTCACCCTCGTGTTCAAATTTTCAAAAATAGCAGATAATAATGACGGCTATAGATTTGCCTACTATCACATCATTAATAGGACTGTATTAACTCTTACAGGCATACTTAAGTTAAGTCATAGTTCTCTTGCCTTTGCTGTGATTCGAAAGTTCATAATCGTTCATTTTTTCAGAAGCAGAAGAGAAATCAAAACTTGGCTTCCATGGAAACAATGAAAATTGTAAATGGAAGCAATTCTCTTGGAACTTCATGCTATAGTCACAATATCATCATAACCAAAGCGACATACCAAAATATCAATCCGTTTGGTTTCCAGATAATTCTAGGTGACTTATTACCATTTCATTCCGCATGGGTAGGCCTACCTACCCATTCCGCTTCACCATGCCCTATTATATCCTGCTAGGACTGCCAGTAAATTATCTGAATGTTGCATTGGGTAGAATCATGATAATGTGTTGAGCAGTTACTAGGAAACTTGCTTACATTTCGAAAATTCAAACCTCTAGATATGCGCATCTTACCGATGTGAGTGACGACAAACAAATAAATGGATGTTCCTCTCAATAGGCGCAAATACTAAATACGCATGATCAGCAACTTATTTTTCTGTATCTGTGTGGCAACATTTCGAACACTAATTGACATAAATATACAATAGGACTATTGATCCTAGATGATCTCACTTCTCAAGCGAACTTTAATGATACAAAATACCACAGGGACCGTTTCGCAAGGAAACAAATATTTGGAATTTTAAAGAGGCAGAGTACTGCATATTTTTTATTCTCCGGTTTATGTGGAGAGGCTACTACAACGGGAATCTGCTGCGCCCATACGAATTGACCATGAAGTACATGTATCTTTTAAAAAATCGAATAAACAGCTCACGAATGAGAATTTTTCGCACTTCGGCATGTCGCAAATAAATCCCTGATGTAAAACAATCTCTTCTATCGAAAAAAGAATTAAGTAGAAAAGTGAAGAACAAAGACTTATTTCTCGCGTAGTGCTGATAAGCCGTGACTACCAAATCAAGCTATAATTCCACATTATTCCAACTCATGAGAAAGATGGCGCAAACCTTTGGCTTTAACTATAGGCAAAAAAACATAGAGCAATGGTCAAGAATACAATAACCGAAACTGATCTCTGATATGGCACTTTTCTTTTAGTCAAATCGCGGTTTAGCTAGCAACGAGATAAAGATTTTTGAGATGAAACAAATGTCACTAGATTCTTATGCCACAAGATTTAATGCCATTAGATGATAAAACAATCGATGCTGCACATTCCAGAATGTTGTCATCTAACAAAATTTTTGCATTTTTCTGATCTTTTCGATCTGTAGAGAGCAAGATCTCCTGAGCTGGACGCCACATTACCTCACGCACATTCAATTGAGATGGGTGGAGCTCGATTTGAGGGGAATCGGCGTTGATCAACTTATTTTGTGCTATCAGGAGGCTATTAATGAATATTTTTCATTTTTTCTGATATTTTCCGGTCTCTGGACAGCCAGATATGCGGAGTTGGATGGTGGATCGATTTGAGCAAATTCAATTGAGATGAGTGGAGCTCGATTTGAGTGGAATCGGCGTTGAGAAAATTTTTTGTGCTGTCAGGAGAATTGCACCAACTTTTTTGCATTTTTTGACATAAAATATACATTTTTGTCATGTTATGGTTGTCAATCGTCGTTTTTGGTGTCAGAGGCAAATTTTTCGCATTGTTTTACATAAGTGAGGTATATATATTCGTCTTTGAGCAAAATGTTTGAAAAAAGTTGGTGCTAACTTCAGCGACTTGCATGATGACCAAATTTTCAGATTTGTGCTTGCCTGGGCTGATCATCACTCAAAGTTCATAAAGAAATTAAATCCACTCTATGAATGAATAAGTTTTTAAGAAAACAATTGCAAATGCTGAAAATTTAGTTTTTCGATGACTTGTCGTTGCAAAATATCCTGAGTAGGGGTTTCCATGACCATAGACTCGCTATTTTTTCACTAGCAAACTTAAAATCACATCCCTTTCATTGTTTAATGTTTTCAATGGATTACCAGTGGTGTGCAACGCGTGGCCCGCGGGCCACGGGTCACCCGCTGCCACATATTGAGTGCCCCGCCATCATTCTCATAGTGGCCCTTGGACATAATTTGTATTGATCAGCAGCGATGTGAAAGTGGCCAGCTGAGACTATTACCTTTGAAGTGCACTTCTAAGCTCAACAGATTTTCTATAGAATTTTCAAAGTCACTATCCGATAATAATAGCTGCTTCATTTGCATGTCATGATGCATTGGCATGCATCATTGCAGTTCTTTTCGTACCGGTAATGAATATATTTTCTGCATGAACCTAAACTTGGAAATAGCCATAAACTCTGTGATGAGATTGTGTTCGATGCTTTGCTGATCATGTTCCACTACATGCTGATCATGTTCCACTACAGTATGTAGTAAACAACGCTGCAAAGGTCTAAAAAATGTCTTAAGTAGACTATGCATAAAGAATCCAATATTGTGAAGATGTGTTATTTTCACATGTTGATTTCTCTTTCAAGTGTTCCTGCTGGATTTTGTTTGCATACTACTGCACCAATATATTTTGTACTGCATCTTTGTACACGAGTATCGCTAGTGGAGCCCATGCATGCGGGAACTTTGAAGTCAGTCATATCTGGGTGACGCATGTTCATGTAGACTGATAGATGTACACAGTAGGCTACTTTACGTACAGACAATGATTTTTCGATGAAAGAAAAGTCATATTAGTCATTATCGTATTACCAATAAGATCATGATGCCACAGTTGAATAACACAAATGAAAAGATCCCGCAATTTGCATTCTCATTTCAACTTTTAGAACGAAAGAATGTAATTTCTTGATAGTAAACAAATTAACTGTGTACAATAATGCTAGCTACCTAGAAGATTACCTCATCATCTTCCAGTCAGAAGCACTAGTTCGTAGGGGCCAGGAATCCAACAACAACAACTTGACGACTCCACACCAAATCGCTACCGCAGACATAGCTATCAAGAATGTGCTCTGACCAGAGCTGGAACCGGGCCGCTTTTTCCGACACGGATCTGACCCTGGCCCGCATCGACTCCAAAATGTTAGGCCAGGGTCCCAGCCCCGATGAATTTTTCATCTGGGCCAGTGTGAGAAATTTAATCGTCTTGCGCACTTCACCATCCTTAATTAATGAAGATGCCAATTACGTTAGTTGAGTGTAATCGCTTTAAAAATCTAATTGCTGACTACATGATCGAATGCTATAGGGCTTACCATGCTTGTGAATCAATTGATTCCTGTCGAGCAGTAGGATGAATTTTTAAACATTAAACACACTGAATTTTCATTTGTTGTATTTCGCATGTTGCACATGTATAACGTACGGTTTGTCTATGACAAATAACTAGCTATTCAATCGACTCTTTTGACCAAAATTCCACAGAAACATTACTTGCTGATATTCTGTCAATTGCGGTTTCTGGTTGAGAAAAAGTATTTCTGACTAATCCGTCGTATGCCGGTATACATTTCATATCATTGTTTAAAAACCAAGTTGATAAGCCACCATATAAAAATGATCAAGTGAGGAAGATATTTCTAATTTCATACATAATAAACATCGGCCGGGTGCTAGATATTTTGGTCCGGCCCCGGCCCGGGTGCTTGCAGAATTTTGGAGGTCCGGGCCCGCTTCCAGCTCTGGCTCTGACTTCCATGTACGTGCCAACAGAGGGGATGTGGTTGTGCTGTATCTGCCAGGTGTCAATGCAACTGTTCTCTATGGTTACCTGATTCTTTACCTGGAGTCAACAGACCTACTGATACCGTGTAAAAAAATAGGGCATAAATAAAAGAGTGGAACAGTTGCGACAGACAAAAAAAGCACAAAAAAGTTGTGAAGAGGAGTGCAGGGTGATAGACTCGGATGATTTACCGGGTCTATTTCTTTGATTAACTCACGAATACTCGAGTCACAACATTTAACGAACCAAAAGCAATCACACAGCTTAAGAGCCTACAATCAATAGGAAACATGAATTCTACAGCCCGACTTCACATTTCGATCACCTCACATTGGACATGCAACACACTTTTTAATAGCACTCACGTCTCTTTATAAACACCTTCACTCAAGGATTGTTGATGCCAACATTGACCTCAGCATAAGGCGCAGGACGTCGTGGTTTTAAAATATTTTTTTAACGAAGAGACCATAAATGTCTGATTTCCCGGGAGTGTCCAGTCAAAATAACTTTCACTGAATGACAATTTCTGTGCATAGTTGGTATTTTTTCTATATTTGCCCCGCTGGCAAACTTACGGAAGAATCCTAAAGCTTGTTACTTCAATGAAAATATGTTCTTTTAGAAATCATGAAATATTAAGTTTTCGATAGGAAATGTGCATATCTAACATTTTCTTTTGATCTTTAATATCCCTTATTTTTTGTTGGAAGTCACTTAAGTCCAGGTATACACCTCAGAGTATTGTCATATTTCAGCGATTATAATGTCTAACGCTCTGAAGAACTAGCTGCCCACAAAGCTTGAGACTCCCTACTAGACGGTTTACCCACCCTTGAGTTAAAAGGTTCGCATGCAACATGCAAAACTTGTAAGTTACATTAAGTTATGACATGCATTTAAGAATATCACTCACTTTATCATTAACTGTCTCTTACAAGACCGGCCATCAACTTCTCTGCTTAAGCACTTGAATTATAGGTAGGCCTACATGTTTGTTTCTTCTGTACTGGAAAAATAAAATTTAAATAGATGAACTGCATGTATACGTATAGATTTTGAGATTTCTAGTTCATACACTGTTAGATGAGCAACATCTAGATGATTTAAATTTGAAAGAAATTGTTCAATAACTTATTTCATTCATTTGTATGATCGCTATCAGGCAAGTCGGATTTTTGTAGAAAAGGCTCTAGACATCAGAAGACAGGAGGAAATCTGGGCTTAAATGTGATTCCTATCAACAAAGCCCGCCCAGTGACAACAGATAGGCAACAAATGAGAGATATAAACGGGAGTTTGATCTTTTCACTATAAAAATATTTACTAAAATTAAGGAATGATAAAAGAACATTTGAAAAAAAACAGTGGAGAGTTTCTGCTTGTTTTTTGTTTTTCTTCAATTGCTATGGGACCATAGTTCGGCAAAGTTACGGCTAGTTCTGAGTTTTGGCTAGCTTTCATTTTAGTGGTTACCGCTAAATTACTTAGTTATCAATAATATTTAGAGTGATACTATGCAAAATATTTTTGAAATATTTCCACAATGAAACAGCTTCAAGTTCTCACATATCTCCGTTTTATACATAAAAATGCACTCAAGGAATACAAAAATTCACGTTGAAAGTCGTCCAAAACACGGTCAATTAATGAATTTACGTCTTGTTATTAAGTCCAAATTTTCCAAATTGTAGCATGAAACTGGAGGGAGATTCAGAAGATTTTCTTGCTTGATAATCAGATGGATATTTAGTTTTCTTTATAAATTGATCTAAGTCAGTGTAAAATCGCTGCAATCTTAATTGCAGTCTTTGCTCGTCTTCTCTTCTTTTCTCAGCCATGGCAATCATGATTTTTGTTCTTGCGTCTGGAGCTTGCAGTCTTTTGCGAGTGTCGTTTTCAACCATGTCTTTCAAATGTTGGAAAGACTGTCCCTCTGCCCCGTTTGCAGACATTGGTCCAACGGTTTTAGGACGAGATGATCGCTTCGCTGACGTAAGTCGACCTGCGGTTGATGTCCCAGGAGTAACACTTCGTGCAGCAGGCAATCTGAATGTCACGCTTGTAGTTGGACGAACACGATCTGCATTTGACATTCTCTTGGATGCAACATATGACGAAGAATCTTCTGTATCGTCAAACTCATCAGATGAGGAGTCATTATTCGGAGAAATCACTTGCCCCGCGTCCACACTGTCAACAGCTTCATCAATGTTTCCATCGGAAGACATTGCTTTCCAACGGTGTAAAACTTTTGCTTGGGCAAATACATGTTGGGCATCTTTCTTCGCTGTTTTAAGGTTGTGTTGTCGGTCAGCTTTCTGCCTCAACTTCCTTGTATCAATTGCATCAATGTCGGACTGTAGACGAACATTAAGATAGCGGTTTTCAAGCTTCGCAGAACTGTTGTCTAGTCGAATAGATGTATCTGGTGCAGCTACTCGAGGATTTACCATCCAATTCTTGTTTTTGCTCCTTGTTTGAGGCATAGCTCAATATCTTCCTGTGCTTCCAAAATTATCCAACTCAAATTCCGCTGATCAAATATCGCAATTAATGACAGAGATAAAATAATATACACTCTTAAGAGAATCGTGCGGCTTCAATGGTAAAACCACATCGCATGATAAAGTCTTGAGAAATGACTGACAATTCATTAAGGGTTCAGTTGGAATTCAATCATGCAATCTAAGTCTTCATTAGTTTTAAGCGATCGGCTATAGAAATGCAGGTTAGAGACCCTTGACAAAAGAAATTGCTTAGCATAGTTACGGATAGACAGGTGTAAGACAGAATAAATTGACGCTGATGAACGAAGAATACTGATTATGATGACAATTTTCCTGACTGATTGTGTCTTCAGAAAGAGTTAAACAATGATAATGTATAACAGTGAAAACAGTGGGTGAAGACAATTTGGCTTGCAAAGCTTGGACTTGATAGAACATAAAGCTCATTATAATCTAATCACTTTCACGGTCCGCTTATTAAATCACTTGAAGAATTGCAGTAATTGTCATAAGGGCCACACAAAATGTCTCAGCAATGAATAAGTGGATTAATCATCATGATTACTATCTATTCACTAAGTGATGAAAGAACCGCAAAATCTGTAAAATCAATAATTTTTGTTAAATAACTATCAAGACAGACAAGAATGCGGGAATAGAGGATGATGCCGTGCAATCAGATCAACAATTTATTACAACATAAATTTTCATTTAAGTGAAAGTTATCATCCTCTGGAGTCTCAGATAACAAAATATCATAGAAATGTGAAGGTACTGCGTGTTGAAATTGATTTGTACACAAATCCCAAAACAAACAAATTCTTCATCCACTTCTTGTATTGTTAAGTTAAATAAAACAAAAGAAATACTGTACAAAAGTTAAAAGGATTACGATGTCATGTCCAGAGGCCTTTCGCCGGTTCACTTCAGTGGAACACACCGGATTACGGAATGGCAAGTTTCGATATCTGACAGAGAGCGGTCACGAGAGTGAGCTAATAAACATGAATATTAATCTCGCAAGTGATTCAAAAGAACAGGGGTGTCTTCTTAGGTTTATTGGCTAAAAGAATTACTAAAAACAATATGTACAGGCCGAACGTTTCGCGTGTTCACGCTTCCTCAGGGGCAAAACAGATAAGACCTACGGCTAAAATCGTCAGTACAGCACAGGAGTATCTGCTACCACGCAAGGTGAAGTTGATACGTTTCTTTCTGTACACAAAGAGCCGGCATCATAGCTTTAATAATGAGCGATTCTAGAATTTGTAGATAGCGGAAATTGTTACTACTACCGATGATAGAAAAGTAAGATGACGGACTACGATTTTTATCAAAAGTTCTGCAAGATATAATGTGGCTAGTAACAGAACTGGAAGGAGCATTTCTGGATTTTGGTCTTATACTCACAGTAATAGCTCATTTCGGGAGATGTTCAGCAATTCTCATGGATAAGCGGCGCTCAGTACGATCGACATAGCTGAGTCCACAGCTGCATTCAAATTTGTAAATTATATGAGATCGGTCGACTTTGCTCAGCTTATCCTTGAGAGAACCAGTCGGAATAGTATGGGCACGGAAAAGAATAATCGGATCCGCAGCAGGATATGCTCGTTTAACAGAAGAGATCAGACCAGAGCGAACTTCACGCGCTTTCAAATCTCCCTGAAAGGGGATATGAACAAAAACAGGTTTGCAACTGGGTCCGATCATGACTTCACGTTTGGCATCAGCATAACCGTACTTATTGATGAACCTATCAGGGTAACCATTCATCTTCAAAGTCTCAGTTAACATACGCAGCTCCTGAACTAAGAACTCCGCAGAACATATCATCTTGGCACGATGGAAGAACAAAATGTCACACAATAAGTTAGAATTAACGCAATAAATAATAATTAATTTGTAATGAGCTGGGACGGTATGCATACGAAATTGCTGCATTAAAATAAAACATAGAAATTAAAGTTGCTCTATACCTACAAGAATCGACCTTCAGTTTCTCATCTGGAAATGAAAGAAACATAATGCGGAGCTGGACTTACTTGCAATGAGCTCAATTACGACAAACAATTTAGGCTACGAATCTACCTTTCAAGAGGACCGACCGGAATGGCGTTTTCATGGCTTCATGCGCCTCTATTCCAAATTTTTACAATTTTTCCAGTGTAGCAACATACTTTTTGAATCGATCACTTCAAAAGATGCTTTGATGAGTGAACTTCAGCATTTGTACAACATCCCAGTGAATCGAAACTTACAAATCTTCTAAGTTTCTTTTAAGATTTACTGCCAAGTCTTTGCAAGACTTAATAGGAATCTTAGAAGAAACTTGGAAGATAGGTCTGTTATCTTGGAAGATTAGTCTGAAGATTAGTTTGCTATCTTGGAAGATTGGTCTGTTGATTGCCCTGTATCATGGAAAATATCAATGTTTCGTCTACAACAGCAACATGAAGAATTTCAAAAATGACTCAGCAATAAGCAAGCATGCCTTTATGCGTGTACCGTAAATTTAGAAATCCTTCTTGCTGCTCTTGTAGACGAAAGATTATTGATATATTCCATAATACAAAAAAATCAACTGGCCAAATGTATACATACAGAGATAAAGCTGTGAATGCACCAGTTATGCATTAGTTTGGTTTAACACATCTGCTTGGCTATAAAGTCAAAAGGAATGGCAGGTAACAAATAGATGCATGTGTTGAAAACATGTATTTGACAGGTATGTCAGAATATGTGATTAATCAAGATCGTCTCTCTGGTTTTTCTTTTCTCCTCAGATCCAAGCCTCGTTGATTTACGGCAGACTTTGCCTCTTCCCAGGTGGTTCCATTGCGAAATCTTTATGTTATGGCCTCTGAAAAAGATAATCAGGAAATAATTTATGGGTGAAAAAATGTTGTACCATGCGTATGGGATAGATGAACAGTGTGAGATTTATAACGAATCGTATCAAAGGAGAGTGACTTTGCTTTGGTTGTGAAGAAAATTTTCATTCTTAAATGGTTGAACTAAGTGCTTTTTAACAAACGCAGGAAAGATTATGTAAGTATTGATCGCATCGTCATTTTCAGATTTGCCAAGGCTACAGTGGTACGAAAATTTTTCTTCTATAAGCATGCATGGGATTGTTTTTGATGGAATGAAAAACACTGAATTGGAGACAATTTGATCTAACATTAGGAGGCAATGAGAAGGCTAATTTATTATTGTATCTATATTGTGATATCACGCACTATACATGCATACAAGTGAGATATCTCTCAGTAATTAATTTCAGTTCCCATGGTCTCATAGTACATATGTCCGATGATAATATGAATCATGTTCTAATTAAATCTTGAGCATAGGCACACCAAAATCGTTCTATGATATGTAATTGTTTCTATAATCTTGGGTGATACTCAGAGTTAGAATTGATTCTTTCGGCGAATGTTCACTTCATTCAACCAGTGATGTGAAATAAAACATACATTAAATCATGAGTCTAGTAACTTTGCGTATTTAGTTTCTGCATATTATTACAATACAATATGTAATTCAGAGTCCAAGCAGTCTAGCAATGTAAAAACAAATATAACTTTTGAGTTCAAAAACAAAATTATGGACAAAGTGGATATCAGTAGTATTCTGCATGACAGAAGTATTAATCGACTTGTTCCAGAACAGGTACAGGATTGTTATCCTCCGAAAACTTATTTTACATTGAATAGCCCTGTCTCTTTGAAAATCTGCAACTATAACAAATTTTTGAAAACGCTAGATAGGTCTGATTTGCATGATATCTTAAATTCTAAGTGTAAATGTAATGATCACCCTTCTTTTGTTAATGATTATCACAAGCACGTTTTCACAGGTGATTTGAATTTTATTAATGAACCTGAGTTTAAAGAATTGCTTGCTCTAAGAACGAAGCATCGTTTACCCAGGAAGTGTAATCATAAAAATATTATAGACAGTATCACAGTTTCGCTCGATAAGCACATAGCTAAGATGTGTAGGAAGCACAAAAAAATTTTAAGAGCTGATTATTCGGATTGGAGAAATAGGATTTTAAAATTAGTGCGAGACAAACTATATGATAATAAGCTCAAGAAACAAAACAGTAACAATAGCAAGAATACAACGAGTAATAGTAACATTAATTCTCTTAGCAAGATTAGCAAGTTACTGCATTATTATCATGATAACTTCATTATTACTGCGGTAGATAAGGCTAATAGCAATTATGCGTTCATTTGCAAGAAATTCTATGTTCTGGTTTTATTACAGGAACTTGGATTTGATTTGAAGACATTAACTCCTATAGGTAATAGTACATACATACCTGTTAACATAGAGATCAATAGTTTAGTTGTAAATCATAAAGAGATCATTAGTAATTCCTTTCATACTATTTGTAATAAAGATAATCTTAAACTACCTCGATTGTATTGGATACCTAAATTGCATAAAAACCCTTACAAATTTCGCTTCATAGCAGGTGCTAAACAATTCACTACTAAACAACTTTCGACTAAGATTAATAAAGGCCTAACCGTTATAAGAAATTACTTTAAGGAATATTGTAACACTATCTATAAAAATAGCGGAATTAGGTGTTTTTGGAGTATAGTATCTTCGATCGAATTCCTAATTAAGATTCAAAACATCAATATACATAACGTGCAAGTTTTTGACTTCTCCACATTGTACACTAACTTGAATCATGACGATGTTATTCATCACATTTCTGACTTGCTAGATTTGGTGTTTAATGATTCGAATAGGAAATACTTATGCATCGGTTATGAAAAATGTTTTTTAGCTAGTAAAAAGTATCAAGGCTATAGTGTTTTTACTAAAGATAACTTTAAGGATGCTATTAAATTCATTATTCATGAAGTTTACGTCACTTTTGGTGGACAGGTTTTTCGACAGATAAAAGGTATACCGATGGGAGGTAATTGTAGCCCTTTGCTAGCAGACCTTTTTCTTTTACACTGCGAATATATTTTCATGTCTAATCTTATGAAAAGTAAAAAGTATGGTCTAGCTAAACTTCTATCGAATACCTCTAGATATATAGACGATCTGTGTATTATTAATTATATACATTTCGCTTCTTTAATTCCTAAAATTTATCCACCAAGTCTGGAGGCAAGTAGAAGTGGAGATAATGATAACAACATTGAATATTTAGACATTAAAATGCAAATCACTAATACAGAAGCGGTTACCTCTGTATTTCATAAGGTTGACAACTTCAATTTTCCTGTTACGCTCTTAACATTTCCTCAAAACACTATGCCTTACAAAATAGGTATCAAAGTTTTCGCGGGATAGGTTTTGAGATATATTCGCATCTGTACACATGAGAGCGATTTTATTGAAAAAATAAATCGTACCTCCACCACCCTCATTGCGAGAGGTTATAATCGCTTTGATCTTAAGCGCAGTGCTGAAAAGCAGTTACACAAACACAGAGAGACTTTATTGAAATACGGTTATTTCTCCGCTAAGCAACTTTTGGACAACTGCCCGAACTTTATTTAAGTTCCTTTTCCATATTTCCAGTTTAGTCAGTTCGAATCATCTCGATGGCGTAGTCAATGTATTTGACTACATGTCCGAGATTTTTCTTTCGAGGCTGCTTTCTTTAAAGCAGGGCCCCGCTTGAGCGAGTTTGAACGTACAGGAATTAAGGGGCCGAAACGTGAATCTTGCTCAAGTTCCTGCTGATGACCTCTATTGCTTTTGTCTTCATCAACTTTATCACAGCATGTATCAATTATCTGTTTTAGTTGCACTTCATGTAACCTGTGGGAAAGCCAGATCGGTCCTTTGGAGGGATCAAATTCTTTACTTTTCATTATCTTCAGCTTCATCTTCTCACTTCGATTGAAGCATTTGCGTAACACCACACGTGGTTGACCAGTTATCCGCATTAGAAATGACAGGTCTGTTTGTAATTGTATTTGACTGATAGCAGATTGGGATTTAGATAAGTTACAAAGTTTGAAGTATATAAGCAGACACACAAGTGTCATGTCTATAATCACTCCTTTTTAGACGCTAATGTCATAAGTAAGTTGTTAGATCTATAATTTTGTTTAAAACGCAGTAGTAAGTTATATTTTTTTTCTATCAGTTTTTAGTTAGGCCTATAGTATTATTATTTTTCTTTATGATCTACCGGAGGTTAGCCTCAACCAATTTAATTAACATAGATGATATCACCCTGGAAAGGATATTATGACCGCAGTCTTTTCACTGAAGCAAATTTCCTAAAAAAACTCGCAGGTTTTACGAGGATTCAGTCAGTATTCCGGCTATCTTCCCTTTGCTCTGAGGATGCATGCACGAATTTCGGTGAAATATCCACATTCGACAGGAAATCTCAAAATCCTCTGACGAGATTCTATTCTTCGCCGCCACGATACAGAGATAGGCGACATATTCATTATCACCGCTCTCTGATTTCTATTGCTTAAACATTGATGCACAGTGTCTCATTGATTGACAAGAGATCTAGTGCCCTAAATGGAATAAATGGTCCTAATGATTTTATTTCGAAATCTGTGTTTATATGAATTGCACCTTATATAACATGATCGGCATCTTTCAGAGAGACGATCCCGATTTTTTCCTCAAATAATATGAATGGGACATAAAAATACCAATTATCACACAATAGAAACACGTGAGCAAACATATAGGAAATTCAACATGGATGGTTACCGCGATTAGAAAGATGAATCCCTTACTTTTCATAATTTTAAGTCTGTTATCGTCCTCAAATGACTGCCTCCCATCATGGCTCTTTCTTTGAGGAGATATTATCTTGGTCTTTAGCTCATCCTCCCTGAACATTTCCTTCGCAATTCGGAGGGCGAATATGCTGGGCCTACTCGCCCTGATGGACATCAAATCCTTTCCATTAAAAATCTGAAAGATGAAATATTGCATGTGTTGCACTTTTAAGTTTTAAATGATGAGCGAAGTCTGCAGTTATGAACAAAGAGTCTATTTTCATTCAGTACGGCTTTTTAACTTACGACAGGCTCCGCTGAAGAACTTGATGTCTCGTCTTGAACTTGAACCAAGTATCTTGATGCTTCCTTTCGGTTCTGTAAGATAAAATCAATTGTCCGTGATTAATTTTAGTCAACCATCGAGAGAAAGTAATGTATTTAATTATTTCTATCGTACGTAATAAAAGTATATATAAAACTGGTGTTTTGAGAAATTACATGCACATGTGTATACTGTAACTCAGTGACTAAATTGCACTGTAGTTATACAGCTCACACTAACTACTTACTCTCTTATTTTCTTTCTCCAATGAAGCCATCCGCTTATTCATGTCCTCCAAAAAGGTCTTCATTTCCCTTATTTCAAGAAGAATTTGATTGTTAGTACATAGTGCCAGCAGGAGTGTGCATTTAACATTTATCAAGTTTCAAGTAACATCACAATATAACAGTATAACAAAAAACAATTAATTGTAACGCATCACTTGTACAAATAATTGAAAATTAATGTATTCATATTCTCAAACAGACATCCATACTTTAAAGTAATGTGCACGGAATTGTAGTATGTTCCTAGTTACTCTATCGCAAACAAATAAACCTAGATTTTCCACAGTTCAAGAATATGCCGGCATACAAGATTCTCAACTTTTATTTTTAAAGAGTAGGCATCAGGAGCAGATTTAATTTCGCTGAAAATGAATTGATGTCCCTTCACCATAGTCTAATTATCTTTTTTCTATTATTAAGACATACCTCTGTATCAGGATTTCTTAGTGGCTCCTCATCTTCCAAGAGACTGTGCATCTATTTCTGGTTCGGATAGTTGTTCCCCTGAGGAATCGAGGAAGCCGAAGCTCCTAATAGTGTCGTCGTTGTCATCTAGCTTCCCCTCCAATGCTCCTCTCTTCTTTTTCATTTCTTCTTTTTCCCCTGTAAAAAGTGCAGAAAGTGGACTGAACATTAGTATTTTAGAATTTTGAAAACTTAATGTAAATGGTACTTGTAACCTAATTAATGCTTTAATTCTAGCATGAGGTTCTAAAGGAACCTATAGTAAATTCCAACTTCGGCCCCCTTCATTACATTTAAATAACCTAATTACCTCTACCTGCATGCATATTCATTATTATTTACTCAAAAATGAAAATAATACAAACCATGTTGATATTTACAGAAAACCAAGAGATACAATGATATTATGCGCATTTAAATATGTTAATGTATTTCTGTTCATGAACATGCTATGTTAACTTTTTTCGCTTGACTACCGCATTTTCTCGAATAGAACTCGCCATCACATAGAACCATCACCTAAATTTTCATTTAAGTGTTTTTGAGAGTTTTCTAGGAGTTAATCGCATGTATCGTTATAAGGTTCTCAAAATATGTGAAGCTCAAATATGATAATGATAGGCTGCCCTTTTCTTTGAAAAGTATTTGTAAATATAAATTTGCACATATGATGGAACATGCACGGAAAGAAATGCCATCAATTTTCCCATGCAATATTACAGAACTTGCCTAGGTCAAAAAAATTTTGACTTTTCCGGTGCCACAGAGTGGAATACATTACCGAAATATATCAGAAAAGTTAGTAAGAACAAAATATTCTTAAAAAATGTTAGAAATATGTTCACTGGGTAAAATACTCGGAAGGATATCAAACTGCCCACCATCATTTACAAATTTTACCTTAATTGCCTGATACCCCGAATCGATACAACTGCATATTATGCAATATACTGTACTTTTTACTGTTCTAAACCGACAACGCAATAGAAACTTCTCAGTCAGCACTGGTGATGTTTCCGACAACCGAATCATGCACGCTGCTCCTTTATGCGTTGCTCTTATGCTGTCACTGTTAACGTGTTAACAGCAGTGTGGAGAACTGGTTGATCGATGACGGTAGTGTAGCAACATACGTGACCTGAATAGAATGCGTCATACATATTTTTAATGCGCAATATTTTCCTGCAAACCCATGAACACAATAATAATGGGGTTTTGTCTTTGTTAAACCGAATAGCTTCTGCTCTGAATGTTTGACTTGTTCTATAATGAGACTTGTATAGTACGTAGTACTTACATTGCTCCCATTTCCTGATTTGATCATGACTTCGCATTCTCGATTTTACTAACTACCAAAGTGACCAAGAACATCGTTTTTAAATATGTAGGATTGAGTATCATCCAATAAAAAAAATAACCAACGTCTTAGCCGAAATACCAAGAAGAAGCAGCACCAATTGACTAAAAACTGATCTCAATTCTATGCATGCAAGCATTCTTATAATTCGCAACTTGAGTCAGCGCGGGGACAGCGGGGCCGGTTGTTGCCCCTGATGATCACTATACAAGTTCACAGATCACATTGAAAGTTCTCCATGTTTTTTTATAAGTAATTCATAAACTTCAACTTGAGTAGTAATAAAAGGTCCATAATAAACACAGCGCCCCCCCCTCTGGAACGACAGAGTGTCGTGGTCGGCCGCCGTGGTGCTTCGGATCTGACTCCCCCCCCCTCTGGAACGACAGAGGTTGTAGTCTGTCGTGGTGTGCCGGCCAGGTGGGTCCACGTTCACAAACTGTTCGCTGACTCCCCCCCCCCTCTGCAATGACAGAGTGTGAGACTCGGGTGAGTTGGTCCGACCGCCTGGTTGACGTGGGCGACCGTCCAGGTTAACGTGGGCGACCGTCTAGGTTGACGTGGGCGACCGTCTAGGTTGACGTGGGCGACCGTCTAGGTTGTCGTGGATGGTGAAATGGCTGCCAGATTCGGATTCAGCGTAAAATTCTGCATCGATATGGTGAGTTTCAAGGCAATCGGCGAGAAAAAATTTTTCTTCAAAATTTTAACAGAGTTAGAATTTGGGACGTTTTGGTGTGTAGCGCCCAAACGAAGCATCGGATTGGAAAACGGATTTCAGATTTGGAATCAGCGTGAAATTCTCTATCTGTATGGTGAGTTTCAAGTCAATCGGAGAGAAAAAATTTTCACTGACGTCCCCCCCCCTCTGGACAGCTCGCTTCGATTTTGGCTTCCAGTGGACGGATTTTGTCGTGCCATAGCTCGTTTGAAAGCTAAGAGTGAGACAAATTCAGTGAAAGAATCGGCTTGTTCCTATCTGTCTTCGTTTAGATGTGAGACGCCATTTAAGATTTTGGGACATTGGCGAAAAACGACAGAGTTAGAATTTGGGACGTTTTGGTGTGTAGCGTCAAAACGAAGCATCGGATGAGAAAACGGAGGTCAGATTCGGATTCAGCGTGAAATTCTGCATCGCTATGGTGAGTTTCAAGTCAATCGGAGAGAAAAAATTTTCGCTGACGTCCCCCCCCTCTGGACAGCTTGCTTCGATTTTGGCTTCCAGTGGACGGATTTTGTCGTGCCATAGCTCGTTTGAAAGCTAAGAGTGAGACAAATTCAGTGAAAGAATCGGCTTGTTCCTATCTGTCTTCGTTCAAAAGTTAGAGCGGTTACAAGATTTTAGGTCGGAGCTCGCTCACCTGAAAAAATCCTAAGTGTCAGAGTGACTTTGTATGGGTAAAATTTTGAAAATTTTCCAAAGTGTGGAATTTCGACCTGGGACCGTCACCAAAACATTTTTCATCAAATTTTGAAATTTCACTGACGTCCCCCCCCCTCTGGACAGCTTGCTTCGATTTTGGCTTCCAGTGGACGGATTTTGTCGTGCGATAGCTCGTTTGAAAGCTAAGAGTGAGACAAATTCAGTGAAAGAATCGGCTTGTTCCTATCTGTCTTCATTCAAAAGTTAGAGCGGTTACAAGATTTTAGGTCGGAGCTCGCTCACCTGAAAAAATCCTAAGTGTCAGAGTGACTTTGTATGGGTAAAATTTTGAAAATTTTCCAAAGTGTGGAATTTCGACCTGGGACCGTCACCAAAACATTTTTCATCAAATTTTGAAATTTCACTGACGTCCCCCCCCCTCTGGACAGCTTGCTTCGATTTTGGCTTCCAGTGGACGGATTTTGTCGTGCCATAGCTCGTTTGAAAGCTAAGAGTGAGACAAATTCACTGAAAGAATCGGCTTGTTCCTATCTGTCTTCGCTTAGATGTGAGACGCCATTTAAGATTTTGGGACATTGGCGAAAAACAACAGAGTTAGAATTTTTGCGATGGCTGCCTTCTGTAGAGCCAAAACGAAGCATCGGATGGGAAAACGGAGGCCAGATTCGGATTCAGCGTCAAATTCTACATGGAAATGGTGTATTTCCAGCTCAATCGGAGCGCTAGAACCGGAGATAGACGGGATTTTTAGTGTTTGGATGATGGGTATTACGTCATCAGCTGATCGCCACACACTATATAAGCTGGGAACCGACGGAGACTTGTCATTAAGACGAGAGATTGTCAACGGTAAGTCATCTCTCTGAGCTCCGATGATAGCTTCGGACATTCCAAATTCCGAGTTTCTGTAAGAAACCGACTTAGAAAATTTCATTGCTGATATCAGCTAAGCCGTCAGACTTAGAGGTTAGCCAGGAGATGGCCTTCGTCTCCAGGCCATAAAAGACTCCAAAACTTTAAAGGCTTGTAACTTTGCTTCTACAAGTCCGTTTGACTTGATTCAAAAAGGGTTCGGTCGCTATTGACCTGGCCTAAGTGACAGACTACTTATAAAATTTCATAAGTAGTGCTAAAAAGTTGAAAAATTTAAATTCACTAGTTTTGGAGGTTTTCTGGGGTTTTCAAGTATGCTGAGTTCAAATCTACTATCAGATTTCAAATTTAACTAAGTCTAAGGCAGCTTTGAGGGGTTAGATCCCAGCTACTGATCACTACCTTTGACTCGGCGTTGCTGTTACCACTTCGGGGCAGTGACAATGATGTCTTCAGCTGTAAATAGCGGGTATCGGGGAAGATCTCTCACTTCCCTAGTGATCAGTACAAGGCCTTCGGGCTGTCGACGGGATCTAGTGCCACTCACTACACTCAAATCTATCATCTCACTAAGTGTAAAATCATTCTTTTCCGTTTTTATAAACTAGGAATCAATCGTTTGCTATCAAACGTTTACGGAATTATAATCATTGTTTTCCCCTTTTCACTTCAGAAAATGGTTAACTACAATAATGCCAAGACGGCTTTCAAGCTCTGAGTTTGTACAAAGATTTTTCGCAGTGATGCCTTCAAGAAACACTCTTGTGTAAATAAGCGAATGGTAGGGGGCATTCGATACTTTTGCAGCAGCCATAATGCATCTCGCCTTGTCGAGACGTTACCGGAGTGGCATGCGAAGCATAGCAGTTGCAGTCAACCAGAGCTGACTGAGGAGGCGAAGCAAAGTCTCTTCAGCTCAGAGTTAATAGCTCTGGAGACTCAGTGCGCTGTCGAGGCTATCGCGTCAGCAAAGCCTCCCTCATCTAGTGCACCAGCAAAGGCTCTCTCACCCACCCCGATTCTGGAGACTCAGTGTGCTGTCGAGTCTATCGCGTCAGCAGAGGCTCCCTCATCTAGTGTGCCAGCAAAGGCTCTCTCACCCACCCCGATTGAGTCTTCTCCGAAGTCGAGTAAATCCTCCTCCTCCTCCTCTAGCGATGAGTCGGCTACTAGTAGCAGCGACAGTGAGGAAGAGGAGGAGGAGGAAAATGGCTCGACGAAGGCTGACCTAGTCGAGAGTGTCTACCTCGATAGCGAGGTAGAGGCGGTGAGAGAAGTTGACCTCGATAGCGAGGTGCAGCCGGCTAAGTTATCGAGCAGTGGTGGGATTGCGGCTCAATGTCGCAACTTCATTATGCGCCCACCACTGGTCGATAACTATGACAAGTTGAAGAATGAGTTGGAGGTGTGGAAGAGGGACTGTTTCTTCTATAAAGCGAGTTCCGAGAACCTCTCGCGAGTCACTCAGGAGCTCAAGAAGACTCAAGCTAGTCTTTTTGAGAAAGAAGGAGAGCTCGATCGCGAGAGGTTCTCGCACCTCGCTAGTAAGGCTAGAGAAGAACAGCTCCTGATCGAGAGAGAGAGTCAAGAGAAGGAGTTGAGAAAGATGAGGGAGGAGGTGGAAGGGCTGCGAAAGCAGTTGGGGAAGGTGGTGGCGACTAGTCAGGAGCTGCACCAACAAGTGATGAGTAGCAGTACTCGACGATCAAGTCGCCTCCACATTCCCCTAGATAAGAAAGGACGTGTGCCCGCAAGACCGCTCCTCTGTGAACGTGGCAGAGACGAAATGTGTTACAGCAGGGCTAAAAAAGGTATCGAAAACCTTCATTTTACATTCGACCATAAGGAGGCAATCACAGGATTCCTGTTTGAACCACGTCCGGAGAAGATCTGTAAGTTAAAACAAGTAACTTAGAGTTCAAGATGATAACTAACAACTTCTTTCTTTACAGATATCAATGAGAAGCGCCCACCTGCTTCCGTCAACGAGCCGGAGTCGAAGCGGAAAGCTTGAGCCCCATATTCCTTCAATCATCCCGAGAATGACCCATCGGCTCTATTAAGGGCCACCTAGGGGCAAGACATGATAGAACCTCCACGCGGTTTGCCCTGGGCAGTCTTCGGACTGGCGAATACTATCATTAAGTTGAATCTGCTATCAGTCAACTTGAACGTTATGCAGTCGATTGCTATCCCTGAAGCATTCTGATTCGCTGTTGAGCAATTCATTGTTGAAAACCCTATATAAGCCAGAAGATTGTAGCGCTTCTCATTCAATTTGAAGTCACGATGGAAGCCACATCTGCCAACAGCATTCCCGTCTTCATCGATGAAGACAACGCCATTCCCGAGTTCGTCATCCTCGACGAGTGGGATGAAGAGGATGAGAAGAAGGGGAAGATTAGGAAGATCATTTGGACGGATGAGGTGTGGACTCCGAATACCACTCGCATCCGAAAGGTGCCAGATGCACCAGCACGGCTTAGGCGGTATAGGGTCTATGAGAACCTAACCGTCATACCCCTTGACTACTCCAGCCAATAGTCAACTTAATTCACACCCCGAGAACGAACCACCGGCTCTCTTAAGGGCCACCATGGGGCAAGACATGATAGAACCTCCACGCGGTTTGCCCTGGGCAGTCTTCGGACTGGCGAATACTATCATTAAGTTGAATCTGCTATCAGTCAACTTGAACGTTGCAAATGAAGTTCGGTGTAATACTTCCTTTCGACGGGCGTTACTGTAAAGGGCGGCGGTGAAACCCGTAGCTATGTATACCGCAAGGGACATTCGGCAATGGTCAATCTTGTTAAACCTCTCTGCGTCATGTTTGCAAGTGATTGCCTCTGTCTCAACGTAGTATGCATTCGCGCCAGGGCGACATTTAGCCAACTGTCGAAGGTTGCCTAAAACTTTCCATTGCATACGTTATGAGAGCCATGAGTTCTACCTGTCTCTATCAATGAGACGAATTGATGAATGGAATGAAAGGGAGGACACTCACGCGCCACACGCAACATAACACACTTCTCTCTTCCGTAGTCTAACAAGCTCTTTACACACGGATCGCAGTCGATTGCTATCCCTGTATCAGAAGTGTAAGCTATCTTAATTTTATCTAACACTATTTCATCTACCATTATCATCCATATGAAATGTTATAAGAATTGCAAGTTAGACTAAGCGTGCTACTATTTCCAAATGAATAAAGTATACATGGTTAAATCATCCACTTAAGCGCATCCGTAGTCTAACAAGCTCTTTACACATGGATTGCAGTGGATTGCTATCCCTGTATCAGAAGTGTAAGCTATCTAAATTTTATTTAACACTATTTCATCTACTATCATCACCCATATAAAGTGTCATAAGATTTACAAGTTAGACTAAGCGTTCTACTATTTGTAAATGAAAGATATAGTTTCAACAGTTTACAGATTGAAAATAAAGTTTCAATAGTGTGTGTGTGTTAGAAATAAAGCTTTATCTGTTTGTATGTTAGAAATAGAATGAAGTTTCACCAGTTGGCAAGTTAAGAATAAAGTTCTATCTGTTTATATGTTAGAAATAAAATAAAGTTTCAATAGTGTATGCGTTAGAAATAAAGTCTTAGCTGTTTGTATATCAAAATAAAGTTTCAAGAGTTTACAAGTTAGAAATAAAGTTTCAATAGTGTATATGTTAGAAATAAAGGTGTAACTGTTTGTAAAAATAAGATCGCAAGATTTACTAGTTTACAAGTTAGACTAAGTGTAAATTAAAAATAAATTATAACTGTACACGTGTATAAGCGTTGATGCAACGATGAACAATTAATAAGCTGAAAAGTTTTAGATTCACTTTAATATTATCATATGTTTACAGATAGAAATGTATCACAGCAAAGCTACTTCATGAGTTAGTTTGCCAGGAGTGTATCATCTCAAACTTTTACTCCGACTGTGGAACATTGATTTCCATGATGAAGATTTAAATAGTTAGATTCGATGACGAACAAGATTTACTAGTTTACAAGTTGGACAAAGTGTTCTACTATTTGTAAATGAAAGATATCATTTCAACAGTTTAAAAGATAAAAACTAAAGTTTCAATAATGTGTACGTTAGAAATAAAGTTTTAGCTGTTTGTATATGAAAAACTAAGTTTCAAGAGTTTACAAGTTAAAAAATAAAGTTTCAATGGTGTATACGTTAGAAATAAAGTTTTAGCTGTTTGTATATCAAAACAAAGTTTCAAGAGTTTACAAGTTAGAAATAAAGTTTCAACAGTGTGTATGTTAGAAATAGAGTTTTATCTGTTTGTATGTTAGAAATAAAACAAAGTTTCATCAGTTTACAAGTAAAGAATAAAGTTTCAAGAGTTTACAAGTTAAAACTAATGTTTCAATAGTGTGTGTATGTTAAGAATAAAGTTTTATCTGTTTGTATGTTAGAAATAGAATGAAGTTTCACCAGTTTACAAGTTACGAATAAAGTTCTATCTCTTTAAGTTTATAAGTTAAGAATAAAGTTCTATCTGTTTATATGTTAGAAATAGAATGAAGTTTCACCAGTTTACAAGTTAAGAATAAAGTTCTATCTGTTTGTATGTTAGAAATAAAACAAAGTTTCAACCGTTTACAAGTTAAAAGTAAAGTTTCAATAGTTTACAAGTTAAAACTAATGTTTCAATAGTGTACATGTTCAGAATAAAGTTCTATCTGTTTATATGTTAGAAATAGAATGAAGTTTCACCAGTTTACAAGTTACGAATAAAGTTCTATCTGTTTAAGTTTACAAGTTAAGAATAAAGTTCTATCTGTTTATATGTTAGAAATAAAATGAAGTTTCATCAGTTTACAAGTTAAGAATAAAGTTCTATCTGTTTGTATGTTAGAAATAAAACAAAGTTTCAACCGTTTACAAGTTAAAAATAAAGTTTCAATAGTTTACAAGTTAAGAATAAAGTTTCAATAGTGTACATGTTCAGAATGAAGTTTTATCTGTTTATATGTTAGAAATAGAATGAAGTTTCGCCAGTTTACAAGTTACGAATAAAGTTCTATCTGTTTAAGTTTGCAAGTTAAGAATAAAGTTCTATCTGTTTGTATGTTAGAAATAAAACAAAGTTTCAACCGTTAACAAGTTAAAAATAAAGTTTCAATAGTTTGCAAGTTAAAACTAATGTTTCAATAGTGCATATGTTAAGAATAAAGTTTTATCTGTTTGTATGTTAGAAATAGAATGAAGTTTCACCAGTTGGTAAGTTAAGAATAAAGTTCTATCTGTTTCTATGATAGAAATAAAACAAATTTTCAACCGTTTACAAGTTAGAAATAAAGTTTCACCAGTGTACAAGTTAGAAATAAAGTTTCAATAGTGTATATGTTAGAAATAAAGCTTTATCTGTTTGCATGTTAGAAACAAAATAAAGTTTCAACAGTTTAAAAGATAAAAACTAAAGTTTCAATAATGTGTACGTTAGAAATAAAGTTTTAGCTGTTTGTATATGAAAAACTAAGTTTCAAGAGTTTACAAGTTAAAAAATAAAGTTTCAATGGTGTATACGTTAGAAATAAAGTTTTAGCTGTTTGTATATCAAAATAAAGTTTCAAGAGTTTACAAGTTAGAAATAAAGTTTCAACAGTGTGTATGTTAGAAATAGAGTTTTATCTGTTTGTAAAATATGATTGCAGGATTTAATAGTTTGCAAGTTAGACTAAGCGTTCTACTATTTGTAAATGAAAGATATAGTTTCAAGAGTTTACAGATTAGAAAATAATGTTTCAATGGTGTATACGTTAGAAATAAAGTTTTAGCTGTTTGTATATCAAAATAAAGTTTCAAGAGTTTACAAGTTAAAACTAATGTTCCAATAGTGTGTGTATGTTAAGACTAAAGTTTTATCTGATTGTATGTTAGAAATAGAATGAAGTTTCACCAGTTTACAAGTTACGAATAAAGTTTCAACAGTGTGTATGTTAGAAATAGAGTTTTATCTGTTTGTAAAAATATGATTGCAGGATTTAATAGTTTGCAAGTTAGACTAAGCGTTCTACTATTTGTAAATGAAAGATATAGTTTCAACAGTTTACAGATTAGAAAATAATGTTTCAATAGTGTACAAGTTGGAAATAAAGTTTTAATAGTTTATACGCTTGAAATATAGTTATATCCGTTTATGTCTTGGAAATAAAGTTCTAACAGTTTGTATGTTAGAAATGAAGTTTTACCTGTTTGTATGCTAGAAATAAAGTTTCATCAGTTTCCATATTAAAAAATAAAGTTTTTAACAGTTTACAAGTTAAAAATAAAGTTTTAATAGTGTATGCGTTAGAAATAGAGTTTTAGCTTTTGTATGCTAGAAATAAAGGTATAGCTATTTGTAAAATAATTAAAATTGTAAGTGATTAGCATATTTCGTTTGCTGAAAAGAAGGTGTTCCGCCTGTTAGTGTTGGTGTATTAATATTGAAGAATTTGGTAGTATCTGTTCAATTGAAGACTATAATGGTTCTAGCAAATATTAAAAACAGCAGCCATTATATAATTTATGAAACTGAACCCTTTCCTGCTGCTCTCATTCGAGTGGTACCCTATACATATTACCATCCTTCATAACGGGCATTGTATCATAACAGGCTTATGTGATTTCAATAAAGTATCACGGATTGTTAAATTCCTAATGTGTTATCTGTTTGATGTATAGCTAATGGAGGCATGTTAAACGTTGAGTTTTTCCTTCATTCACTGACGACGCATCATATGAATGAGTTAAGGTGAAAACGGTATGCGTCATCACTTTGACTGACAAAGGAACGCACACGCACTGAATGGGGAAAAGATCAGGCTGTCAATAAGGATGAATAGAATCTTATCGAATGGTCTGACATCTACGACAATGAGGTGGATCCATTTTTAGACATGGGTTATCGCTTTGTCTGATATGAAAACGTTCACACGCTCACATATTCAGCTGTGAATATAATTTACTATTGCTATTTTTAGTGACTATCTTTACACGAAGAATGACAGTGATGTAAGCAACATGCTTCCTAACCTGAATAGAGCTATTTGTGTTATTCTATTAGACATGTCGTTTAGCAAATCGGTGATACAACGATGTTGTCCCCCCATTAGAAAAATTAGCACAAGCGAGTTGTGTGAAGTGTTACTTGATGATGCAAAGATACATCACATTTCATTTTTGATTGAAAATCAACGCGTTGTTCTGAAACTGGGTGATGACATTCAATGTCAATTGAGCAAAAATTTGAAAAAACTCTTTGGTTTTTCAATGCTACAAACTGTGTTTGCTGCTGCGCATACGATTGGTATAAAAACACCAATGACCCTTAATAAACATGAACAGCACCTTTACATTCAAAGTGATTTGATTCTTCCTATTTCTGTTGGTGAGAAAAAAGAATACATTTTACGCGATTTCATTCATGATAAAGACGCTTCATATGGAATAGTCGAGAAGATGTTTGAATCTATTTTCTATCATCCCGTCATCAAACAAACTATACCCTCTATTGCTATCAAAATTACCAATGGTTTACAAGAGTGCATCCACGTGAAAGATACTAAATCCCTCGTAACTTTAGTGTTTCGGAAAACAAATTGAAGTCTTTATACAACATTTATTGAAATATGTACATGAATGTGAAGCAATAGACTTTATACAACATCCACTGAAAATATATACATGAGCGCACTTCAATAAACATTGCTATATACAAAAAGTCTTTTTACTTCGTGAAGGGTGGAAATATACAGGGATAGGAAAAATGTCTTTCAGTGGAAAAGTCATCACATGGGGAATGTACAGATGTGGACACATATTCACAAGGAAAAAACAATCTCATGCGATACATAAAACAACAATGTTTATCTACAGAAATCAACATCAAAATATTGAGTTAAGGATGAATCTATTTACACGTCTCCTGAATGTGGTAGTGTGAGTTTTATTCTTTTGGGTGGTGGTATGTTTGTGTCAGGATGTCCATGTGGAAGAGATATGTTGTGTTCTAACCAGCACCTCTTATCCTCCCATGCTGAAAGCGCCCGTTTCCTAAAAGTATGAGTTTTGATCTCATGCGACTTAGATTTTAAGATTGTCATATTGACAAACGTTATATTTTTATTTCTATAGGCTTTCCTGAAATTCTTATGTTTCATGTTAGAGACCAATGATCTTGATATGCCTTTAGCACGCTTAATACTATCGTCGCTATCCTTTAATTTCATACTGTACATTTTTGGACGGAGGAGAATCATTTCATCTATTTCCTTCCCTGCTGTCTCATCCTTAAAGCAGCCAAGTTTTGCCTTATTTTTGATGGAGTAGAGTGGGTGATCAGTAGGATAATTTGATGTATCAAAATATCTTTCTAAAGATTTTCCTACTTCATTAAAATTTAAATCTTTTTGAGTGGCAATACCTAAGAAGAAACTATCTGTATCACCACCCAACAAACGAACCTCTTTTACGAGAGGACATGGTTTTAGTATTTTATAAAAGAGTTGATACATTTCAAGCTTAGAGTAATCTAGTACAGCTTGACCAATATAGATGGGTTTGCACAACTCAACTTCAGATTTTATCATTTTAACACCTATAAGGTCCTCATCGATAATGTCTCTATCGATGAATAGAGGTGATGAGACCAATTTGTGATACTTTTGATCATCATTAACTAGTTTGTAGTTTACGCGCTTTCTAACATCCTCCATCGTCTTACCAAATAGACTGTTGTTCTTATATTTATAAAAATCTTTTTCAAAATTATTTTGGGCTAGTGCACGTTTCTGGCTGTTGCTATCAATATATGGTTTGAGGAAGGCTTTCTGTCTAAATTTAATAATGCGGTGAACTCTTTTTAAAATCATACCCATTTCTAAATAAAATTTTAAGATGCTAAAGTGGACTAGATAGTTTTCTTTATCATACTGGGTGAGTAAAAGTTTGCGGCAAGGCTTATAGTCGGGTTGACCGCATGATTCTAAATCTTTATGAAATTGTTTCATAAAGTCGGAAAACATATCTTTGGTCACTTCACCTGATTCGGGTGCGAGTGGAAAATCCACGGTTTTATGTTTAATATTATTTGGATAGATTAGATCTATTTCAAAATAATATCCCCAATCACCTTCATCTGGAGTTGCTAGTATGTTAGAAGGGTTGGAGAGATGCTGAATTTCACTATCATCTAACCAGCTAAACTCAGAGTGAGGTAGCGGTTTGGATAGTGAACTACCATACAAATTATTTTGGTCATAATACTTCAGATGGGTATGATCATTACCTACTGTTTCAGATTTTAACCTATGTTTATTTACAAATGTGAGACCACCGCGAATTCCTCGCTCAAATAAATTATACATCTCTGGATCTTGTAAGAGATGAATGGTCTCACCAGTCATTTTAAAAGCAGACTTAAATGACATGGCTGGTAGACTGACAAAGTGGACGGGATCTAACTTATCTTCTTCTAATGCCACTCGTCGAAACTCTTGGAAAACGTCAGCCAGCAAAAATACATCTAACTTAAGGTAGGCAATCATATATTCGCCAAATGTATGGCAGTCAAATTTTATCCATGCATCTTGTGCATGATCATAATCTTCGGTCTTACATTCTGCGCCGGTCAAATCATTTTTAAATTTATCTATGGGCGGAAGAGAAGTCTCGCCGAGTTTACTAATCGTATCAAAATATGCATATGGAAAGACTCCTTTCAGTGTGATGACTTCATTAGTTAAATTTGGATATTGTTTCTTAAGATTTTGTTTTAGTGGAAGAGACTTCAGATTTTGTACGAGAGAGGCCAGTGATGCAGTCATAAATTGGTAGGAATCTAAAAATTTTATATCAAAATAGACCGTCTTATTTTCTTTGGTTTTATCGACGGGTACTTTTGCTGTCATGGCCATAAACTTTTCTCTCGTTTGTGCTATTACATCAAGCTTCCACTCTTTCATTTGGCCTAAACCTCCTTTTATTATCATATGGCTGTCATAGCCCTTGAAATTATGGAAAATGACGGGTAATGTACGCCGTTTCATCCTAAGTGAAAAATTGCATTTTGAACAGAGTGCGTTTCTAAATTTACCAGTGATGTGATCATGGTCGCGCACTTTCTTAATCTTATCATCGTCAAATGTTTTCCTACATTTGGGGCAAATGTTGCAACTATCAAATTTTGCTTGATCATCTGCTGTCATATGCAATGATCTGCGATAGAGTTCACCATCATGTTTTTGTTGAAATTTTACAGCCTGTTCGAGGAATTGTAGGAATTGGTAAATACAATCCTCACCTTGCCAGACGCGCATTTTATTTTGCCTACTCCTAAAGTGATCATGCCGTACTTCATAGCAGGAAATGGCTGCTGGTCGATGGATGTTATCATCGATATAGCATTCGATGTCAGCATAGATGACACGAAGAGGACTTAGTTCATCACCATTCTCTCTATATGAAAACTCCTTATCTTTGGGCATGCGCTCTATTTGTAGTTTACCCCGCTTGCACCATTCATAATGACTTAGAAATTTATTTTTCGACCAAAATGGTCGTGTGCAGCGATCGCATATGAAATGTTCACCTTTAATCGATTTTTGTATATGGTTGTAAAGGCGATGAATTTTTGGAATACCACAGTAATGCCACTGTTGAGTATTGTCCTCATACACTAGCAAGAGGTTGACAACTCGATCATAGCTACTTTGGCGGTTGTTATACCTAACGCCTTTTAGCCCTTTCTCCCAGACGTGTACCACTATCTTAATTTTATTTAATTTCTCAAATTTCTCTATATCTTTCAATTTCATATCTTCACTATTGCAGTCATCAAACTTTAATTCATTTTCCCAACTCTTGATACTTACTTCTACGGAAACGATTATCATTTACATCATTGTAGTGGAGAATGGATAACACTGCATACTTAAAACATTGCGATTCACAATCTACAGAAACGACTGCTTTTTATTTTTTAAACTTTTCGGAAGTTTAAAGGAGCCTCGCCCACTATAACTTTCTAGCAAATTGATTTTAAACTTGGCAGATTCTATACCATCAAAAATGAGACCACTATCGCGTTCGTTGAATTTAACTATATTTAGTTTTAGTCCTTGGATATGAAAATTTAACCAAGAATCTTCATCGATTACTTCTGTAGCGGGAGAGGAGGTTATGTGAAACTCCAACCTCTCTACTATTTGACCAGTATGGTGGTCGATTTTTACATATTTTATTTTGAGATAGATGAGCGCCTTCATTCTAAAATTGTCTAAATTGTTGAAGAGCGCTTCTATCAATGATGAATTTTGATGAAACCATTCCTCAAAGTTAGCAATGGTTTCTGAGGATTCCATCTGGTAGTTCCTCACTAAATTATTTATCGACACTTCAGAGAGTCGGATAGAGGAGGTACCGTTGGTGTAGGTATCGTTCGTGTGTGTATGTCGAAGTCTATGTGAAGATAATTCAAAATGTGACTCAAATGATTGAATGCAGAAGTCGCAAGTAAAGGAGACGTGTTCAATAGAGTCATCCTCACCTCGGGAGATTGATGGCGACTTGGGTTGACACACACGTTGTCTGATGTGTCGGAGCAGATCGCGTTTCCTCATGAAGATGTGCCCACAGTCAGCACATTCCCGCTCGTCACCTTCCCGCGATAGTGTTGAGCTGGAACTAGCATCACCTAAAAGAGAAATCATTCTATCATCTCTATTAAAGTCTTAGTGTTTTGTTACAACCTACCTTCACTCAACAGCTCTAAACTTTCCTTGAGAAAGGAGGGCTTTGGTGATGAAGTCGATGCCTGAAATTGAGGAAGATGCTATTAGCCAAACGTTCGAGGGAGATGAGTGAGGAAATCTTAAACCTACCATTTTAATGGTGTGGTCGTACACCTCGATCTCCATTTCTACCGACTTGTTGGAGATGGGAGGGAAGTCGCCTGCTGTTGCCGGTGGTGGTATGTGAGAGTTGGCGGGGCGGTTAGGAACGTTATCGCACAGAAATACCGTTGCGAGATCTGTTGAGAAAAGGAAGGAAAGCGATCAGTAACATGACTATTCAATTCCAAGTGTGGCGTGCGTTTCGTTTAAGTCCTTGTCCCCCTTTACCATCACTGTAACTTACCATCAAGAGAATCTACTTCCGCCATCACCGATGGTTCAAGAGGAGGTAGAAGGGGGATGCGAGCCGAGGGTGGAAGAGTCCGCGGCTTGGGTGTTGGAGGGATGCGGCGAGGAGGAGCTGGTATGGGTGGTGGTGGAGGTTGGGCGATGACCATACCCGAGGTAGATGGCTGCTCAGATGGTGGAGCTGAGGTAGATGGGCGAGAGGGTAGGGTCGGAAAATCATCATCATATTTCCGCCTCGCGACTTCCTCCCACTTCTCCTGCCTTACCAAAACTGTAGAGTGGAAAAGAGATGAGATTGATGAATGATAGAATGCATGCTATCAGCCATGATGATACAGAACACATAACAGCATTCATTCATTAAGATACTTACATATTCCCAGTCGTTCATAGGCTCGACCAAGTGCCCCTTCAGGAATAGGTTCTCTGTTCATGATGCGCTGCTGTACTGAAAAAAGGGAGGGAGATATTGGTGAGAGATTTCTCGAAGGGAGATATTAGAGTGCATTATAAATTTTAGAAAATCGCGGAGTAAAAAGACGTTAAGGGTCTTTTGTTGAAAATTAGTAAGGATATGATTCTTACATTCTTGATGTTATTCAAAGGTTTATGAAAATTAATTCCTATGCTCAACACACATGGTAACCGAATGATGTTAGTTCAAGAGTTTTATTAGCACAACCTGCATCCTTGCCCCATCACACAAAAACTTACATTGCTCAATGAGAGTTTCCTCCATCTTGGCAGAGACGCGATAAGATTCAATTTTTCTCGTGATACTCGTATCCATATCGAAGATTAAAGTAGTTAGATTCGACGTCGTAGGCAAATTCACTGAAAAAGATACGTAAGATTTATTTCATTTTACCTATGATGATCATGTGAATAGTCATTCAATGAACATGAGTCAATCAACACTTCGAAATGCTCCGTACCATAAAGACTAACCCTTGTCGAATGGCTAAAGTACTCTGACCTGACGAGAGAAAGTGTCACGTTGAGTATGAAGTCGAACGCCCAACATGAGCAACAGCTCAGAGGTTTCGGTCTAACAAACGACGAACAACCCGTGCAACGCAATCCCTCTACGGCAGTACCCGCCGTCCCGAAGGAACGCTCGAGCAAAGGAAGTATTACAGCGATGATATGCTTTATGAGCAGAAGTGAAACTCTTGATAGCAAGAGACTATTCAACTTGATAGCAAGTCAAAACAACCTGATAGCGGGAGCTCACCAACACTCACCTTATGAAAGATAAATGTGAAGAGTAGAGCTGGTGCACTACCTTTTATAAGATTTTCCTAAGCGGTGAATGGATGAGACGTCTCGTCCAATCACAAGACGATCAGGAGTTTCCAGTGCGCTCACACACTTCCAATTAATGCTGATGTTACAAACTCTCTTTTATGAACGCATGAGCATCTATTTGAATCTGTCAATGTACATTCCTATTGCGATATGATTTATTCGTTGATGATTTTACTATGATATCTTATGTGTTCAGAGCTTGCTCACTAAAGAAGAGAGAAGTGTGTTTGCTGCATACGTTTGGCGTGATACACAGGTGACACGAAGAGGTAGTGGTTCTTAAAAGAACTCATGAGACTTTCTCGATACGGATAGTATGTGCTACATGTGTATGCTCTAAAAGGTTAGAGTCGGAGTGTAGAAACGACAAGCATGCAGTAAGGAGGAATTCATTAAGACATAATTATGAGAACTTTACTTGACATGTGCCCTACTTTGTAAATCATCAAACGATGAGTGGAAAATTTGAAAAACCTGCTGCAGACATCTAAAGCACTCATGATCAAGCGAGAAAAGATGTCGTTGGGAAAGTTGTCTAACATCAGCAAAGTGGTTTCGCTCTTAACTATAACATATCCCTCCTTCCATCTGCGGCAGCGCTCGCCGTACAAACCCACCAACAGGAAGTATAATATCAAAGATCTCCACATCGCTCATGTTGTAGCCTGATATCAAGCCGCCTAAGGTGATGGAGGATTTTATCCCTCACTCATACCGAGCTTCACACTATTAGTGCAATGGAGTTCGATATTATTATTTTATATTTTATTATTTGACTACACTAACTTTGCAAACCATGATACAGTTTCTGACTAGACTTACGAATGAAACGTTGATGATCAAACTTTCTAACTATAGATCCACCTGTGTTGCAATAAAACTTTTGTACGACATGATAAAATTAAGATAGCTTACACTTCTGATACAGGGATAGCAATCGACTGCGATCCATGTGTAAAGAGCTTGTTAGACTACGGAAGAGAGAAGTGTGTTATGTTGCGTGTGGCGCGTGAGTGTCCTCCCTTTCATTCCATTCATCAATTCATCTCATTGATAGAGACAGGTAGAACTCATGGCTCTCATAACGTATGCAATGGAAAGTTTTAGGCAACCTTCGACAGTTGGCTAAATGTCGCCCTGGCGCGAATGCATACTACGTTGAGACAGAGGCAATCACTTGCAAACATGACGCAGAGAGGTTTAACAAGATTGACCATTGCCGAATGTCCCTTGCGGTATACATAGCTACGGGTTTCACCGCCGCCCTTTACAGTAACGCCCGTCGAAAGGAAGTATTACACCGAACTTCATTTGCAACGTTCAAGTTGACTGATAGCAGATTCAACTTAATGATAGTATTCGCCAGTCCGAAGACTGCCCAGGGCAAACCGCGTGGAGGTTCTATCATGTCTTGCCCCATGGTGGCCCTTAAGAGAGCCGGTGGTTCGTTCTCGGGGTGTGAATTAAGTTGACTATTGGCTGGAGTAGTCAAGGGGTATGACGGTTAGGTTCTCATAGACCCTATACCGCCTAAGCCGTGCTGGTGCATCTGGCACCTTTCGGATGCGAGTGGTATTCGGAGTCCACACCTCATCCGTCCAAATGATCTTCCTAATCTTCCCCTTCTTCTCATCCTCTTCATCCCACTCGTCGAGGATGACGAACTCGGGAATGGCGTTGTCTTCATCGATGAAGACGGGAATGCTGTTGGCAGATGTGGCTTCCATCGTGACTTGAAATTGAATGAGAAGCGCTACAATCTTCTGGCTTATATAGGGTTTTCAACAATGAATTGCTCAACAGCGAATCAGAATGCTTCAGGGATAGCAATCGACTGCATAACGTTCAAGTTGACTGATAGCAGATTCAACTTAATGATAGTATTCGCCAGTCCGAAGACTGCCCAGGGCAAACCGCGTGGAGGTTCTATCATGTCTTGCCCCTAGGTGGCCCTTAAGAGAGCCGATGGGTCATTCTCGGGATGATTGAAGGAATATGGGGCTCAAGCTTTCCGCTTCGACTCCGGCTCGTTGACGGAAGCAGGTGGGCGCTTCTCATTGATATCTGTAAAGAAAGAAGTTGTTAGTTATCATCTTGAACTCTAAGTTACTTGTTTTAACTTACAGATCTTCTCCGGACGTGGTTCGAACAGGAATCCTGTGATTGCCTCCTTATGGTCGAATGTAAAATGAAGGCATTCGATACCTTTTTTAGCCCTGCTGTAACACATTTCGTCTCTGCCACGTTCACAGAGGAGCGGTCTTGCGGGCACACGTCCTTTCTTATCTAGGGCAATGTGGAGGCGACTTGATCGTCGAGTACTGCTACTCATCACTTGTTGGTGCAGCTCCTGACTAGTCGCCACCACCTTCCCCAACTGCTTTCGCAGCCCTTCCACCTCCTCCCTCATCTTTCTCAACTCCTTCTCTTGACTCTCTCTCTCGATCAGGAGCTGTTCTTCTCTAGCCTTACTAGCGAGGTGCGAGAACCTCTCGCGATCGAGCTCTCCTTCTTTCTCAAAAAGACTAGCTTGAGTCTTCTTGAGCTCCTGAGTGACTCGCGAGAGGTTCTCGGAACTCGCTTTATAGAAGAAACAGTCCCTCTTCCACACCTCCAACTCATTCTTCAACTTGTCATAGTTATCGACCAGTGGTGGGCGCATAATGAAGTTGCGACATTGAGCCGCAATCCCACCACTGCTCGATAACTTAGCCGGCTGCACCTCGCTATCGAGGTCAACTTCCCTCACCGCCTCTACCGCGCTATCGAGGTAGACACTCTCGACTAGGTCAGCCTTCGTCGAGCCTTTTTCCTCCTCCTCCTCTTCCTCACTGTCGCTGCTACTAGTAGCCGACTCATCGCTAGAGGAGGAGGAGGAGGATTTACTCGACTTCGGAGAAGACTCAATCGGGGTGGGTGAGAGAGCCTTTGCTGGCACACTAGATGAGGGAGCCTCTGCTGACGCGATAGACTCGACAGCACACTGAGTCTCCAGAATCGGGGTGGGTGAGAGAGCCTTTGCTGGTGCACTAGATGAGGGAGGCTTTGCTGACGCGATAGCCTCGACAGCGCACTGAGTCTCCAGAGCTTTTAACTCTGAGCTGAAGAGACTTTGCTTCGCCTCCTCAGTCAGCTCTGGTTGACTGCAACTGCTATGCTTCGCATGCCACTCCGGTAACGTCTCGACAAGGCGAGATGCATTATGGCTGCTGCAAAAGTATCGAATGCCCCCTACCATTCGCTTATTTACACAAGAGTGTTTCTTGAAGGCATCACTGCGAAAAATCTTTGTACAAACGCAGAGCTTGAAAGCCGTCTTGGCATTATTGTAGTTAACCATTTTCTGAAGTGAAAAGGGGAAAACAATGATTATAATTCCGTAAACGTTTGATAGCAAACGATTGATTCCTAGTTTATAAAAACGGAAAAGAATGATTTTACACTTAGTGAGATGATAGATTTGAGTGTAGTGAGTGGCACTAGATCCCGTCGACAGCCCGAAGGCCTTGTGCTGATCACTAGGGAAGTGAGAGATCTTCCCCGATACCCGCTATTTACAGCTTAAGACATCATTGTCACTGCCCCGAAGTGGTAACAGCAACGCCGAGTCAAAGGTAGTGAACAGTAGCTGGGATCTAACCCCTCAAAGCTGCCTTAGACTTAGTTAAATTTGAAATCTGATAGTAGATTTGAACTCAGCATACTTGAAAACCCCAGAAAACCTCCAAAACTAGTGAATTTAAATTTTTCAACTTTTTAGCACTACTTATGAAATTTTATAAGTAGTCTGTCACTTAGGCCAGGTCAATAGCGACCGAACCCTTTTTGAATCAAGTCAAACGGACTTGTAGAAGCAAAGTTACAAGCCTTTAAAGTTTTGGAGTCTTTTATGGCCTGGAGACGAAGGCCATTTCCTGGCTAACCTCTAAGTCTGACGGCTTAGCTGATATCAGCAATGAAATTTTCTAAGTCGGTTTCTTACAGAAACTCGGAATTTGGAATGTCCGAAGCTATCATCGGAGCTCAGAGAGATGACTTACCGTTGACAATCTCTCGTCTTAATGACAAGTCTCCGTCGGTTCCCAGCTTATATAGTGTGTGGCGATCAGCTGATGACGTAATACCCATCATCCAAACACTAAAAATCCCGTCTATCTCCGGTTCTAGTGCTCCGATTGAGCTGGAAATACACCATTTCCATGTAGAATTTGACGCTGAATCCGAATCTGGCCTCCGTTTTCCCATCCGATGCTTCGTTTTGGCTCCACAGAAGGCAGCCATGGCAAAATTCTAACTGTCGTTTTTCGCCAATGTCCCAAAATCTTAAATGGCGTCTCACATCTAAACGAAGACAGATAGGAACAAGCCGATTCTTTCAGTGAATTTGTCTCACTCTTAGCTTTCAAACGAGCTATGGCACGACAAAATCCGTCCACCAGAAGACAAAATCGAAGCGAGCTGTCCAGAGGGGGGGGGACGTCAGTGAAATTTCAAAATTTGATGAAAAATGTTTTGGTGACGGTCCCAGGTCGAAATTCCACACTTTGGAAAATTTTCAAAATTTTACCCATACAAAGTCACTCTGACACTTAGGATTTTTTCAGGTGAGCGAGCTCCGACCTAAAATCTGGTAACCGCTCTAACTTTTGAACGAAGACAGATAGGAACAAGCCGATTCTTTCACTGAATTTGTCTCACTCTTAGCTTTCAAACGAGCTATCGCACGACAAAATCCGTCCACTGGAAGCCAAAATCGAAGCAAGCTGTCCAGAGGGGGGGGGACGTCAGTGAAATTTCAAAATTTGATGAAAAATGTTTTGGTGACGGTCCCAGGTCGAAATTCCACACTTTGGAAAATTTTCAAAATTTTACCCATACAAAGTCACTCTGACACTTAGGATTTTTTCAGGTGAGCGAGCTCCGACCTAAAATCTTGTAACCGCTCTAACTTTTGAACGAAGACAGATAGGAACAAGCCGATTGTTTCACTGAATTTGTCTCACTCTTAGCTTTCAAACGAGCTATGGCACGACAAAATCCGTCCACTGGAAGCCAAAATCGAAGCAAGCTGTCCAGAGGGGGGGACGTCAGCGAAAATTTTTTCTCTCCGATTGACTTGAAACTCACCATAGCGATGCAGAATTTCACGCTGAATCCGAATCTGACCTCCGTTTTCTCATCCGATGCTTCGTTTTGACGCTACACACCAAAACGTCCCAAATTCTAACTCTGTCGTTTTTTCGAAAAATGTTGAAAATTTTTTCTCTCCGATTGACTTGAAACTCACCATAGCGATGCAGAATTTCACGCTGATTCCAAATCTGAAATCCGTTTTCCCATCCGATGCTTCGTTTTGAAGCTACAGCCCAAAACGTCCGAAATTCTAACTCTGTCGTTTTTCGCCAATGTCCCAAAATCTTAAATGGCGTCTCACATCTAAACGAAGACAGATAGGAACAAGCCGATTCTTTCACTGAATTTGTCTCACTCTTAGCTTTCAAACGAGCTATGGCACGATAAAATCCGTCCACTGGAAGCCAAAATCGAAGCGAGCTGTCCAGAGGGGGGGGGACGTCAGCGAAAATTTTTTCTCTCCGATTGACTTGAAACTCACCATACAGATAGAGAATTTCACGCTGATTCCAAATCTGAAATCCGTTTTCCAATCCGATGCTTCGTTTGGGCGCTACACACCAAAACGTCCCAAATTCTAACTCTGTTAAAATTTTGAAGAAAAATTTTTTCTCGCCGATTGCCTTGAAACTCACCATATCGATGCAGAATTTTACGCTGAATCCGAATCTGGCAGCCATTTCACCATCCACGACAACCTAGACGGTCGCCCACGTCAACCTAGACGGTCGCCCACGTCAACCTAGACGGTCGCCCACGTTAACCTGGACGGTCGCCCACGTCAACCAGGCGGTCGGACCAACTCACCCGAGTCTCACACTCTGTCGTTGCAGAGGGGGGGGGAGTCAGCGAACAGTTTGTGAACGTGGACCCACCTGGCCGGCGCACCACGACAGACTACAACCTCTGTCGTTCCAGAGGGGGGGAGTCAGATCCGAAGCACCACGGCGGCCGACCACGACACTCTGTCGTTCCAGAGGGGGGGGCGCTGTGTTTATTATGGACCTTTTATTACTACTAACTTGATGAAATTATTTTGCGCTTTCCGCAACTGCGGGTGCTGCGGGGTCCTTCCTCTGGCTCTGCGGTATTACCAAATTTCTAAGTTTCAGTTCCCAGACATATCTTCTAAGATTTTTCAGACTAATCTTCCAAGACAACAGACCAATCTTACAAATCCTCCAAGTTTCAATTCCCAGCCATATCTTCTAAGATCTTTCAGGCTAATCTTCCAAGACAACAGACCTATCTTACAAATCTTCCAAGATAACAGTCCAATCTTGCAAATCTTCTAAGATCTTGTTAGTTTCTTGTAAGATTTATAAGTTTCGATTCACTGGGATGCTTCATAAAATAGAATTGTTAGGCCTATGTCTTGCATGCATGCAACACGTACGTTTGCCAACAGCAACTATATTTCTTAAAAACATTCAGGACCTTCACATCTGTCTCTGTAGCAAGCCATGGACCATTGAAAAGTGGATTCCTGATTCACTTCACTTTGTTTGCTGTGGCTAAATGAATAAAACATCGATGTGCATATAGGCAAATCTACATCGTACTCATCAACTACTAGGATATTAACTGAGGTTAAAAGTATGAGCTATGTTTTAAAGGCATGTGCAAAACACGACTTTAAAAAAACAATGATTGAAAGCACGCTTTAAAAGACATGTTGGGAAGGATTAAAGTTCATAACACGATGTATAGCTAATTTTTAGAGCAGTTTCAAATTCAAATTTCAAAACCAGCTTTGAGGAAACATAAAAACATGTCTACAAACCTGTAGCGGTTTTAGCTCGTTCACTGCGCTAAGGTAAAATTGAATTGCGGTTTTTTAAAGGGCGAATGCGGACATTTCGGCAACGCAGATATCATTGTAATGTGATGATGCGCTCTGTGATAATCGCGCTTTGTGATAATATGACCAAGAGTAGTGAAATCAGGGCTTCGGGGTCAGAGCTGTAGACGACTGAAAATACCACTCCTCCGGATCCGGCTTGAAGTTTTATATGGACGCATGTATACCGTACTGAACAAAATTAAAACCGTAAAATTTAAAAAACTGGTCAAAATGTTCGTTACCGTATTAAAATCAGAACGTCAAGTGATAGTCTCAGTTCTATTATCTATATACATATAGATATATATATATTCTCTATAGAAATTCTCCACTTATTGTCTAATGAACACTCGTCAAGCGGGTATTACGTTATTTCCAACAATTGATCCATCAAGCAACTGCAGTCAATGTGAGTGTATCTGAGATCAGTTCATAAGGAAGATTAAAGCCTTAAATGCAAAAAGGTGCAACTTTCGATGGTCCTTTGTTTCATAACAAAGATGCTACACTAATCACGAAAGTTGAGCGCGAATTGGCAGTTAGCATGTTGGCTAGTCCCTCACAAGAACAGCCATACATTCCAAAGTTGCTGTTTACACTATGCATCGCCTCAGATAATGAGTTGCTGAGACTGGGGTTACTGACAACCGTCCATGCCCTGGTGCCCCAAGAGTGACAACTCCTGACCACGATTGCCATATCCGCCTATCTGCGACATCGGCCGCAGCCAGTGACTCGCACTGCAGCTGAAGCACCGGACTGTATAGCCGTCGAATCACAGGTCAGACAGTGCGCAGCATTCGAGAGCCCCGTTTAAGGGCACGGCAACCTCATTATGGCCCTGTGCTCAACATCATCGGGTGGAATGAACTCTGGCGGCAAGATCCCTTTGATGTTCATCCAGGGCAACCTCACCGCCAGAAATTACTTGGATGAAGTCCTTCACCCGCTAGTGGTGCGGTAGTAGTAAGTAAAACTCCACTTCTGGATAGCGCAAGATGGCCGCCGTCGCTGACGTCCCCCCCCCTCCTGTCCGTCGAGTCGGTCGTGGTGTGCCGCCGTGTTGCTTCGAGTCTGACGTCCCCCCCTCCTGTCCGTCGAGTCGGTCGTGGTGTGCCGCCGTGTTGCTTCGAGTCTGACGTCCCCCCCTCTGGCCGGCCGTCGTAGCGCGAGGTGATGTGCTCTCCAGGTTGGCGTGGTGTGCCGGCCAGGTTGGGAGGGTGGACTGTCGTAGCTCACCTGAAAAAATTCTAAGTGTCAGAGTGACTTTGTATGGACAAAATTTTGAAAATTTTCCAAAGTGTGGCATTTCGACCTGGGACCCTGACCAAAGTTTGTTTCATCAAATTTCACTGACCCCCCCCCCCCCCGACAGCAATCTTCTAACTTTGATTCTAGTGGACGGATTTTGTCTTACAGCTACTCGTTTGAAAGAGGAGAAAAAACTGCTCGACGACATTTTTGTCGCGAGTCAATCGGACCAGCCGTTCAAAAGTTAGAGCTGTTACAAGATTTTAGGTCGGAGCTCACCTGAAAAATCCTAAGTGTCAGAGTGACTTTGTATGGACAAAATTTTGAAAATTTTCCAAAGTGTGGCATTTCGACCTGGGACCCAGACCAAAGTTTGTTTCATCAAATTTCACTGACCCCTCCCCCCCGACAGCAATCTTCTAACTTTGGTTCTAGTGGACGGATTTTGTCTTACAGCTACTCGTTTGAAAGAGGAGAAAAAACTCCTCGACGACATTTTTGTCGCGAGTCAATCGGACCAGCCGTTCAAAAGTTAGAGCTGTTACAAGATTTTAGGTCGGAGCTAACCTGAAAAAATCCTAAGTGTCAGAGTGACTTTGTATGGACAAAATTTTGAAAATTTTCCAAAGTGTGGCATTTCGACCTGGGACCCAGACCAAAGTTTGTTTCATCAAATTTCACTGACCCCCCCCGACAGCAATCTTCTAACTTTGGTTCTAGTGGACGGATTTTGTCTTACAGCTACTCGTTTGAAAGAGGAGAAAAAACTCCTCGACGACATTTTTGTCGCGAGTCAATCGGACCAGCCGTTCAAAAGTTAGAGCTGTTACAAGATTTTAGGTCGGAGCTCACCTGAAAAAATCCTAAGTGTCAGAGTGACTTTGTATGGACAAAATTTTGAAAATTTTCCAAAGTGTGGCATTTCGACCTGGGACCCAGACCAAAGTTTGTTTCATCAAATTTCACTGACCCCCCCCCGACAGCAATCTTCTAACTTTGATTCTAGTGGACGGATTTTGTCTTACAGCTACTCGTTTGAAAGAGGAGAAAAAACTGCTCGACGACTTTTTTGTCGCGAGTCAATCGGACCAGCCGTTCAAAAGTTAGAGCTGTTACAAGATTTTAGGTCGGAGCTAACCTGAAAAATCCTAAGTGTCAGAGTGACTTTGTATGGACAAAATTTTGAAAATTTTCCAAAGTGTGGCATTTCGACCTGGGACCCAGACCAAAGTTTGTTTCATCAAATTTCACTGACCCCCCCCGACAGCAATCTTCTAACTTTGGTTCTAGTGGACGGATTTTGTCTTACAGCTACTCGTTTGAAAGAGGAGAAAAAACTCCTCGACGACATTTTTGTCGCGAGTCAATCGGACCAGCCGTTCAAAAGTTAGAGCTGTTACAAGATTTTAGGTCGGAGCTCACCTGAAAAAATCCTAAGTGTCAGAGTGACTTTGTATGGACAAAATTTTGAAAATTTTCCAAAGTGTGGCATTTCGACCTGGGACCTTCACCAAAACATTTTTCATCAAATTTCTCCGAACGAGGGGGGGAGGGGGGTCAGTGAAATTTGATGAAAAATGTTTTGGTAAAGGTCCCAGGTCGAAATTCGGAACTTTTAAATTTTTCAAAATTTTCACCACACTGGAGCTCTCACACTTAGGAATTTTTTCACTTGTGGCATGTTACATGGGCATGTGCTGACGCACCAATTTCCCGTGGTCATATGAGAATGGTTCAGGTGTCATATGATAGAAAATGATAAGACGAATCGTTTGCAACAAACCGCATGTCGCAACGATGAATACTTTCGGAGATAGAGCCATTTTAAGTTTTCTTCCGAGCATATATAAACCCCCGACAACGTAAGTCTCATCACTTCATCGAAAGACGAGGTAAGCGACGGTCGTCGCTCTGAGCTCCCGATATAGGGTGTTTCAAAGGACTCTATCTTTTGAAGTAGGCAAGCTATCTTCTTACTTCAAAGTTTGTGTGATAGAGTTTGATAGTGTCTTTACTACTGATAAAATTTTTTAAAAGTAGTATGAGTAGTAAAAATGCGGAATTTTTTAGAAATTCTTAATTTTCAGTTTTTACAAAGTTTTAACATGTAGAATAATGTTTTCAAGTATGCTGAGTTCAAATCTGCTATCAGATTTGAAATTTAACTAAGTCTAAGGCAGCTTTGAGGGGTTAGATCCCAGCTACTGATCACTACCTTTGACTCGGCGTTGCTGTTACCACTTCGGGGCAGTGACAATGATGTCTTCAGCTGTAAATAGCGGGTATCGGGGAAGATCTCTCACTTCCCTAGTGATCAGTACAAGGCCTTCGGGCTGTCGACGGGATCGAGTGCCACTCACTACACTCAAATCTATCATTCCTCACTAAGTGTAATGCTTTAGGAATATGACTGTACTACATGATTCCAAACTTATACAAATTTCATTATCATACAGTTAACGATAAAATCTCAGGCATGGCGAATGACAAGAACCGAAAATTCCACATCAAAATGTGTGTGTGCGGTCGAATAAATCGCAGTGCGGACGCCAAGGCGCATGTTAAGAAGGCGGGCACTGACCACATGATTATCCTGAATAGGGTTGCGTGTGTAAAGTGTAGAGTGTTGAAGGGTGATGAGGATGAGGCGCGTTTTTACAGAGTGCATGCTGACTGTAGTGGAGGTTTGGTGAATGACTTGCGATTCACGCAGTTGATTGTTGAAGAGAGGGAGCGAATGTTGGCGATAGAGCGAGACGGCAAGGTGGAGAATGTTGTTGAGAATGATGAGTTGGCGAGAGCAGTTGCTTCGTTGGAGGCTGAGATTGAGCGAAAGAGAGTGCTTGAGAGTGATGATGAGGATGATGTGGATTTAGATAGGGAGCGTGTGAGGAAGCGTGTGAGGAAGTTCAGCTCTTCGTCGTCGGAGGTGTCAAACATTGTCATCACCGACCCCCCGAAGAGCTCATCTTCCCCAAAAGTGAAGAGTGGTGGGATTCGTATGCAGTCGGCGAGGTGGTTGAAGGATGAAGAGAAGAAGCATGTATCGCAGCAGATGGCGCATGATTTGTTGGTGAATAAGTATGAGAGTTTGAAGAAGGTGAAGGATGAAGTCGTGAAGGAGTTGGATGAGTTGAAAAAGATGGAACTGAAGTCGATGGAGGTAGCGGATGAGAATATTCGAATGAGGCGTAGTGTGACTGATTTGAAGAATAAGACGCGAGAGTTGGAAGAGAAGAATGATGACTGTGAGAAGAGGGCGAGTGCTGCGGAGAGAAGAATGAGAGTTGCAGAAGCGAAGTTTGAGATGATGAAGGAGATGAGTGTGTTGAGAGCGAGGAATGTTGAGTTGGAGAGGAATGTGGCTCGGCGGGGTGATGAGAGGCAGGCGTTTGAGAAGTTGGAGCGCATGAGGGATGAGTGGAATCGTGTGAATCAGGATAGGTTGTTTGAGTTTCACATCCCTATTCGGGATAATCATTTGGACGGTGAAGTACTCGTCAACCGTAGTCTCGACGAGTCAATAATTTGTTACAACGGCCATCCGACCAACAAATGTCTGCATGCCACCCTGAGAATGCGCGGCCATTTACACAAATTCTCTGTTAGGAAGCGCGCGAGACTACCTAAGGATGGCTAACTTGGTAAGTGAAAAGTAAATAAGATAGTATATCCTATTCTAATACATATCATTTTCATTGCAGATCTTTGCCCGCCTTCACCACCCCATCACGTTACTCCCGAGAACGAACCATCGGCTCTCTTAAGGGCCACCTAGGGGCAAGACATGATAGAACCTCCACGCGGTTTGCCCTGGGCAGTCTTCAGACTGGCGAATACTATCATTAAGTTGAATCTGCTCTCAGTCAACTTGAACGTTGCGTCGCGTTAGTGGGGTATATAAACCACTACCTCTCATTTCATTTCATTTCAATCATGCAGACGCCGAACAGTCGAGGCAGCTCTCCTCGCGGACCGCAGTTAAGGCCGCGAAATTTATTTGAGGAATTTGTCAGACTAGAGGAGCAAGACAGAGTCCACAATAATCTTGCTCGGATTGGCAATCCGATGACAGCAACTGTTGTCAATCCAACGGAATGGCGCTACATTCCACTTTTCAGCCACGTGCCAATTAGCGTGGAAGTCGACACTGCTACCAAAGAGAGAGTGAAAGACTCTCTCAGCAGAATCGGTAGGCTGTAAGATGACGTTACTCCCGAGAACGAACCACCGGCTCTCTTAAGGGCCACCATGGGGCAAGATTTGATAGAACCTCCACGCGGTTTGCCCTGGGCAGTCTTCAGACTGGCGAATACTATCATTAAGTTGAATCTGCTATCAGTCAACTTGAACGTTATGCAGTCGATTGCTATCCCTGAAGCATTCTGATTCGCTGTTGAGCAATTCATTGTTGAAAACCCTATACAAGCCAGAAGATTGTAGCGCTTCTCATTCAATTTTAAGTCACGATGGAAGCAACATCTGCTAGCACCATTCCCGTCTTCATCGATGAAGACAACGCCATTCCCGACTTCATCATCCTCGACGAGTGGGATGAAGAGGATGAGAAGAAGGGGAAGATTAAGAAGATCATTTGGACGGATGAGGTATGGACTCCGAATACCACCCGCATCCGAAAGGTGCCAGATGCACCAGCACGATCTAGGCGGTATAGGATCTATGAGAACCTAACCGTCATACCCATTGACTATTCAAGCCAATAGTCAACTTGTTACTCCCGAAAACGAACCATCGGCTCTCTTAAGGGCCACCATGGGGCAAGACATGATAGAACCTCCACGCGGTTTGCCCTGGGCAGTCTTCGGACTGGCGAATACTATCATTAAGTTGAATCTGCTATCAGTCAACTTGAACGTTGCAAATGAAGTTCGGTGTAATACTTCCTTTCGACGGGCGTTCCTGTAAAGGTCGGCGGTGAAACCCGTAGCTATGTATACCGCAAGGGACATTCGGCAATGGTTAATCTTGTTAAACCTCTCTGCGTCATGTTTGCAAGTGATTGCCTCTGTCTCAACGTAGTATGCATTCGCGCCAGGGCGACATTTAGCCAACTGTCGAAGGTTGCCTAAAACTTTCCATTGTATACGTTATGAGAACCATGAGTTCTACCTGTCTCTATCAATGAGATGAATTGATGAATGGAATGAAAGGGAGGACACTCACGCGCCACACGCAACATAACACACTTCTCTCTTCCGTAGTCTAACAAGCTCTACACATGGATCGCAGTCGATTGCTATCCCTGTATCAGAAGTGTAAGCCATCTTAATTTTATTTAACACTATTTCATCTACCATCATCGCCCATATGAAATGTTTTAAGATTTATAAGTTAGACTAAGCGTGCTACTATTTCCAAATGAAAAAGTATACATGGTAAAATCATCCACTTAAGCCCCATTCAAGTAAGTCAGTATGAAAGCAAAGATAATACGAAATAAAAATTTATTATGGCATGTATTTCAAAAGGTCTTCATCGTCAATATCGTCCCAGAGTCTGGCTTCACATAGATAACAAAACCAGTTCACTTGCTTTAATCGTTCTTCCACTGCGAGCCTCACTTTGTCGATATACTCCCACTCCGCCATAGTTCGTGGCTGGGAGTTAGGGGTGTACCATTCCCATAATTGGTGGAGGAATCTGGTGCTGGTGATCTCCATCACATCATCAGTATCGTACTGGAGATACTTCCACTTCACGCCTGTTAAGTCGGGACACTCCTCACATACACTCTCTTCGTCGTCCGCTGGTAATGACAACTTTCTGATATTGTCCAGTCGGTACACCTTCTCTACCTTCCCCTTCGTTGGAGCGTTTGGTGCAACGAGCGCCTTTGGTGTTGAGCATGGAGAAGAGAATTTTGTGTTTGGTGTTGTCGGAGGGCTTGTCATGTTGACTGTGAATAATAGCTTTGAAATGTTTTCTAATTCTTAAGTATCAACAAGCAACCAATCAGAATGAACAGCCAATGAATGATGAATATGAAAGTATATATGTAAAGTGACATTCGTGTCATTTCACTCTGTCTTTGTGACATATAAGTGAAGTGTTCTCTGGCGAATTCTATATTTGAGGCGTACAAGTGAACTGCTCTCTCGTGAATTCCAAATTTGAGTGAAGTCTCTATCTTGTTGAAGTATCAACCTTAAACTTGATTTCGTTGAAATGGTAAGTTGAAAATTTCTTCACTCATCTCCCTCAAACGTGTGGCTAATAGCATCTTCCTCAATTTCAGGCATCAACTTCATCACCAACGCCCTCCCTTCTCGAGGAAAGTTTAGAGTTGTTGAGTCAAAGTAGGTTGTAACAATACACTGAGACTTGAACAGAGATGATAGAATGATTTCTCTTTCAGGTGATGTGAGTTCCAGCTCAGGACTCTCGCGACAAGGCAACGAGTGGGAATGTGCCGACTGCGGACATATGTTTACAAGGAAGCACAGTCTCCTTCGACACATCAAACAACGTGTGTGTCAACGCAAAGCGGCGTCAATCTCCGGAGGTGAAGTTGATTCTGACGATGACATCTCCTTTCCTTGCGATTTGTGCCCTCTTTCTTTTGATAGTCACTTTCAGCGATCTTCACACAGACTTCAACACACGCATGCAAATGATCACTACACCAACGGTACCTCTACCATCTCCCTCATTAATGTTTCACATAATAATTTAGTACGCGACTACTGCATGGAGTCCAATACTCAAATAGTAGATTTTCCTGAGTGGCTCCTTCAAAATTCTAACATTATCGAAGCGCTCTTCAACAATTTAGACAATTTTAGAATGAAGGCGCTCATCTACGTTAAACTAAAATATATTAAGATAGATTTTCAAACGGGTCAAGTGACGGAGAGAATACAGTTTCATGTTCCTTCCTCTTCCGCAACCGAAGTTGTAGACTGCGAGTCTTGGCTAAATTTTCACATTCAATGTTTAAAATCAAATGTAGATAAATTCAATCAACGCGACAGCGCTCTCATTTTTGATGGTGTGGACTCAGCCATATTCAAAATTTCCCTATTAGAAAGTCATGCAGCTCGAGGCACATTTAAACTACCAAAAACGTTGTATAATAAGAAAGCTGTCATCAATGTCGATTGTAAATCACAGTGTTTCAAATATGCAGTCCTATCCATCCTTCACTATAATGATATCAACGCGAATCGAAATCATACCTATAGCTATAGACAGTGGGAGGATGAACTAGACTTTGAAGGTTGTGATAGTAACAACATAAAAATCAAAGATGTAGAAACGTTCGAAAAACATAATAAGATTAAAATTGTCGTTCACGTGTGGGAGAAGGGGTTGAAGGGTGCCCGCTATAATTCACGTTCAACTTCTTATGAACGTGTAGTCAACCTCTTATTAGTAAAACAAGATGATAGCGAGGAATGGCACTACTGTGGTATTCCCAAAATCTCTCGCTTGTACACTCACTTGGGGCACTCTAAAAGAGGTGAACATTTTGTATGCGACCGCTGCATCCGCTCCTTTTGGAGTAAAGATAAATTTGAAACTCACTATGAATGGTGCAAGCGAGGCAAATTACAAATGGAACGCATGCCCAAAGATAAAATATTTTCACATAGGGATAATGGTGACGAATTAAGTCCCCTGCGTGTCATTTACGCAGACATAGAATGCTACATTGATGATATCATCCACAAGCCAGCAGCCATATCCTGCTATGAAGTATGGCATGACCACTTTAGGAATAGACAAAACAAAATGCATACTTGGCAAGGTGAAGATTGCATTTCAAAATTTCTAGAATTTCTCGATAAAGCTGCTAAATTTCAACAATCATATGATTCCCAATTGCAGCGTAAGTCACTACATATGTCAGATGAAGACAAACAAAAATTTGAAAGTTGCACATCGTGCCCTAAATGTCATAAAACGTTTGATGACGATAAAATTAAGAAATTGCGTGATCATGATCACATCACTGGTAAATCTAGAAACGCACTCTGCTCCAAATGTAACTTTTCACTTAGGTTGAGACGTCGTGTACCACCCGTCATTTTTCATAACTTTAAGGGCTATGACAGTCATATGCTCATAAAAGGAGGGTTGAGCCAGATGAAATCGTGGCAGTTTAATGTAATAGCGCAAACGAGAGAAAAATTCATGGCAATGACAGCAAAAGTACCAGTAGATAAAACTAAAGAAAATAAGACAGTCTTCTTCGAAATAAAATTTTTAGATTCAAAGTCAGCGTCACTAGCTTCTCTCGTTCGTAATATCAAGTTTCTTCCCCATAGTCAAACTTTGAAGAAACACTATCCAAACTTAACGGATGAAATAATCACTCGCAAAGGAGTCTTTCCCTATGCGTATTTTAGCTCAATGTCTAAACTAAATGAAACAACCCTTCCTTCCATTGACAAATTCCAAAACGATTTGACGGGTGAAGATTGTCCAGTAGAAGATTATGAACATGCTCAAGAGGCATGGTTAAAATTTGATTGTAAAACGTTTGGCGATTATATGATCGCTTACTTAGAATTAGATGTCATTTTGCTGGCTGATGTCTTTCAGGAATTTCGACGAGTGGCATTAGAAGAAGACAAATTAGATCCTGTCCACTATGTCAGTCTACCAGCCATGTCCTTTAAATCAGCCTTTAAAATGACTGGTGAGACCATTCATCTCTTACAAGACCCGGAGATGTATAATATATTTGAGCGCGGAATACGCGGTGGTCTCACATTTGTAAATAAACATCATATAAAATCTGAAACAGTAGGTGATGATCATATCCACCTAAAGTACTATGACCAAAATAATTTATATGGTAGTTCACTGTCTAAACCACTACCTCATTCCGAGTTTAGTTGGTTAAATCAAGATGAGCTTGAGTATTACTCCAACCCTTCAAACATACTGAAGATTCCAGATGAAGGTGATTGGGGATATTATTTTGAAGTGGATTTGATTTATCCAAATAGCATTAAAAATAAAACTGCTGATTTCCCACTCGCACCTGAATCTGGTGAAGTGACTGAAGATATGTTTTCACCATTCATGTCACAATTTCATAATAACTTAACAGAGTGTGGACAGCCAAGGTACAAACCATGCCGCAAACTTTTACTCACCCAATATGATAAGAAAAATTATCTCGTACACTTCTGCATACTAAAATTCTATTTAGAAATGGGCATGCTTCTAAAGTCAGTTCACCGCATCATCAAATTTAGACAGAAAGCTTTCCTCAAACCCTACATAGATAGTAACAGTCAAAAACGTGCACTCGCCCAAAATAATTTTGAAAAGGATTTTTATAAATATAAGAATAACAGTCTTTTCGGAAAGACCATGGAGGATGTTAGAAAACGTATGAACTACAAACTAGTAGTTGATGAACAAAAATATCACAAATTGACCTCATCACCTCTTTTCATTGATAGAGACATCATCGATGAGGATCTTGTAGGTGTTAAAATGATAAAATCAGAAGTTGAGTTGTGCTAACCCATCTACATTGGGCAAGCCGTTTTAGATTATTCCAAGCTTGAAATGTATCAACTCTTCTACAAAATATTAAAACCATGCCCTCTCGTAAAAGAGGTTCGCTTGCTGGGTGGTGATACAGAGAGTTTCTTTTTAGGAATTACCACTCAAAAAGATTTAAATTTTAATGAAGTAGGCAAGTCATTAGAGAAATATTTCGACACATCTAACTAAAATCCCACTCATCAACTCTATTCCATACAGAATAAAGCCCAACTTGGTTGTTTTAAGGATGAAACAGCAGGAAAGGAAATAGATGAAGTGATTCTCCTCCGTCCTAAAATGTATTCCATGAAATTAAAGGAATGTGCAGATAGTATTAAGCGTGCTGAAGGTATATCAAAATCCATTGTTCACAAAATGAAACATCGGTCCTATAAGAAGGCCTATAAAAATAAAACTATAACGTTTGTCAATATGACAATCTTAAAATCTCAAGTTCATACTGTGAAAACGCACACGTTCAAGAAACGAGCGCTTTCAGGATGGGAGGATAAGAGGTGATGGATAGGACATAACACATCTCTTCCACATGGACATCCTGACACAAACATACCTCCACCCAAAAGAATAAAACTCACGCTACCACATTCAGGAGATGTATTAACATAATCAACTTTAACTCAGTATTTTGATGTTGCTTTTTGTAGATATACATGGTTGTTTTATGTATCGCATGAGATCGTTTCTTCCTTGTGAATATATGCCTACAGTCAGCCCATTCCCCCTTTATCTGTGAAAAGACTTTTTCATACACATATTTTTATTTCAATAAACATATCACAATGACTTCACTTTGTTTTCCGAAACACTAAAGTTACGAGGGATTTAGTATCTTTCACATGGATGCACTCTTGTAAACCATTGGTAATTTTGATAGCAATAGAGGGTATAGTTTGTTTGACGACGGGATGATAGAAAATAGATTCAAACATCTTCTCGACTATTCCATATGAAGCGTCTTTATCATGAATGAAATCGCGTAAAATGTATTCTTTTTTCTCACCAACAGAAATAGGAAGAATCAAATCACTTTGAATGTAAAGGTGCTGTTCATGTTTATCAAGTGTCATTGGTGTTTCTATACCAATCGTATGCGCAGCAGCAAACACAGTTTGTAGCATTGAAAAACCAAAGAGTTGTTTCAAACTTTTACTCAATTGACATTGAATGTCATCAACCCAGTTTCAGAACAACGCGTTGATTTTCAAATGAAAAAGAAATGTGGTGTGTCTTTACATCATATTTACTTTTCATCACATGCTTCAACTTCTGTTGTATATAAGGATTTACTACATGAATGAAGCTTTCAACTGTATGATATAGACGCGGCATTATATTGATAGCAACTTTAGATTCTTCATAAGACTGGTAAATTTTCTTGATGCGATCACCATAGATGTCCACCCACCATTCATCATTAACTGAATCAGCTTTAGTGTGATATTCATGAGAACCATACACCACACCGCTTCCAATAATAAGGGTTGGATGTCTTACAAAATGGCGCAAGGTTGGAGAGAAATAAACTGTAAGTTTGTCATTATATTTCTGAATAACCAACTTATTTTTGTCCGCCATAATTTTCTCTCCATACTTCTTACCCACAGTCTCATTCCATCGTTTTACTAACTCAATAAGTGATAAAGGTTGAACACCACGCTTTTTCAAAATGATGCGTTCTTCGCATTCTACAACATCTTCATCAAATATTTTAAATTTATAATGAAATTTGTTGATTCGATTTGAATAAACTTTTCTAACATTTGCAGTAGCAATTGACGTTAGATGTAGTCCATGGCCAAGACTGAGATGTGGATAGAATTCATTATCCAACCTCAGTGTAAGACCTTTAGTAAAAGAATGAAAGCGAAGGAACTGTCTCCCACTCCAATGATAGATAGTAAACTCATAAACTTTCTGATCCTTATTCTTCATGATGGAAGTATTACCACTTTTGAATGCCTTAATAATTTTCTCATTCCCAAATGGACCATAATAATCTGATTTTATCTGAATCCATTCATAGTTCCACTTTCCATCTGACGTTAAATTGTATGGGAACTGGAATGCATTATTCATCGTTATTCCATCATGGGTGCGAGGAGTCAATATCATTTCTTCCAAATCATTCGCATTCTGAATATTGCTATCATAGCAAATACTAGAAACGCCAACCTCCCATTCACCTTATAAATGTAGTGGGCGATTTAATTCTACTCGATAGTCTAATGGTTTATTTTTGGGAAATTTATTCATAGAAGCATTACTGGGCAAGTAGATTAGAAACGAGTCCTTATTTTCACTTTCCATATTATTCACATTGGAAAAATATATTAGCATACTTTTGCATTAACTCTTCATTCGGAAATGGAGTGTGATACTTGTCACAGCATCTTTATGAAAAGGAATCAACGCACCAGCATCGTCATAAATTACAATATCAATTTGTGGGATGTAGTTTGATTTCAGCTTTGTATAATGCACTTTCTTGAAAGTATGCTCAGATAAAATACTGCAGCTTTTTGGCTGGTATGGTATCATTGCTAGCAATGGAGCTTCAACATCTCCCACACGTACATCTTCACCAATATTGGAATATATCTGAAAATAGTTAATACGACGCGATAGTGACATGTCTGCGCTAGCTTTGGTTACAGTACCACTTTTAAAGATATTTTGATCAAAACCCAAAATGTCCATTAGAGTTTTATCCATAATTAGTTCAATACCTTTTCCACTTATAGTGAGAGACAAAACACCTTCATTTTCAGAAAATGAAATTTGTTGGTCATTAATCACTTCATTTAAATAATCTACAACCAATTTAACTGACGTAATAATGCGAGGCATCAACACTCTTGTTTCATGTAAGATACCACCTAAAGGCTCTACACACTTTCTGTATAAAGATACGCTCCATTCTGTATCAAATTGATTTGACCTTTCACATGGTAAATGTTGCATATCAAATTTTCCATGAACAGCTGCAGAACGATGTCGTAAGAACTGATGAAAATCTTTTGAGAAAACTAATACTAGATCATCATCATTTAATTTACTTATTGCAATATGATTAGATGATTTGATATAAGTCAATGTTGCCACTTGTTTACCATCAACTCGAAGGAGATAATTAAATTTCTTCAATAATGTTTCAGGAGTCATGTTTGTCTTTCTTGGCTTAATCACAATCTTCTTCACCAACGTCTTCTTATTTTTTGGAATAAGATCTACATAATAAGCTTCCTCTCGATATATTAACTGTTTATGACCACTTGGGTGGTAATTAACGTTATAATTATCATAGCTTGTTAAGGCGCTAGCGAGGTAACCTAAATCATTTCTTAAACTTGGACTTAAACCAACAATCCAATCTTTCTCAACTACATGATGTACATAAGTATGATCATCATTGTGCGGAGTAAATTGGACAATATGTTTACACGCTTTGTTCAAAAAATCATATATAAACTTTTTACATGATAAGAGATCTTTCTTTGGCCACTGTGGAATGTATACTCGGCAGCCCTTTTCACATTGGTAAGCAGCTGTGCGTCTCATATTAATAGTCATCACCTCATGATCAAAAGTATAGACACAGTTGCTATGAACAAGTTGAGTGACACCCACTTCCCATTTAGCTGTTGTGTATGATCAATGGGAGTAGAAAAGAGTGCGGCTCGATTACTAGGAAATCTATTTGCAGCCGCATTGCTAAGCAAAATATGATAAAACGACATTTTGATATTGCTGATCTGCGGCTTTGCATAACATCATGAAGACTTGGATTTTGGACTCTCTACAATATATCAGAGTTGATCGTAATGGAAACGTACATTTCAAAAATTCTCATGGTCATACATCAAGAGGTATTACATTAACATGGCGACAATTTGTCAACCTCAATGATATCATGAGGGATTTGGAATATTTTGAAACATTAAGATTCATCTCCTTGGATGATCAAGTTTGGCTTCAACATTACAGAAATGAAATTCAAATCTGCCATTCTCATTCCGCAAACTGTTTCTCATTTCGCAAATACAATTGGGAGAAGTATAGAAGATACATACATCGCTCCATCATGACATTTATTCGTCGTGAGTTCATCGCCCTACTATGCAAATCTTAATCAGACATGACTACCACGCACCATGAGTTGGAAATTAGATTCCCTACAACGTATTGAAACGGATCATGATCGGAACGTCTATTTCAAAGATTCAACTGGAAATGTGAGAAGAGAGTTTGCTTTATCTTATCGTCATTTTCAATCTCTACATCATATCATGAAGGATTTGAAATACTTCTATATGAAAAGACATTCACGTATTGGAAATCGCATCTGGTTGCGCGTCAACAAACGGCGAATTTAACTCTATCATTCCCAACTCCATACTAACTTCACATTTCATCAAGGTAGTTGGGAAAAGTATAAAAGGAAGGTACATCGCTCAATTTACTCATTTTTTCATCATGAAGTGCCATCGCTACACCATCGTCAACATTCTCCGTCGCTTCAGACTCTACACCAAAATCGATCTCACAACATTACACCAACAGTTTCCAAACAGCAAGTATTACCCGGGCCGTCCTCAAATGTTAGTGGTGAAGATGAACAATTCACGGAATCTTCAACTCTTCCCAAATGGGACTGTACAGATTCTCGGCGCCCTTTCTCATTCATCGGCGCAGTCAATGCGCTTAGAGCTACAGAGACTACTACGTCGGATATGGAAGAGGAAGAGGTGTGTGATGTCGAATCTGACTGTGGACAATATGGTGATCTCTACTCAATTGAGTGAAAATGTATCATTTTTGAAGATTCGTACCAGCAGTTACAATTTGTGTTATGAACCCGAACTTTTTCCTGCAGCTCTCATTAGTTGTTGGTTACCTGTGCATGTTGCAATCTTTCATAATAGTAAAGTGATCATTACTGGACTAAAATCTCATGTACAAGCAAATGTGATCCTAGACTATCTCATCGAGTATGTACGTACCCAGCGGATTGTAAAATAAAAAACAATTTTTCCAACATGATGTTTTTATTTCAAATCATGATAGAACTTACAAATCATTTTTTCATTAGAGGATGGATTACTTGAAAAGTTTTGAATAACAGATACAAATCGAGATACATGTAAACGTTTTAAGATGAAGTACAGTACAAAAGCACCACACGTTGATGAAAGTGGATGTTGTAGTATGCGTTCATTTCGCTGATATTGACGCGTATGTTTTCTCAACCACTGCTGTGTTGGTATATTTGGAGGTTGAGCAAGAGAGTCAAATAGTTCACCACGTCGGTCTTCTCCAATAAAATTGCTTTCCAATGCTCACCGCCTAAATTCTGCGAATGAGTGTTTAGCACAATAAAGATGGGATAGTGATTTACTGCAGGTGGTAAGGTATCGAGCGAATAGACATTATCGAAAGCTTTCAACGTCGCTTCGTCTGCATTACGCTGTACTTTAATTTTAATATCGTCAGCAGTCAACCAACTCATTAACGATTATACTGAAGAATCACGTCACGATACTTTGTAATTTCAATATTTGAATCGAAGACTGCATAAATTAATACATTGATCGTCTCAGGTAGTGTTCTTTTGAACGTCAAATCCAAACGAATATTATGAGGCACGTTCGCTTGACGATAGGGTGCACTAATATCGCTGTCAGCAGTCAAATCAAATGCATAAATAGTATATCCACTCTTAAACTCTTTCATAGTCAGTCCGTTGGTGTCATCCGTATTGTAAAAGCCAAAGACATGCATAAAATCAACATAACTGCGCATAAATTGATCCGAAGCAAAATCTGGTTTGTAGGGTGGACCAGGATGACTCACACCATTTACACGTAAAGCAATTTCACTTAACTGATTGTGTTTAAAATTGAAAGGATTCTTCTTTATATTACCATTAAATGCATCATTTTCAACCATTGCCACCATGAGGAGCTTCGGTGCTTCCGATGGAAAGAGGCCATCTTTCATGAAACTCTTTTGATCTTTCGGAATTGTAGAGGTGAGAAGCTTTGTATGCTGAATGGGGTAAATGGCATTTTGGCGGTTAAGACCTTCAGCATGCCCTCTAATGACACTTGGATTCGGTACTACTCGACGAATGTAAAGTGCAATATCTTCCACATGAATTCTAAAATTGTCAACTTTAGCAAATGCATTCAGCGCAAATTCAGGCTTATTCAATGTCAGCTTGAGTCGCATGCTGGTATTACAGAGTAAAAACTTTGACTGTCTAAAGAAGTCTAAATTCAGCGGACCATATAGCTGACATACTTTACTATCTTTAATCATAGCAGATCGCTTTACAAAGCCACTGTTTGTTTCAACATCAAATTTTCCTGCTTCATCTCTGTACCATCCCATGGCTTCCATATGACTTTTTTGTGCTGCTGGATGAAACTGTGATACATGATTGAAATATGATTTATAGGGATAATCGCTTTGACCACCTTCCACCTGCTGCTCTCCAATCGTTAGAGAAACATCGCGAAGTAATGTAGTCAATGGTAAATTGTTCAGTCCAACTTTATGTGCATCGTCAATAGCAGTTCCATCTGCTTGCTGAATTCTAAACCTCAAATCGACCATCGCATAACTCAAATCTATGTAGTCATCACTACCACCAGGAATAACAAATTCAATGGGGCCAGCATTCTCAGCTGTTCGAGGATGATAATCTACAATACTTGAACTAAGAATATCTGTCTGTATGGCTTGTTGATCAAACAAACAAAACCCGGAAGTTTTACACTCCATGAGTAGAAGTTATGGCAGCGTCATCGTTTAGCGCCTGATGAATGATTAGAGCGTCTGCGACGTTTGCGTGAATGCCTTTTGACTGAAGATCGCACCTTACCAGCTCCGCGATGTTTCCTCCTTCCTTTATTCATTCGTTTAGGTGATTTCTTTCCTTGAGTAACACCAGCAAAGGTCTGCTTCAATGTTTTTAAACCGCGTTCCTTCCCACGATTCAACAAACTGCTCTTAAAACTTCTACCTCTGGAAAGATCACTAGCAACATCACCAGCAAAGCCAACGGCATCACTTAAAACATTTCGTTTTAAAGATCTACCGACATTGGATATGAGAGGTGCTACAACAGATTTCAGTGCACCAAGTATGCTACCTCCACGTTGGGGGCGAGCGCCGATGTAAATTTGTCCTCCACCACTTACATAGGAGGGTCGTGAATAAAATGAGGCAGTTGGATTCATAGCTCAAACCCTAAACATTGTTAGTTACAACTTTGCATGAATCACTGTCGATCACTTAGATGAAAGTTGTCGGCACGACGCATCCAAGAGTTCATACTTGAAGGATAACCAGTCCATTTAACAAGACACTATTCTTCACCTTGCCGTTTTTTACATCGAATGATTTTCTCTACCAAATATGTTTCACTTTCAGTGACTACCTCAATCTCATCGCGGTAAAAGCTACCCTCAAGTTCTTCATTATCGTAATCTTTCAACTTGTAGGTGGTGGGAGAGTCTTTTTGATTAATCCTTGATACTGTAAATACCTCCTCTGTCCAATTCGGAAGGTACCCTTTAGCAAAAACACTTTTCACTTTTGAGATACGAACTATATCACCAATTTTCACATCACTTTTCACATGAGTGCGTTTACGTTGGAATGATTCGCGCACTTTATCTACATTTTCAGCATTTACATCTACTGGTCTGAGTCCAATAGAACGATGGATAGAGTGATTGTAGGCATGGAGTGTATCTTGTAGAACCTTTGTCCAATTTTGTGTCAAGTTGGCAGTAAAATGTCGCCACAAGCAATTTTTTAATGTGCGATTAAAACGTTCAACGAGTGCAGCTTTATAAGCACTCTTTACACTAAACAACTCAATGTCATGCCTCTCAAATAATCTTCTCACATGCTGATTTTCAAACTCTTTTCCTTGATCACTCTGAATTCTTTTTGGAATGCGACCTTCTCGAAAAATTGTTTGGAATGCTTTTGCTACTCCTTTCCCTTCTTTAGTTTTTAAAGGTTGAGCCCACGCATAACGCGAGAAAATATCAATGACGGTTAAAATAACATTATTGCCCGAGTCATGTTTTGAAATGGAGGCAACATCACACAAATCTGCTTACCACTGTTCATCGATGTCATGAACAATATAATGGCGGGTGCGGTACTTATTTTCGCTTGTTTGTGGAGTGTATAGGTAGCCTGACCCTTTAACCATCGTTTCACTTGTGATTGTGGAAGACAACTCGCTTTTGATAATTTCTTGATAGATGCAAATCCTGCCGGATGTTTTACATTATAATAGATTGACTTCAAACGTTCAGCCGATGACGACTGACTCTTCCTCCCTCTTCCCATCTTTTTGTTTTCTTGCCTTTCTACATTTACAACAACTGCAGAATTTAGCTTTAGCGGTTTTGCGATCGTGTTCACATTGCTTAGGGGTTTCATTGTGAGAGCTGGCGCAGCAAGTGCAAGTGACAACGACATTCACCTCTGGCGGCTCATTACATGGCAAGCAACACATCTGCTTCATATTAATAGTCTGAGAACATGTATTTCCTGGGAGGAGCTGTTTTACGTTTTCCTTTTACTAGTTTTAGTGGTGATGTAGATCTACGTCGAGTTCTTCCTCTTGTTTGCTTAGTGAGTGTGGGAGGGGATGTAGCAGGTGACGTCTTAAACCAATTTGTTGGCATTTTCATCGTCTGAAGCATTGGAGCAGTAGCCACTGTTGAATCAAGTTCTTTCAATGTCTCATTATTCAAAGCAAATTTTGGTACATTATGCTTTTTCAATAGTTTAAGAAAGTATGTCCAACCAGGTGGAGCATAGCCCTGACGGCGCTTTCTACGTGTCGCATACTGAATCAAGTCTTCATAACGTGAAGCATCAATCACTTTATTTTCATCTGTAATGATTTCTCCTCTATCATTTACATTGAGATGGGGTTCAATACTGTTGAAAAGAGATATGGCATGTGCGCGAGATGCTAAAGCAGTAGCAGTCGATACAGAGTCACGCATCTTATTCTTCAAGTTTTTTAATTGCTCAACAGTTTCCGATTGTAATAATACAGCACGATGTGGATCTTTGATGTGAACATTTTGCTGATAATCTATTTCTTTCCTATACATTTGATTTGCAAGAGGTTGCTTTACTTGCTGCATGGCAGTCAATTGTACATATTCATCCTGAGGAATCACAATCATGCGAGAATAAGAACTCATAGTTTGTAGATAATCATGGGAGTTTTCAAAATATCACTTCGAAATCTAAGTTCTTCCGGACACTCTTGCGTAAAGTCAATGAATAAGCAACCGTATGGTTTTTCAGTAGCTGCTTGAAAAATTTCAATAAAGGCTTTTGATCATCTGGGTGCAACTTGTCGCGCTAAAATTTCAAATTGACTTTTATCTCGCGGATTCTTGAAAATAGCATAATAGTGTGTATTCAGGTTTCGTGTACGAGCTTCTTTTCCATCAGGAAAAAAATTTTGTGTGATATAGATGATAAAGCACCTTTTATGGTGTGCTGCGCGAGTGAACATATCTGTAACTTCCTTTGAATTCTTACTTTCTTTTAATAAATCATCCAATACAACAGCATCATTAGACTGAAGTTTATCCACTGCAATAATTCCTTCATGTCGAATAAAGTTGCGACTTTGCAATTCCTGAAACAGCGACTGTTGATAAATACCATAACACCAAATCACTCGATTGATAGGTTCCTTAAACAACTCCCTTCTTTTATCCAATAAAGTCAGCGTGAAAACAGTTTTACCTGCATGAGATGGACCTGATACAGTCAGAACTTTATCACATTGAAGTCTGAAATCCATTTTAATACTTTGAGATTGAACATTTGCATAATTAACGCTTACAGCCAAAGATATTACCCAATAGGTTACCCACGACAGGAGCTAACATTGGAAGTATTGCTGAAAGGAAACCGCCCTTTTGTATTAGAGTTTTCCTCTTTCTTTGAAGGGTGACTTTAGGATTGGAGATGAAACGCAATTTTGTGGCATATCGCTTAAGTAACTTTCGTTGTTTTGGCGCTAATTTCTTCGTCCTCAACTTCCTCACATGAGAAATAATTTCACGAATGAATTTATCGTTAGCATGTCGTATAGCATTGTATCGCTGATTTGCTTTCATTCGTCGGAGAGCTTGAATGGCTGAAGAAAACTTTGAAGACTTTTGACTTTTACGTTTCGCCATTTTCCGTGTTAGTCTTTGCTAAAACCTATCTTTACCACATTTGCATAGGTACTAACTATTGCGGCATAAGTGACACTCGAAATGAGCAATATCACAGTGGTTACATTTGCAAAGTTGAATGCAATTACGTATGAAACAGCGTTGAAAAAAAGCGTGCTTACATCTCTTGAAGATGCGCTTTTCATTTCCATCCTTTCGCTTACATACATCACAACACATAGTTTCACCGTTACTGATGTCTATAGCAAGTCTTTTTAAAGATATGAATTTGCTAGCCTTTTCTAAATAATAGACGCATGTACAGAAGGAATATACTTCGAGAGTGAGCAGACATAGCTCGAAAACCAGTTGTGCTACAATCAAGTACCACTGCATTTTCAATTTTTCTTTATGGAAAGTTGAATGTGAATATCTGAAATCGCTTCAATCACTAGACTGCTACCATGATGGTTAAATGCGTTAAGACGTTCAGCAATTTTTATCACATGTCTTTTAAAAAATTCTTCGGGGTGATCTACCACTTCCATTGAATAAGAAGCAAAATGGAAAGAGCGACTTTCCACCTCTTCCTTTCCAAAATGACTAAACTTAATTTTCGCAACTAATCGCGCCATGATAATGCTATCAGAGAATGTATTCATTAACTTTAGAAATAGAGTGCTAGCATCATCGACCACTGCTTCGATGTCGGTCTCATCTTTATGAAAATTTATCACATAATCTTGAACAGCTCCTTTTAAACTTTGCTTATGAAAATGTAATGTTCCGCAGTCGTTTGAGAAAGACATGATCACCCTTTATCTAAACCATCCATTGCATGAGAACAACTCTTCTCATAGTAACATTTATTGAATAACGGTAACAAGCATGTATTATAAATCAATGGTTTGAAAGAGATAAAATAGATACAGCTGGTAACTATCATACAGCGAGCAATGATGACCATACAGGACTTTGGCAGTGTTGAGGTAAGGAGGAAAGAAGCATTGATTATGAACGTAGCTACTACAACGAACAGACAAAATAGGAACACACAAATCCTTAAAACGTTTCGTGACTTCATGGTAGTGTTGATTCACTCTACTATCTCAAGGCGGGAGCAAAATATCATCAATGATTAGATTGGGAAATACTTTCCTCTCCTTACCAGGATTATTACAAAAGATGCGTATAACATTGAATGCAGCTAACCATCGTTTAAAGTCAATAAGAAGAGCACTCTCACAAGAAAAGCCATAGTCTTGCAAATATTTCAGATTAAGTCCATGAATGTGTTTTCTCGCCCATTGATCAACATTGGGATCGCAGTTGGCATGTTGATGATAGACACTAACAATCTGATATGTCCAATTGTTCATAGCAATAGCACTGAGCTCCTGTACAGGTTCACCCTCACAATCCATAAAAATGATGATAGAAGCCTAAAACGGAAATTTACACATCTAAGGAAACGATCTATAACATATTACAAAATGAAGAATTACATCGATGCTTTTCACGACAAAATACACAAATGATATGATGGCAACGAAGAAGTAAAATGTATCTAATAAGACCACGTCTACGACACTCAAAGCACATAAGCGAATTGTCATAGGGAAGAGTTAGGAAAGGACTAGTAATTCTCCTTCTTTGATTTGCGTTTTGAGGCAGCATTCTTCTCCGACTTGCGCTTCGTACCACTGCTGTTAAGGATTTGATCAATTATGTCGTCCATGTTGGGTGGTTTTGGAATATAGGATGGATTTCATATGCATGGAGAGCGAGGCTATTTTATTATCCTTGTGCCGACCATAATATAGCCCATTCACTTTGAAAAGGATATCCCAAGTACCTTCTCCGAGCTCGTCGCATGTGATGGGTGTTGAATGATCTCCCTCCTTCTTATAGTAAGTGCACCAATGTGATACCGGTAGGCAAATTTGATTACCATCCCAAATCTTTCTATAGGGAGTATCCTTGTCATCTCTCGCCTTCCACTCTTGAGCAAGAGGAGTAGGAATGTCCATATTTAATGTCACGTACTCCTCAATAATATTAAGTTGGTGGCGAATGCACGGACTCACGGGGATCAGTATGTATTCCCCATACTGATTGTGCATTATCTTGACATCCGTGGAAGGGAGCATTCCCGTTTGGAGTACTACGCTATGATCGTCATAACGCAAGACTTGTTTAAATTTACGCTGTAGCGGTGTAGGATTATGTACCTTGGTTGTTTCTTCCACTGGCCTCAGTTGTAGATGATCTGATCGTAGCGGACCTTGTAACGTTTGACCGCCATTTTGTCCTACTAGTGCAGCAGATGGAGTAGATGCCTGAAAATGAAAAAGATTGTATTAAGTTTACGTTCAAGGGAGGAGAGGGAGGAAAGTAGCGACTTACCATTTTGGTTGGATAATAGAATAGGGAACTAGAGAGAGAGAAAATGTGCGTCCGTCACTCGTGTGATTCAACGATGGAATGATTCTCACTGTGGAAGGCTCGCTATTTATATAGAAATGCTTGATTCTCATTGGATGATGATCCTCATTGGACAATAACATCAAGCTGATTCCAAATCTGGCCTCTGTTTACCAATACGAGCCTTCATTCGCCCGCTGGAGCTGTTTCTTGGAAAATTCTAACTCTGTCGTTTTTCGCCAATCTCCCAAAATCTTAAATGGCGTCTCACATCTAAACGAAGACAGATATGAACAAGCCGTTTCTTTCACTGAATTTTTCTCACTCTTAGCTTTCAAACGAGCTATTGCACAATTTTTTACGATCTCTAGAACCAAAGTTGGAAGATCGGTGCCGAGGGGGGGGACGTCAGCGAAAATTTTTCTCTCCGATTGCGTTCAAATTCACCATACCGATGCAGAATTTCACGCTGAATCCGAATCTGGCCTCCGTTTTCCCATCCGATGCCTCGTTTTGTCGCTACAGCCCAAAAGGTCCAAAATTCTAACTCTGTCGTTTTTCGACAATCTCTCAAAATCTTAAATGACGCCTCACATCTAAATGAAGACAGATATGAACAAGCCGTTTCTTTCAGTGAATTTGTCTCACTCTTAGCTTTCAAACAAGCTATTGCAGGACAAAATCCGTCCACTGGAAGCCAAGATGGAAGCTAGCTCTCCCGAGGGGGGGGGTCAGAGAAATTTGATGAAACAAACTTTGGTCTGGGTCCCAGGTCGAAATGCCACACTTTGGAAAATTTTCAAAATTTTGTCCATACAAAGTCACTCTGACACTTAGGATTTTTTCAGGTGAGCTCCGACCTAAAATCTTGTAACAGCTCTAACTTTTGAACGGCTGGTCCGATTGACTCGCGACAAAAATGTCGTCGAGCAGTTTTTTCTCCTCTTTCAAACGAGTAGCTGTAAGACAAAATCCGTCCACTAGAATCAAAGTTAGAAGATTGCTGTCGGGGGGGGGGTCAGTGAAATTTGATGAAACAAACTTTGGTCAGGGTCCAAGGTCGAAATGCCACACTTTGGAAAATTTTCAAAATTTTGTCCATACAAAGTCACTCTGACACTTAGGATTTTTTCAGGTGAGCTACGACAGTCCACCCTCCCAACCTGGCCGGCACACCACGCCAACCTGGAGAGCACATCACCTCGCGCTACGACGGCCGGCCAGAGGGGGGGACGTCAGACTCGAAGCAACACGGCGGCACACCACGACCGACTCGACGGACAGGAGGGGGGACGTCAGACTCGAAGCAACACGGCGGCACACCACGACCGACTCGACGGACAGGAGGGGGGGGACGTCAGCGACGGCGGCCATCTTGCGCTATCCAGAAGTGGAGTTTTACTTACTACTTGCGGTGCCCTGCACTAGACAGTATGGCCTCACTCTGTAGCAGGACAATGCTCGGCCTCATGCTGCACGATGCACGCATGCGTTTCTCAAACAGGTGGGCGTTGACGTGATAACCTGGCCACCCTACTCACCCGACTTATCTCCCATCGAACACCTGTGGGACTACTTAGATAGACAAGTCAGATCACGTGACTCTCCACCCAGAAACCTGCACCAACATCTGTAGGCATGGCAGGAAGAATGGACCAACCTCGAACAGTGCAAGATACAGTGTTTGTGGTGTTTGGTGTCCTCTATGCGCAGAAGATGCGCTGCAGCATAGGGACGCTTGGGGTCACATTCGGTATTGATCCCCTGTTGGTTTGGACCTTTCCCAAAAGCCAACCAGAGAGTGTCAAGACATTCTAAGGACAATCTTCCCTGATTCATTGCTGTTTGCTTTCAAATGATTTGTCTTGTTGTTGAATATTACTTGATTAAATAATTCAGCATTACTTTCAGCTTTTTTACATTAACTGCGGTTGCTTGATGATTCCATTGTTGGAGATCACGCAATAGCCGCTTGACGATTGTTCACTAGACAATAAGTGGAGAATTTCACGAAATACTTTACCTGCATTATTGCGCACTGAGACTATCACTTGACGTTCTGATTTTATTACAGTAACGAACATTTTGACAAGTTTCTTAAATTTTGCGATTTTAGTTTTGTCAGTTTATTTGAATTCAGTCATTGGGAGAAAAGTGATATCTGCCAGAATAGCTGAAACGAATGCAAGTGAGTCAATCGTTGTAGGTAAGCTGCAGCCTCCCTAAATCTGCTGGTCTATACATCTCCTCTCGATACATAAACTACTGTGAATCATTTATCTGGATATTAAAGGAGATCGCGGACTTCCCCAAGATTGTATTTCAGACGAAAACGCAACTATCGGGCGCATAGAGTAGAGACGCAACTATCGGGCGAAAGGCTCTTGGGGAACAAAAAAGAATACATTCTCGCCTCAAATTATTATTCAAACAAAATATTGTCTCTTAACAAAATCTTCCCTTCAAAATACATGGTAAGTGCCTCATTTTCAATAAAATACTTGGAAGAACAATTAAAATACTTCAGAAGAAGAGTTTGATGTAAAAAGAATTTAGTTTAATTTGGAAATATCCAATTGCTTCATTTGTTTGATGATTATTAGAGGCTTGACAGCTAAGCGGTTGAACCATCTGGTCCGACCGGCAACAAAATTTCTGCAGGGAATGAGAATGAAAATTGAACTTCCGGAGAATACAGACACCCTGTCCATGGCTGCTTCGAAACTGCGCGTCCGCCGAGTTCTACGCGGTTCCTGTTCTTATCAGATAGCCAAGTGGATGCGGATTGGAGTTTTTGTAAATCCTTTCACTGTGACCGCGATGCCTGACTAAAATAGTGATGTGAAAGGTAATAATTACCGGTAATTTTTGAAATTTTTATTTGATTTCAACGTAAATTTATATTAATATCACATAGATATTCTCTAAGTTAATCTGCATTCAGGTTAGCAAGCCTCGTTATTGTAATTGTTCTGGAATTTGATGTCGCTTATGTTTGAAATCATCTTGTAAAATCCTACTAACGGTTCAAATGTCTGGCATCGATTGAAAAATTGTTATGTCGGCAACTCAATAAATTTAATCTTAACTAAATCAATCTATGTTCATTCCTTCTGTAGGTGATTGATTAATGAATGTGATTATAATATTGCTCGAAATGAAGTGATGTGAAATAGGGTAAGTCCACTATCACAGGTCCAACAAGGTCAGAATCAATAGGCCTATTTGACAATGGTCATTATTTGCTCTTCCGAAGTTGCATCAATAACGGTCATTGGCTATTCAACTGACTGTTCGACATTTATAAATGATGCTTCTCAATATAAAAGATTTCAATTTCCAGAATGTTCCATTGAAATGACTTTTTCTGTAGGGCAGGGACCCAACTCTCCAAGATCAGTAAGTAATTTGTAGCAATTATAAAAACAGCAGTTCGCTCATGATTGCCAACAATCATACAGTAGTACAGGGAAAAGTTAAGTTTCAGAACAACATCAAATTAAAGAAAAAAGGTTTTATTGAGAAACTCGAATGTTCTTTTAAATTAAAAATGCACAAATTTTCGGCCAAAGCTTTCGTCAGGTGCATGTATACTCTGAATCTGACTGGCAAGCCATAGCAAATGTTGAACACTTATCAAACTGGACATCGTCACAAATCCCTTTCATTGACTACAAGTAAAATATCTCGACATGTGACTGGCTAAAATACCACTTTTTAGTCAATGATGCGTCACTCTGAAAGAAGTTTTGTTCTCGCCTCTGATTAAGCGCTAAGAGCGGTAATGCTGGGAATTAGACTTCTATCAGTCCCATATAAATAGAGAAAAATTTTATGGCTCCCTCTCCTCTCTGTGACTCATGCTTCATAGAGCTTTAAGTGAGAACACTAGCTAAGTCACATAGTCATGATTTTTAGCATGGCAGTCATTTTTCTATCCTGTTTGTGTTTATGCCTCCAATTAATGATATGTACGAAAATGTATTGAAAGGTTTAAAGTTTCAGTTGTGTATCACAACAGAATAATGCTGTGTTTTACGACAAACTAGAGATGGATACATACATGCCTGAAGTTATTCCACTGTAAAAATTATGATTGATGACTTAAGAAATTAGATAGAGGCATTAATCAATATAGGCAAGAATTGAACTATTTTGTAACACTTACCAACTTGTCAAAGTTAATCATTTTATCATGAATGAACAGTGTCGGAAGATGATGGCTTTTATCCGTTACAACCACAAAATGATACAATTTCTGGTTCAATGTGAAGCGCCTTCAATTTCTGGCCATCTCAATGATGTCTTTTGTGACAAAACAACTTACTACCATCGTATCACGGATGCAGTGTGAATAATTAGAGTCACTTGAGTGAGCCTGCTTTATAAGGATAATTTTTTAGCGCTTGAAACATGTCCTATATCATTTGACGTTTTAGATTTTGCATCGACTTGCTTTTCTCACAACCAATAATCATTCCTGCATAATCAGAAGTTTTTGATGAATAGCTTTTCTGTTGGCAATACAGGTTGAATATGGCAGAAGCAATTTGCCGCAATAATACGCACATCTGTTGAATGAGGTCTCCTTAATAGGCCTTGAATACCGCAGTCAACTTCAGTATTCAAATCAGCGTAGGGGCAGGAAATCCATCAGCAAAAAATGTTGTGATTTTTACTTAAGCGAAATTGGATTGATGGAAAGTAATCTGTTTCCTGACAACTGCGATAGGTCAGAAAAAAATGTCGGAGTTGCAAGCTTATTACAATTCCTATCGGTAAGAGAATCAAATGCTAGTTCTAGCATGATAAGGTAATAGTCTATGCTTTGACTTTCATGTTTATTGATGATGTTAGCCATCGAGTTATTCTTTTGCAGGAAAAAAGGTTTTAATTCGGAACTCAAAGGTTCTTTTAAATTAAAAATGCACAAATTTTCGGCCGAAGCCTTCGTCAGGTGCATGTATACTCTGAATCTGACTGGCAAGCCATAGCAAATGTTGAACACTTATCAAACTGGACATCGTCACAAATGAAAATTGAAGACATAGATATCAACACATTGTAGCAAAGGTGACAATAAAAGCTGCACTGGACTTAAAACAAATAGTTATACACTAAATACAAGAAAATACACGAATAATCAGTAAATAATCGCGCTGTGCTGCGGGATTCAATTATTGGAATATTTAGTGTCATCGCCATATCCTTGTGGAATTTGATGCCTTTCGACGGCTTAGTGTCTCGTCTACACATTCATCTGCTTTTCAACTACGTTGGACGTCGCGGCGCTTCGCTAGACCCATTTTTGTCTATTCAGTGACTTGTAATTTTTCACTTCCGGTTGTGAACTGCGCATGAGTGCGGGCAGCCATTGCACTGAGACAGTGGTGGGCAACCAAGATGGCATAGCGGGCCACAAGGAGTGGCCCACGAAAAGGCTCGCGGGCCACCAATTTCAAAAGGCAGTAGTATAGGCTTAGTATTCTTTTATTCTGTACTTTTAAGTGCACATATGGGTTGTTGTACCGTACGTGTATATACAGTGGTCGTATTACATAACAAAATTTTCCATGTCAATGTATACAGCAGTATTGTGCGCAACTAATTTGTTTAATATAAAGGAATCACAATTCACTTTCTACAATTCATGTGAGTATTGAAGAGCGATCATGCCTATGACAAATCATGGAAGTTCTTCTTTTGTGTCATTAAACGGTTATTTGACATTTTGGTGATTTGACCGACATTACCTTAATATTTCATCAAAAGACAACGGTCTGTAAGTGCAATGCAACTATCAAAAATGAAATTCGCACAAGATAAAATTGATTTTGCTGCAATTATTGATCATGCTACATGTACATACGTGCACATATGTCACCCAAACATATACGGCTTTTAAAAACCGTGCATGGACTCTACAAATGGTAACTCGCGCAGGTGATGACCATTTTGTGCTTATACGAGATGTTCATTACAAAAGTTTCATTTCTTGGCTTTGCTCCTACCTCACTGACCGGTCCCAATGTGTTAAAGTTTGTGACACTCTCAGCCAGCAACGAAATGTGACTAGTGGTGCTCCCCAGGGCTCCTTATTGGGCCCCTATCTTTTTGTTTTATATTGTAACGACATCAGACCGATTTGTCAGAAAACAAAGCTGACAATGTACGCTGACGACATTTGCGAAATTTGTCCTATCTCTCGAACTGACATTGTTGACTCTTTAGGTGTTGTCACAGAGGAATTTTATTATATCAAAGAATGGGCCATGTCGAACATTTTAAAGTTGAACGAGAGTAAAACAAAAGCTATGTGTGTTCTTAAGAAAAGTTGTCAGGTATTTTTTCCGTTTCCATTTAAAATTGTAGACGAATTGAAAATTCTTGGAGTAACCTGGAGTTCCGACTTGAAGTGGAAGTCTCATTTTCTGAACGTGGTTTCACTATGTAACAAGCGTATGTATGCACAGAGTTATGGTACGTTTTTAAGGCAACAATAGAGAGCATTTTATTATATTGTACGCAACTTTTTGGTGTTTATAGTTTTGAAACACGTAGACATATCAAAAGAATTTTTAAACGATCGCGTCGAATTATTTGCAGGAGGGATTGTGGCTGTAATAGTGATATGTCTAATTTTTGCACTGTACGTTTCCGAGCTTTCGAATCCCTGTACTGGAAAACTCAAGATGTTGCTCATCCTCTTTTTCCCCTCGTTCCTCAACACCGTAACGGTCGTGTAACTGTACCTTTTTCTAGAACTACCAGAAGGCAGAATTGTTTTACTGTTCTTGTCACTCTACTCATAAATGGACACTCTGATTTGACTTGCTTACCGACATAATCATTCCTTCTCATTTGTACTTTATGATTCTCATTTTGAAAAATATACATATATTTTCCTTTTCCTTTCCTTTAAAAGGAGCATGGTTGGATAATTCAAATGTGAATTTTTGGGTCATCATGTTGCTCCTTTAGTTGTGAATTGATGCTTTTGCAAATTCTAAAGAGGATCCCTCACCCTTGGATGTACCTCCTAAATGATGAAATCGGAGTGAGTTATTTTTCACACCATCGATTCAAATAATGTCCGCGGGCCACTTTAAATATGAGAAGCGGTGGCGGGCCACGCGTTGCCCACCATTCAACTGAGGTTATACATTCCACGACCAGGAATCTCTTACAATCCACTCCTGCTACTGTGAGCCGGTGCTTCAGGAGGTCTGTTGACGACACATCATCCGTTCTGTCAACTGTTACAGGTTCGAGTCTGCAGTTCAATTTTGAACAGTTGAAGAACTTCTTTTTTTTTGCTATGATGACCGATCAACGTATCAATCGCAGCGCTCGAAACCTACACTCTAATTCACGCAATGGTGATTTGTCCACCGAAGTCATGAGAAATATGATAAAGGAAGGCAACCAGGAAGGAGCTTCTTGGGTTGCCTAAGCTTTTTGTCAAGCAAGTTAGATGTGATTAACAACAGTATGACACAAATGCTGGTGAAAATTGATATTCTTGAACAAGCATAGCCTCACTGCAAAATACACAGATCGAACAACAGCGCGAAATTGAGTTTTTGAAACACAACATGAAGCAGTTGGAGCCTGCGCTTTCCTCAGAGAATTTGATCAAGGAGGTGGAACTGAGGCAACATAGATCAAAAAGCTTCGTTGTCATAGGATTGTCAGAACAAGAGCATGGAGCAATTGAGGAGAAAAAGCAGCATGACAGGGAAGAGGTACAAAGGATTGCGAAATTTTTGAATACTCGAGACCTCAATACGGTCGCTTGCAACCGACTAGGAAGATCACGTGGAAATGGTCGGCGTCTGCTTATGGTGAGGACAAGCTGCACAACTCAAAGACGTGAATTGTTACATCGGTCGAAGAATCTGAAGAACTCAAGCAATTTCAAAGACATTTTTGTAAAGCCTGACCTGACCCCATGCAACCGGAACAAGAAAGATAGCCTCGCACTGAGCGTCGACAGAGACGGGAAAACGGCGAAGATGCTACAATTTATTGAGGAAAAGTAAGAGAACAGTCGGAGCTGGCACATTTTCACCTGTGATTTTACGTCGACGTCCCCAACCCCATCCTATAATTCTCTTGACAAATGTCAATCGTGTTTTCGCCAAGATGGACCACATTCGCAATCCACAACGCCATCAAAAAAATTTGCTGCTACTGAGTCGTGGTTCACAGCAGAACATTCGAACGACTTTCTCACTATCCCAGACCACATATTATTTCGTGACGATCGTAATTCGAAACGATGGCAGGATCGGTGGAGGCGTCATGGTATGGATGCATCATTTTCTCAAATCTTTTCTCTGCGAAACACGTGGCAATCCACGTGGCACAAACAGTGTTTGGCTGACCTTGCATAATATTAATTTATGTTTCGTGTGTATGCACGTGCCCCCATAGAGAAAGTGTGGCAACTCCGCATTTATTAAATCCCCAATGTGTATACACTTTCGATTTTATTAGATGAACTCGAGGGAGATACAGGTGTCATTGCCACCGAATGTGAGATATGCAAATTTTTGCAGTTTTGCAGAAATTGCAACGATATTCACTGATCATAATAGTAATGCAGAAGAAATGATGGTATTTTACAGATCCTCCTTGTAATGACAGCCTTGGAGAAGTAATGTTAGTTAAATTAGCTATTGCTTTCATGCTGAACCTCAAGAGAATCTTTCCAAGATCATATCCAGAGTTGGAAAAGTCGGAATTGGAATTAATTCCGATCCGGAATTAATTCCATTTTTCGTCGGAATTGGAATTGACGATTTTTTAAATCTACTGGAATTGGAATTGGAATTGACCTTGATAAACCTCAATTCCACTTTTTCGATATATTTGTACAAAAATTGAAATCACTGTACTCGGTCGTTGTGTTAACTGCACGCAGAGATAAGAGAGAGAGAGAGATAGATCGACAGAGGTAGTTTTATTCTATTGTTGAATAAAGGGTGTTTTTTGTGACTTCGATGGGCCTACAGCCCCGGACCATGTTATTTCAGCGATTAAGCAGACAATGAAAAGACAATCATCTTTGTTTAATCTATTATTTAGTTATTTATCAAGTAAGATAATTAATCAAAATAAAGCAATTGTTGAATTTAGTTCTTGATAGGATAGGCACAAAAATTGGAGATTAACTTTATTGTTGTACACACGAAAAACAATTGGTTTGGAAAGAGGAAAATTAACGCTGCATTGAAGGGCAGCAACCCTGTCAGTTCAAATCATAATATAGACAGTGTCAACAAATTATTCTAATAATTAATTATTCAATTACATGAACTATTATTCAACTTCCAATCACAATAATTAACAATATTAATTTTTAAGACTAGTTATATAGATACGATACGCAACGATGAAAGAAAAACTTTACACTTACAGTTCACTTCTTAATGTTGAATTCATTTCAATTCGATCGGACTCACTTATACCAAAATAATATCACACTTATATCGTCAATCTTCAATCGCGCACGCTGATGTGTTGCCGTATACGCTGCTGTGTTGTTGTTCGCTGTCAGGTAGTTGTTGTTGTTACTTCTGTAATTATGTTGCACCGCGAAAGCGCGGAGTTCTTCTTACAGCTACTGAAGATGTCGCATGTGTTGTTGTTGTGTCAATTTCTCAATTTCTCAGTTTCTAATTTACACAAATTTTTGAGACTTGACGATAAACCACTTTCTTTTGAAAATTGAAAGAGTTTCCTTTAATCACTGCTCGTTAGCTTCCGACCCGACCACATTTCGTTCTTATCACGAAATTTTTAATCTCCTTTTTTAACATGGACCATTAATCAGATTTCATGATATCATTTTTATTGTCGTTTTTTCTTTCATCAACAATCATGTTATTCACTGAATTTCTTTCTTCTGTCAGTTTATTAATAGATTTATTCGCACCTCATCTCATCTCTCTCTCTCTCAGCGTTTGATTCTTTGCTGACCGTAAACTTTCTTTTTTTCACGAGATATTGAATATTTCGTTTACGAAACGAAAATGGCGTAGACTGACCGGTTACATATATACATGTACACAAGAAATATGAACTATTAACATGAAAGCGCACATAGGAACGACGCAGGGAACAGCACACAGGAATAACGAGGACAGGATAAGGGCACATGGGTTAGATTGAAACGAACAAACGCTACATTAACATAAGACACTATACACGACATGCAATTATCGGAATTGAATCATGGAATTGGAATTGAACTGAACTGTTTCGACTGGAATTGGAATTGGATTTGGAAATGAAATTTCTGCTCCGGAATTGGAATTAAAAAATTTCAGTGGAATTTTTCCAGCTCTGTTCATATCATAAGCAACCTGCCACTGGTAAGCAAGACAACAGAATCAATGACAATGATTTCAATTAACTTTGAAAGATGTAAATGAGTCCACATCACTATTCAGATTTAAGAAATGAAACATGAATTTAGTGAGTCATAAAATCAAGTGATCATAAAATCATAAAATGTCTGATGCGAACCACTACTCCACAGAAGTATTTTGAAGAAAACACACCGCTTTCTTACGTTCTTACATACCGCTTCCATGTTCCCGCGAGATAAACCGTACATGACACCCCTTCTGAAGAGCCTGATCAACAAACGATGGATTGCATACCGACAGCGCAATTTCGTAATTTATCAACAACTCGACAATTTGCGAATTTGGTAACAGGACTTTGTCATCAACCACCTTTGCCTTGATTTGCATACAAGATCGCATAACTGCCTACCTAGACTATACTGAGACTGTCGGTGTTAGTGTTCTGACCCACGATTTCACAAAGGCCTTCGATCAAATTATGACCACGATGCGATAATCAACTGCCTCATGGATAACCACTTGCCTCGTGGCTTTGTTCTATGGATCACTGACTACCTAGAAAACAGATTTCAATCGGTGAGGATGTTATCGCAAAGAAGTGATTGGGCACCTGTCTCTTCGGGTATTCCACAAAGGTCAGTCCTCTGGCCCTTGTTCAACTTAGTGGTGGCATCTTTGCGCCCATTGAACTCCCCAAGTGTCGTCGCAAAAAATATTGACGACTGCACTTTTGTTGTTCCAATAACCGATAGATCTGTTCAAGCAGGCATTGATGAGCAAAATAATATGATGACTTGGTCGTCATCGGTGGGTCTCCAACTTAATTCTCGCAAATGCAAACAGCTCTGGATCCCAATAACTCCTCATGCACATTTGCCTACTCTTGACGATTTGACGCTGGCATCTGGCATGAAAATTCTTGGTCTTTACCTTACATCTGACCTTAAATGGAGTAAGCATATCGAGTACATCAGCAGTCTCTCATCCAAACGTCTATACCCCTTGCGAATCGTCAAGCCTTTTGTGGATCACAGAAATCTGATGAGCATCTACCATGGCCTCATTCTGTCCATAATAGAATATTGCTCTCCCGTATTAGATGGCCTTCTAGCTAAGGATGAAGAACTGCTACAGAGAATTCAGCGTCGAGAGTCCACCACATCATTTGTGGTGAGAATTATCATTGCTCCTGTTTTCCGGGCCTGTGGTCGCACAGACAAAACGCGTCAATGCAACTGATGTTAATTACTTCTAATAACCCTCAACATCCACTGCACAGCTTTTGTCTGACGAAGTCCAGTTTTGAGGACGCTTCATACAGCCCATTGTTCGAACTACACGTAGACGAAAGTTTTTTCCCGATTATTGTCAATCAGAAACATGTCAACTGACTTTGCCGATGATTTACTTGACTTGAATGTAACTTATAACGATCACTTTCAAATGTTTAGCCATGATTTCCATTGTAATTGAAAAATAAGCATCTATAAATATATCTATCAAAACCTGGTGACTGTTTCACGAAGTTCGTGGTTTATGAAATTTCTTGCTCATTATGCCACCATAAGTGCATTGGAGAAGCGTGCCGGACAATGTACTCCAGATTTCGCGAACATTTGAATGAGGATAATTCTTCTTCCCGTCTTCAAACATTTATCTGTGATTTATGGCATTCAAAATCCAAGTGCTTCGCCATCAATACCACTTTCGTGGAAAATCGTTGATCGCAATTTGCGTCATCCCAACGTCAGACGTTCGGTGGAAGCAGTTCACATTGGTCGGGCACATTCTTTGATGACTGGTTGTCCTGGTCGGGAATTAGATGAAGCAATACAGGGATACAGGGATGAAGCAATATTAGGGAATACAGATGAAGCAATTGATTTATTTGCTTCCCTTTTTTCTGTTTTCTACATACAGGTTAGCTTGAGTCCTCATTTTTGAATGGCGTTGAATTTTCTTTGTTTTCCTTTAGATGTCTATGTACATAAAATTTCATCTGTATCGTAAGTATTGAAATTTGTTTTCTTATTCTGTTCATTTATCGTTCTTAATAATTTCTATCCTTTCTATCATAAATTATTATTGCTTTTTGTAAATATTTATTTATTTATTTATTTATTATTCGTGTATTTTCTTGTATTTAGTGTATAACTATTTGTTTTAAGTCCAGTGCAGCTTATATTGTCACCTTTGCTACAATGTGTTGATATCTATGTCTTCAATTTTCATTTGTGACGATGTCCAGTTTGATAAGTGTTCAACATTTGCTATGGCTTGCCAGTCAGATTCAGAGTATACATGCACCTGACGAAAGCTTCGGCCGAAAATTTGTGCATTTTTAATTTAAAAGAACCTTTGAGTTCCGAAATAAAACCTTTTTTCCTGCAAAAGAATAACTCGATGGCTAACATCATCAATAAACATGAAAGTCAAAGCATAGACTATTACCTTATCATGCTAGAACTAGCATTTGATTCTCTTACCGATAGGAATTGTAATAAGCTTGCAACTCCGACATTTTTTTCTGACCTATCGCAGTTGTCAGGAAACAGATTACTTTCCATCAATCCAATTTCGCTTAAGTAAAAATCACAACATTTTTTGCTGATGGATTTCCTGCCCCTACGCTGATTTGAATACTGAAGTTGACTGCGGTATTCAAGGCCTATTAAGGAGACCTCATTCAACAGATGTGCGTATTATTGCGGCAAATTGCTTCTGCCATATTCAACCTGTATTGCCAATAGAAAAGCTATTCATCAAAAACTTCTGATTATGCAGGAATGATTATTGGTTGTGAGAAAAGCAAGTCGATGCAAAATCTAAAACGTCAAATGATATAGGACATGTTTCAAGCGCTAAAAAATTATCCTTATAAAGCAGGCTCACTCAAGTGACTCTAATTATTCACACTGCATTCGTGATACGATGGTGGTAAGTTGTTTTGTCACAAAAGACATCATTGAGATGGCCAGAAATTGAAGGCGCTTCACATTGAACCAGAAATTGTATCATTTTGTGGTTGTAACGGATAAAAGCCATCATCTTCCGACACTGTTCATTCATGATAAAATGATTAACTTTGACAAGTTGGTAAGTGTTACAAAATAGTTCAATTCTTGCCTATATTGATTAATGCCTCTATCTAATTTCTTAAGTCATCAATCATAATTTTTACAGTGGAATAACTTCAGGCATGTATGTATCCATCTCTAGTTTGTCGTAAAACACAGCATTATTCTGTTGTGATACACAACTGAAACTTTAAACCTTTCAATACATTTTCGTACATATCATTAATTGGAGGCATAAACACAAACAGGATAGAAAAATGACTGCCATGCTAAAAATCATGACTATGTGACTTAGCTAGTGTTCTCACTTAAAGCTCTATGAAGCATGAGTCACAGAGAGGAGAGGGAGCCATAAAATTTTTCTCTATTTATATGGGACTGATAGAAGTCTAATTCCCAGCATTACCGCTCTTAGCGCTTAATCAGAGGCGAGAACAAAACTTCTTTCAGAGTGACGCATCATTGACTAAAAAGTGGTATTTTAGCCAGTCACATGTCGAGATATTTTACTTGTAGTCAATGAAAGGGTTTTCAAGAGCTTCAATCCGCACGCTGTTTGACGTGCATGTGCACTTTTTTGATCCTGCCTGATATGAACAGGAAACGGGTAGAACTCAGCAGACGCGCATATTCATAGATGACATGGATATGGTGTACTGCATTCTCTGAAAGTCCAATTTTCAGCATCGTTCGCTGCAGGAACAGGTGCCGCCGGTCGAACGACATGAATCAAACACACTTCTAATATTCATCAATTAAGTGAAACCAGAGAATTAAATATTTTGTTTATCTGCGCGCAGATGAATATAGTTCTGTGAGCGAAACATATTTCCTCATTGAAATTCTTATGTCAAAGGTATTTCTTTAGAAGTATTTTAATGCTCAATCTAGGTAATTTATTGAGAATGAGAAACCTACTCCGAATGCGAAACCCTGGTGCTGGGTAGACATGATTGCATGATTTGTAAAATTCCTTTCTTTCTTCTACACCGACATCGAAGGTCAACTATGTCAATTTCTCCAAAACAGTTAGAAATTGCAAATGTGAGTTGCTATGCAGCAGATGGAATGTAATCGAAACTGCATGCACATTTGAAACGAATGTTCCCTATGGGAACATTTGTTTCAAAACGTAATTAAATTGTTTTAACAGCGCTCATAATGGAATGTTCTTCACATGCAACTTGCTCAACTAAAATACTTGAAAACGATTACAAGCATCTACAAGCATTTTCAGAATTGTCAAAGTAGACATTCTTGAGGTTAAGTAGGCTTGCCTAAAAATTATTACAGTAGAATTCGCATATATCGGCTTCGGCTATATCGGCGGTTTTTTTTGTCCCGGCATAATTTCCTATCTTTTCCATATAATCGAGTTCGCTTGTATCGGCTTCGGCTATATCGGCGATTCGCCTATATCGGTGCATTTTCACTGTCCCTGACAGAAAAAATTCGTTTATAACGGCGGATTTCCTGGAAATCCTCAAGCGATGTGTTTTGCCTAGAAGAGTCACTAGAATGACAGTATATGTGGACGCGGATGGCTGTAGATTCTGTTAGGACTATCCGATTCTAGCTATTCTAGTGGCATGTGAAAATTTGGATCTTCTACAATTCATCTCGATCATGTTTGGGGTTTGATCAAAATTGTAGAATCTAGCAGCCGAGGAAAGATAAGTAGGTTTTCCACTGTATCTCACTGATAGTTCTCACATAATTAGTCTTTAATTCGACGTGATGATTGCATTGTTCAGAAAGGCACAATTTTTAGATATCTATTGAATACATAGACACAATTACATGTACATGTACTGTACATGTTGGACAACAAGTCAATATATGTATTTAAGTATAGCAACGCAATAATTCATGAGTCAATACACGTATATGCATTGTATGATGCATGGCATGATCTCAGAGCTCGTGTAGATTTCACAAAATTTCAAAATTCAGGAGTTCGCATATATCGGCGGTTCGCGTATATCGGCGGTTTTCGTCTGTCCCTTGAGGCGCCGATATATGCGAATTCTACTGTATTATTTAAGAATAACGCTTAATAGACGATAATTTTCTTCCTGTTATGATATTGTCAGTCAGAGTTGGAAGTGGGTCGTGGGTCATGGGTCAGGTGGGTCGTGGGTCACATATGCCGTGGGTCAGGTGGGTCGTGGGTCAGACTTCGCTGACCCACTTCCAACCAGTTTGACCCACGATAGATTTGACAATCTCAAATACAGTAAACTTCATTTATTCGTATTCTAATCATTCATGAAAAATGATTGAGTCAGTGTCACTGAAAGGGGTGATGTATGCACACAGTCAAAATAAGCAACACTATTGACTTTCACGTGCCTCATACAGTTTCGAAAGGGGGCGGAATTCACACAAGTAAAAGGCTCGAAAACAATTTGCTGCTATCTACTGAGAGATGTTGGTTGGTGGAGAGAAGTTGTTTGAGTACAATTGTGTATGCTCGATTCTCTGTCGCTATGTCTGACGATGCCCTATGATGTGTGACCTTGATTTCAGAGATACAGCTACAGAAGAAGTCAGGTATTCAGAGGTATTATTAATCTAGAAAATTTTCTTGCAATGCCAACTGACCTTCGTTTTGTTTGCTTCGTTTGATTTTGTTGGTCTTTCGTAGAAAATATCCTCTGGTAGAGATTAAAGTGGTAAATCTCCGGTAAAGATTGATCAGAGCCTAAATATTTTCGAAATATGTATTTGATCAAAATATCTTTCATAGTACACATGCTTCACATCTAAAGCATTTAGCCGTTCAATCTACTTTCGCATCATACATATGCATCTCATTACTCATTCGATACATGATAATCTGAAATACGATAATTCACACAACGGTCATTGATATAGACTTATCCCTTTCATACAGACTTATTACGGCAGAGCTCTGTGAGGAGATATTTTTTTGACACTTCGTATCAATAAAAAGTTTCGTTTTGACATTTGATTTGGTATCAATCAAAATAGGAATATTTGCATGATGTCACTAGCGATTGTTATCACAACGTACTCGTACATGTAGCGCCACTCAAATAAATCAGTTCATCTATATGTATCGCAAGCTTGAATTATAATAATATTAAAATAATATTCACGCGTTACGCATGCTTGCTCCATTTGCTTTTCAATGAATGTCATTCTTACATCAAATATACAACTTTCTACTTAATAGTTAGCGGAAGTTAATGAAATTTGAATCGATTGCCATCAGTTAAGCAACAAAATATTAGTTTGACGAATTTTGTGGGATAATTTTCACACATGTAGTATCTAACATAATAAATGCACGAATAAATTATTTAGGCCTACTGTAGTCTTATTTTTTAACTTCACTTGATTAAGAAATGCAACATTTGAAATTTAGTCTGTAGGGCCCTCAACTTAACTAATCATCTCTCTACGAGTTAAATAGGTATAGCACTAAAAAGGATAGTCAAGAATTATAGCAAGAAACAGAGTCGTTTAAATTTTATTAGAACTTTAGGAATTTGTGGTACATGAACTTTGATTATAAGATAATTTTGATGAGGTTGTATGTCTATTTGTCATATGACAAGAGATCTGATACACTTGAATCTTCATAACAAATCTTAACACTAATTTTGATACTACGAGGCCATCTAGATCAATGTTTCTCAAAGGGGTCCACTTGGACCCCTAGGGGAGAAATTTAAACAGTGAGGGGAGGATTTATGGTGAGGGGGGATTTGGGGAGGATTGAAACTACCTGAAATATCGTAGATAAAGTGCTACTAAATTTTCAGAACTCGGTTTAAAATAATGTATACATATGTGTACAACACATAAAGCATGATGCTTTCCCTCCTACACGCGCGTACAATCGGGTGTGCGGGTAGAGACACACGTTAGGCCAGTCTAGCTGCTTTGTTAGACTCTACCATAGAAATGAATTCTTGTTACTTTGCCACCAACCGCTCATGCACAGGAATTTATTTCTATGGACTCTACCAAGTGCGTGCTGTTCTCTCGCCTATATTTGGTGCGCGACACACCTGCTTTCGTGTGTCACGTTATTCACGTACACACACAGTCACTGTTCTCTTATGCGTCAAGAACAATTCTGATTGGCCCAAGAACTAACTATTCTTTTCCTACTGCTTCCGATGCTGTTCTTATCCTACTGCGTCCGATTGCAGTTAACGCACAATAAGCCAATGCGTTTGTTAATTAGATCCTTCCGCACATAGAGTTCGCATTTCTTCAGTCAATTTGTGACAAAAACTGAGCCAGTTTATGTTGTGATTTCTTTACAGTGCCAAAACGCAAGGATGTAGATCAATTGTCATCAGACAGTAAAAGGAAAGTTCGCCAATATTCCACGGACTACTTGAAATATGGATTTATCAGTGATGTTTCTGACCAAACAAGACCGTACTGTTTGTTGTGCTACAGATCATTTTGCAATGACTCAATGCGGCCAGTGAAGCTCGATGAACATATTAAAAAAGTTCATCCCGAGCACCTGAACAAGCCCCTCGATTATTTTAAACGCCTCCGGGATAAATCGTTAAAATCAAAAGAGCAGAAACTAGAATTGCTGTTTAAATCTGCAACCAATTTAACTGACCGCGGCCTCCAAGCAAGTTACGAACTCAGTTATCTCCTCGGAAAGCAAGGCCGACCCCACACTGATGGTGAAAAACTGCTGAAGCCGGCCTTCGAAATCTTCCTGCGTACAATGCAGGAGAGTAAACAGGCCCAACGGGAACTTGCTGCGTTGCCTCTTAGCAATGATACCGTTCGACGTCTGATTGATGAAACCGCGGATCATCTTCAGTCGAAATTGGTGAAAGTCCTTCAAAAAACAAATTCTCTCTCTCCCTCGACGAAACAACGGTGCGAGACAGTGAGTGCCTTCTACTTGCTTACGCCAGGTTCCAACTCAACTCAACGTTTGTGGAGGAGATGCTGTTTTGTGAATCATTAAAAACCACTTCTACCGCCGGGGATATTTATAGTGTCGTGAAAACCTTTCTGGATTCTAATGAAATTCCAATCTCAAACATCGCTTCCACTGCTGCCGATGGTGTTCCCACCATGATGGGACGTAGGAATAGTGTGTTGAAACTTCTCAAAGATGATTACCCTGAGATGATCACCGTGCACTGTGTTCTTCACAGAGAGAATTTGGCGGCGCAGGGCCTAACTCCGGAGCTCAACGATGTGATGAAAAAGTGCATAAAAGTGATCAACTTCATCAAATCTCATCCGAAAACTGAGAGACTCTTCAAGGTTTTCTGTGAAGAAATGAACGAGGATTATGTGCGTCTTCTTCTTCACACACAAGTGAGGTGGCTATCCAAAGGGAAGTGTCTCGAGAGATTTGTGGTATTATACGACACAATTGTAGAATTCGGTGCTGATCGCGAACTTTTTCAGTTTCTTGAATCTGAAGAAACAAGATATCTCATCTGCTACCTGGCTGACATTTTCGGCAAGCTGAATGTTTTGAATAAAGACTTTCAAGGATCAAATAAGACCATGATGGACTGTAAGACCAAGATCTGTGGATTTATATCAAAGTTGGCATTTTGGAGGTCTCAGATCTCTCGTGGTAATTTTTCTCAGTTTGCTCATTTGAGTCAATGCCAAGTTTCAGATAACGCAGTGGAAATCATCAATCGCCATCTCTCTGCACTCTCAGACGACTTAAACTCCAGATTCACGAATTTAAAATCAATGAAATTTCCTTCCTGGATCGCTCAGCCTTTCTTATTTGACACTGACAGTGATGATATCCAAATGATGGACCCTGACCAAGTAGACGAGCTACTGGAATTTAGAAACGATGTCAGTATGAAGGCCATTCATTCAGCAAAAGGTCAGATGATGTGGCTGGACACAAACGTGAATGAAAAATATCCAAAGTTGGCCACTGAGGCACAGCAGACTCTTCTACCCTTCCCAACGACTTATATAGTTGAGTGTGCTTTTAGCGCTGTCGCTGATTTGTTGACGAAAAAGAGAGGTGGTCTGGATATTTCTATTCGAGGAGATCTTCGTGTAAAGTTGACCAGTTTTTCTCCAGATATTTCGGCTTTAGTGTCCAAGCACCAGGCTCATGGTTCTCACTAGTCCTGATTTCTTGGTCTCCTGGTAAGATAATTAACTATTTTGGGTTGTTGTTCTGGTTTTCTTAATTGTATGATGATGGATCCAATGGATTTATAGTGTTATGGTTTATGTCATGAACTTTATGATAAAAAGTCGTAGTTTTTTTAATTTTTGTGATGGGGAGGATGTGAGAAAATGTGAAGGCCTAGGGGAGGATTTTTATGAAGACTTTGAGAAACTCTGATCTAGATAGACCTAGAATCTTGAATGAAAATGAAACTAAAGATGATACTAGAAACGGAAATTGCACTCACATCATTCACCCTTGCAGCATATGGGTCGGGTGGGTCAGGGTACTCCGTGGGTCAGGTGGGTCGTGGTCATGTTTTCGTGAAAAGTCGGTGGGTCATGGGTCAAGTTTCGTTGACCCACTTCAAACTCTGTTGTCAGTCACTCCGTTAAAATCTGAGACATGCAGCTTCTGTTTCAGTCAAAATCAGTAATATCTACATGAAAAGATTAGATCGCTGTTCCCAAAGGGAACATTGGGCATTGCCACTATTTTTAGATGTCAGATTCAATTTTTTCGAACATTTGGTCCCATTGACCATTCCTATGAATCTGCTATATTGTAGAGCATAACGCGGTACTTCTATTCCCCACCCTCCCACATTTTCCAACTTTTCCAAAATCATCAAATTTCGTCAAACTTAGTCACATTGGATTTAGAATAGACTTCATTAGTCACTGAGTGATACAGCACCACTGAGAAGTCTTACTTGAACCCTGGGATGAAGGATTGGTACCTTGGATATTCAGTCAGAATACAAGGTACAGCTGTGATCATGAACTTCGTGGGATTGTTGTCTGCAGACTGAGGCTGTAAATGTTCTACAAGCTCATTTTACACACTCAACGCTTTTACGACACTATAGTGGACTGCCCTTAGGAGCAAGAGAAGATCGTGCATCGAGAGACGATGAAAAACTCTCGGGTGTCAACAACAAGAATGTGGGGGGGGGGGGAGAAAGAATAGAAGTACCAATGTCGCTTTATCTATTCAACTGCCAACAGAATGAAGTGTATTTTGCTGACAGGAAATTAACGTTGAAAGACTATCCCCCAGCTGATTTCTCGCAACGAATTTGAGCAATTAAAGTTTTTCTTCATGCCGTGTATAATAACGATCTTTGTTTGACTGATAGGCGGGCCAAACTACGTCCTTTGATTGATCTCGTCAATGATAATCTGAAACAGTTCGGCAAAAAATCCAAATATATTTCCATCGACGTGCAGATCGTTCCTTATTTTGGCTACCACAAATGTAAACTGCATCATAAAGAGAAGCCCATGCGATTTGGATTTCAAAGCTGGTGATTGGCGGCGGGTGATAGCGCGCCAACATTTTCCGTATGGCTAGGAAGGTGGAAACACAATGTCCGATGCTCCCCTGTGACTCATGCTGTCAGAAACTGTGAGCAACATATTTTCAACTCAAGGAACCATGTTCTACTATTTGACAACCTGTTCTGTTCGCTTCCTGTGGTATAAGAATAGAAACGCAAATCCGGAAAAGCAATCGGAAATTCGCGAAATAATCGCATCTAAATTCTTCGTTTCCAAGTGTAGAGGAAAGAGAAAAAAGAGCGTGGAAATTTCATGGCATATTCAACAAAAAATCTTCATTTAGTACTATCCAATGACAATCAAGCATCAGTGACGATTGCAAGCAATTATGCGAAGATGCATGGCAAAAAGCAAACAGACGAGTAAAAAGGGGAATCTCAAAAAATTGTTATCGATCAGCCGTCTATCATTGACACATACAAAAATCGTCGCATGGTCAGTGTTGTTTTCCTTGATGGCTATTTGTCTATTCTTCGACTTTAATTGGAAGTAAAAATGGTATTGGGCGCCATGGATTAACTGTATGCGCGCACATGTGACGAGAAGCGGCTTTTAAAACATACGCGGCACTTGGTCATCCAATGAAAGGGTTTTCCATCGCTTATCGAACTTCAAGCAATCATTGCAGAAGTTGAAGCCATGGTCAATGCACGACCCCTAGTATATGTCGATACTGACAGAGATGACTAAAAAACGATCTGTCCTAAAGATTTTTTATCATTGAATCCAAACAATGGAATCAACTATCTCAACAATAATAAGATAGAATCTCAATTTCAACTAAATAATGAAGAAATGCTTATCAAGAGTTGCTGGGAATTTGGAAATCAAGCACTAGAATCATTTTGGAAAATCTGGCATGAAGAATATCTCACTGGCTACGTGAGCGATATCAGCATTCCATCAAAGTTTCGCCAGGAGTATCTGATTGTACACCAGAAGTTGGAACTGTTGTTTTGATTCAAGAAGACAGATTGCGAAGAGGTCAATGGAAATAAGGTCGCATCGCTCAGCTCATACTATAAGCAAAGACAACGAAATACGTGTAGCTAATGTGGACCTTCCAAACAAGAAACAAATACGTGAATCAATTAAATTTCTGCATCTGATTGAAACTGCGCTAATTCCTCACGAGTATGAAGAAGCAACAAGAGAAGAGTCAAATTAAAGAAAACAGACAAAGCAAAAGAAATGCAAATGATGATCAAAAAGTTGATGAAATTCTTTCAAAGCGAAGATAATGAATGATAGTTCAACTCATAGTTCAAGTTATCAATTAGTCCGCTTAATTCCATTTTGATGGCATGTTGTGCTATGTGATGTACACACATATGCATGTGCAGTGCAATAACATCATTCCGAAGGATGAAAGCTTTTAAGACAAGACAGAAGTAATTAATGAAAGGACTCATTTTTTCAACCGAAGAAATTACGTCTTCGACGCTCTCATCGGTTGACATTTTTTTATGAATTGTTCATTCATTTCTCATCTTCATGTGCATGTTTATTGTAACTCACACTCGCACCTGTTCACTGGATAAATGCTATTATTTCATGCAATTCAATTATAAATAATCTCATCCATACTCTCATCAGTCATCAGACTATGTTCAACAGTGTGAGAGGAGAAGATGAAGAAACCATAAACAGTCCTCGCGAGTACGTCTTTGAGTCATCGTCAAAATGTGTTCTTCGACGCCGATGCGATGAGAATCAATGACAATCAACGAAGATGTGCGAAGAGATCGAATTTTCTATAATCTCTGTATAAAGTGTACATAAATGATGCATTACATAACAATTTTGACTTTACGACGAGTGTATCACGAGTGTCCTCATGATATTGTCGTGGCGGGAGTGTCGCGGTAGCATGATTATGTGTATATATGCACATGTTGCTTGTATATACCAATTATATATTTGTTGAATGACAAATATTGCAAACGAATTCAAATATATCTACGTGTAAATTCCAGTAAAGTGTTTTTACAATCTTCCACTGCGCAACCATAGAGTGAGGAGATTCCTACTCTATGTGCGTGACTTTGGCTACAATAATCAACTAATCCCTACTATATGAACTAATCTTTCCAAAAAGTTGTTCGAGTGTGTTTTGGTCATTGACATATGATTACATTATTAGGATATCCTAATCAAATCATGTAATCCGATGTCTACGGTTTTGGTCATCAGGAATTATACCTGCGTAAAAAAGTGAATAATTTGATAAGATGAAAAATATTCACTGTATGCTCAGATTTTTCAGTCAACATCTGACATTGCCAAGAACTATACAAACTTTCTCAATGAGCATGGCTTGCTTACCATTTTTGCAGCATGTCTATAGGGGGAGAAGAGAGAAAACGATGCATTTCACATCATGATTGTGGAAGTAGGGAGAATTGGCTTTTGCAACCATAATATCAATGGAATACAACATATTTGCCGATGGATGACGCACTCCAATAAATAGCTGCTGTCAACACAGGGATTCTTTTAATTTCAAAGTCGTGCAAACGAAACAAAGATATTTTCTCATTTTTGTTTTTCTGTCTCAAAATATTTGCAGCAGCTTTATCAAAAAAAATGATTTTTCGTGAGTAAAGAATTTCGTTTTCTACAATATAGGACAAAGTATACGAACTCTCTCGATAAACGTATATTGGTCAATCACAGATTAAGTTAGAAGTAAAACAGAGGGCCTTTGGCGTCCACCACCTTTTATCGGTCGATGTAAGTGATAAATGGCAGACATATATAGCTTGGACATTGGACAAGAGAACTAATGTTGTTCGAATGTTTTCGAGTTTGTCTGGCAGCCGTTTGGTACCTACATCGACCGATAGAAGGCGCTGGACGCCAAAGGCTTTGTCTCTCTTTCAATTCTAGCTGAATCTGTGATCGACCAATAAATGTTAACATCGAGAGTCCGAATGCTTCGTTCTGTCTTGAACACTCCGGAAAATGGCTAATCTTTCTCACCGCATGGTGAAATACGTCAATTCTAAAATATATTTTTCATTTATTTTGTTGCAATTCTCTCACGCAATTTCCTTCGTTCATTCAGATTTCATTAAGAAATATGCATGAAGGACAAAGTAATAAAAATTCTGGTATTAAAATAGATGGGAACAAAAAATCAACGAACTTGCCTGATTGTTACTGGGTATAACAATACAGCTGTCAAGTTTGTCTGTGTAGATTTCCCCAGGGCTCCCTAGTTCCCCTGGTTGTATGTTTGTGAAAGACTCTGATAAATTGGGAAGACATTGAAAACTTCTCCAAAAATTTCGTGGATGTAAGGTTTGTCGAAATACTGGTTCTTTGCTGGATATCTTCGGATTAATCTGAGAAAAATCAAGGTCAAAATAAGCCTTGCAAAGAAGAAAGAATCAGGGTCGCCCAAAAGAATATGTGGTGAGACAGAGTGCCTGCGTAAGTTTTTCGAGATCGAAGTGCGTTGAGAATCGTCATCAGACCAGATCGACGTTTGCCGAAATCCAACAGTGGCAACATGGGGAAAATGGAACAATCGTGAACCACATGAAAGGTCCCTAGTTAAATACGGGAAGTGCGGTTGTTATGACTATTAGCTTGATAGCATTTATATTTAGTCCTATCTCCACGAACTGCCAGAGGCTATTATCTTTGCGACTAAAAGTATAATACATACATTCGTTTTTTTTTGGCTATAAGCGATTCTCAGGACTATTTTGATCAGTGACCACGAGCCTTAATAAGAGACACAGGAGGGCACAACTGGGACTCATGCATTACATACATGTAAGAGCGCATAAAATAATCTTCAATTGCTGAGAGAGAAAAATATACATATATCTTCAGCTGATTCCATTGAAAAATTAACAAGGAAATGGAGCTCACAGAATGAATCTACCGTTCATCAAAACATCAGAGTTTTTCGCAGGGAGAACGTCAGACTCACAGAGAGCGTGAACATTGAGGAACGAATTGTCCAACAAAGGGACAATCCAACATGTGACATTGAGCAATGGCTATTAACCGAAAGTCTGTTATAGTAAAAATGTCGTATCCAAATAAGTTTGTAATTCGTGCAACGAATTTAACATTTGGAAGTACGTAGTGTGAGATATCTTCATATCCGTTGCAGACAACATGTAGGCTATAACAAATCACAAATTATCAAAAACGACCATCTTAATAGATTTAAAACTATTTATATATACGTTCTTCCACCACAATTATTATTAGCGATAGCGAAAAGGCTAACTTACGGTCATTGGAAGCCCTGATGATTTATAAACTGAGTCCGAAAATTAAGAGTAATATCGAACTTGCAAGCTTTAGATATGCTTTTCATTTAATGTGTGTCATCTTATTCCAGAAATGAGATTTTTCAGCTGAGGCCCCAATAAGTCTGCCTGATGTTTTATATATTTTTTTCTATTTGGGGCTCCTTTGAAACATGAATTTCCTCTGTGGCCCTCGTTACCACATTCTCATATCTGCTATTCTCATAGCTCAGGCTGATTTTTCCTGATACATTTACCTAGAATTCGCCGTGCTTTGCTTTTTTTCTATCAAAACTTACTTCTTAGTATTGTTACTACGACCTTTATATCCAGTCACGTCAATTCTTTCATTGATTGCTATTCTCAAAATGTTTAGTTTGGAATATCACAAATTGATGATGATACAAGAAAATTCTGTTTTTAACATTTGAAGCTTCTGGCTGCAACACCGTTAGGCATGATCACGGCAAAATCAGCCGTTGCCTCATCAGCAATTTCAGATTCTCCAAACTGAAAATGAATAATGAGGCCAAACTCATCATCATTGAACCATCACAAGTTAGGTTAAATAATTCAGCACTAATATGTATCTATACAATTAAGAGAGATTTTTATTGGGAAGACCTGTATTTATATCCGTTTTCAAAATTTGTTGAAAATAATGCATTCTAAGGATTCTGAAAGTGAATTAATTTTTAAGATTTTTCTATGTACTTTTCGATCAAAATTATAAACTTCAGTCCTTCGTATTTATTTATAAAATCAGAACAAACTTCTTTGCAATATTAGTAAAAATAATTGAAACAGATATTTATATATTCATTAGATGGCTTAAAACGTCTCCATTCTCTTGGATGACCAAATTAGCTCAAACCGTCAGAATGTCAACAGCGCTCTTCAGTTCATTCGTTGTCACGTTGTCAATAAATTCCACTATACGTGCCAGCATTCTTATAATGTTGATCTACTGTAGTGGTTGACTCGGGCCTTGACCATTCTCCAGAGCCAATAATCGAAGCGAGTGAGATCTGGTGAACAAGGAGACCAAGGTTGACCTACCCCTCCAGTTCCGCTCTTCCGGAAACTGGGTCTTAAGATAGTCTCGAGCCACTTGAGCAATCACGCTGAAAGATTGTTGCAGAAAGTGCTAGTTGAACATGCGTTTGGAAAAGTTTAAGATAATTATCACTGTTCACTGTATCGTGAAAAAAGTTTGGCTTCAATTTGAAATCGGACGTAAAACCAAGCCAAACACATAGTTTCGTAGAATGTTACGATTGCGATAAAATTTTGTAAGGATTTTCAAAAGCCCAAATTACACAGCTATGTGTCCTTTACAGTTTCATCCAGAAAAAATAGGCTTCGTCGGTCCAAAGAATGTGATCAACAAGATGTTCGTGATTCAATACCCACTTTGCGAGTCCATTCTCCGCTGGTTGTCCGATTCGAAGATTCGGTGATGCAGTGTGATATTGTATGGATGCATGCCAAGTGTCTGATGTAGGATTCTTCGAACAAAGCGTGAAGGAAATCCAGTTCTTCCGCAGTGTGTGAGGGCTGCAGTAGCCAAGAGAATTCACATCTTGAAGGGCTCTTATATTTTCGACTACGATCTCTGAACCCTCTTCACACAAGGATAGTCGACCAGAGCTCGGCTTGTCATGCAGTGAATAGGTTTCTTCAAATTTCTTCACTAAATTTCGAATGGTAGATTCACTGAAGGGGTCTTAATTGAGTTTATTTACTTATGTTGCTTATATGTCCGAAGAGTTAAAGATGGATATCGTTGATTAGCATAAGAAAGTCATATAAACAGCAGACGAGTCTCCATAGACATTTTGAAACATAATGTTGTAAAAGTCGTTCATACAATTCTAAATTTTGAATTGAAGATTGACGCTGTTAACCCAGTGGCATGAGGTCATTATGATTCAAATACTTAGATAAGAATAATCGAGTCGCGATACTAGTGTTGATGCCATACTGCAGAAATGATCGATTTAGATAAAATGTGAAATGAAATGTTAGATAGCTATGAACCAGAAAATTGACAGCATCTATTCAACTTTTGCGAGAGCCAAAATTAGAAGGAAGTTTGAAGCGTGATAAGAATATTTGAAAACCTTCATAAGTGCAGACATAAATAGTGTACAAAGTCGTTCAAACTGTAAGAGTTAAGCAAAAATCGAATATGAAATTCGGTGTGATTTTTGGCCAACTCTGCACTTCTACTTTATATATTTATTTAGGTTTCTATAAAATGAATTTTGTACTACGTGATGTAAAATGAGCAGCATTTTCATGCAACATTTCTGTACTTTTGAAAGTCAATGTGAATTTCGAATTTGTGATCAGTCTGTCTGATGATGGTCAATGTATGTCGTAAAATAAAAGTTCAATATCAGAACACTTAAATCTTTCTTTCACTCAGAAAATTACCGGCATAAGTCACATGCAATTCATATGAGCATCAGTAGCAACAGGTGACGATGGAACTTGGTTTGACTGATCAAAAGCAGAATTAGCAGCAAAAAGTTGACCTTGCCAGTCGTTTACGTGATGGATAATCCTGAGTGGAGGCGAAAAGGAAGACAACTTGAACCACAAGTTTGAAGAGCTCAATGTAGCCTACGTGGCATCTCAGTAGCTGTTTTACAAGAATTGCGAGCAGAGCGTCAGGCGGTACGGTTCTCAGCGCTTGGAAGCGCTTGAGGAATTTGAAATACCCATATTTCTCCGATATTGTTGCCGCACTCTCCTGGTTGAAGCAGTTTAGAGATGCTGGCTCACCAGCTGTTGCGAAAGAAGTTGTGTAAGCAGACACACCACAAATTATTATCTCAGAAACAGAATAGCAAATGTCATCCACAATACAAAAGAGATGAACACATCGTGCCATGGAAAGTGACTGAGCAAATCTTTAAGATCTCCCCACGATATTTGGAAAAAACGTCATCTGTCGGAGGTTTCTGAGAAGCAGTCTCAAGGGTCGTGGACGTCACCATGGTTCATTTTGTGGTTGAAACTGCCTACAGGCGCTTCAATCTTCATATCAACATAGCTGTGTGGATTCGTAGTTATTAAGATGTCAAGAAACTCGGGTTAAAAAAGAGAAGTAAGTGTTCCATCGTGCTTGGGATTAAAAAACATTGCTTATTATAAACAAAACATGTTTCGTTTTTTTTCTGAGAATTTCTTATCATAGTAGTTCCTTAAGACATTTGATTAAACTTACGATTACAAAATCCAATGATGAAAGGTAGGATACCATAGTTATATTAGTATCAGCTGTTGTGTGTTTTTATTGATATTTCTTATCATATTTCATTAAATGTACTTTAATTGAGTTGTGCTGTATTTTCAGCTCATGAAATAGAAATTAGATTTCTCTATTGGTATTAATATTCATTAGATCTACTAACTCTTAAACTCACTCGAGCGTAATTCATTAATGACTTCACTCGTACTGCACACATCATTCACCACACACGATTCCTACACGATGCCTTTTGATTTTATAATAAATTGCGTTTCTATGATCCATCGAAATTTATTCTGCCAAGACGAATTATTAATCATGAATATAATAGTGAAATTATTGCATTGCAAAAATACTCTGAAAATATAGTTTGTAGTAGAAATAATATACCACATATAATATCATATCATGAATCTAGATATAAGAAATGTTTTTATGATCCAGTGAAATTTATTCCGATTTATAAATGCCCTACTTCAAGCACATGTAAATGTATGACGCAGTATGACTATCAGAAATTTTCAGAAAACTGTTGAACATAATAATCAGCATGACTGTTAGCAACAAGAAGGAACTTGTTGTGCTAGTAGAAGATCGCCAGTTTCGGGTCAAATTTCAGTGAATAGACTGAAGTGATCTTTCATCCCCCTCCCCTGTCAATCAATTATCGATCGTTAAGATGTAGACGTGTTTCAATCTGAAAGAAACTTGTCCTATTGTCGAAATCATCGATTCGAATAGTCCAAGTATCATGACCCAGTTTAACAATGATGTTATGACATGGACAGCTGACGTCTGCAGAGATTGAGATGGACATCCTACGTCAGTGCATGGTAACAACGCCGAATACATCTTTGGAGAAGGTTGGGACAATGCAATAGAAACAGATGACTGAGGGAACGTCAGCAAAATATCAAAATGGAAGTAGGCAATGAAATTCGATGCGTGTAGGTAGACCTACCGAAAGATGCTAAATCCTATGAAAAAAATGCAACTAGTTGATATGGCATATTCAGTTTCTATGCATCAGAAATTGCAGCTCATGGTTATCTTATTATATCTCATAAAACTTAGGCCTACCCATGACGCTGACAACTCATCTTTGTTTTAAAACATTGAAAAAACAGCGGCTTTTTAACTTTGATTGTGTTATAGGAAGACGATCCGAAAAAAACGGCCCTAGAATAGTATCGATTCTATTGGTCAGATAAGCGCTTTCGGGGGCACGCAACTCATCATCCTCAGTTAAAGTCAGTGTCCGCACTGATGTGCAAAAAATGAGGATGGGCTTGAAGATTCCTAAATCATGGTTGTTTATGCACCTTTCTGTTGTCACTGTTGTGTTGTTTATGCAATGTTCTGTTGATCACTTCCGCAGCCTCCATCCGCCTCAGCGTTGCCATCACCAAGCGTCTAGGTACCATGTCGCATGCCTTCTCCAGATCCACAAACCCCATCGCTATGTTGCAGTCCCTTTCCAATGTCTTCTCAATCAACTGTCTCACTACAAACATGCCATCGGTCGTGCTTCTCCCTTCACGGAATCCTTACTGTTCCTCTCCAAATTTATGATCAATCTGTCCATTAAGCCTACTACGAGGAATTCTTTCCAAGATCTTCTGCACTTGACTTATTAGTGTTATTCCTCTGTACTTTCCAGGATCTTGATCTTGCACACTTCCCTTCCCTTTCCATACAGGAACGATTAGGGATAGCCTCCATTCATCAGGAATCACACCTTTTCCGTAAAAGACATTGAAAATTCACGGGAGCCATTTGATGCCTGTTAGACCTGCTTCTTTGATCATCTCTACCGCTATTTCGTCACTGCCTGCCGCTTTTACTGTGTTCATCCTCTGCTGCATTTGTAAGACTTAGTAACAAAAAGTAAATCATATATCAAAAAATTGCAAATTGACGGACCTCAATGTGAACATTGTGTGTTTTTGTGTGTGCGACAAAAATTATCGTACATTTTATCATGAATTGGAATGAAATTCTTAGATACGTGAGATTTCATAAGTTGTAATATGGAAGATCTCACACCATGTGCTTTCAGTGATCATTATAAGGTTCATTATGAATGCTCTCAAATGCAACAGACAGGTCCAGTGAATATATCGAAACAACCTTTTGACCGTCAGGCGTAAATTTTAAGATAGCGTGCTACATTGAAACACTTTGAGTGCTGTGATTCCCAAGTACGGTAGAATGTACATACCATTAGAACTGCAAGTCATAACAGTTTCAGTTCCTGAAGCAAGTTATGATTATATTGAAAGAATGCATATCTCAATCTGGTTATATTTGCTTGCTTGACGTTTTTGAGACGAGAGTCCACGAATGAAATTTCATAAGAGAAATGTACTCCTTTGATTTTGATTATTACACTGATAAGCCAATATGAAATTGATAATTGAAGCGGCAGCTTTCACAGAGCGAGGCAGTCTGCATCCTTGAAACAAATCAACTTTTAATTCATTACTGATTCAGTTTCATATGGTGTAGTTACTCCAAATTCAAGTCCAAATAAATTATCATTCTATTTTTGCATAATTGCTTCTACTGACATATGCATCATAGGCAACGGTTTCACTTAAATTTTAAAATTCAAAGTTGTTTCATAAGCTCTTTCAATAAGTTTGCCAAATTCATCAGAAACATTTCTTCATTCAGAAAGACTTACCAATGATTTTCGTCATGTATTTGCTATATTCAAAAGTGTATTCCAAGTCATCGAGTAAGTATGTTAGGTAGAGTGGTAGCTCCGCATTTATTAAATCCCCAATGTGTATACACTTTCGATTTTATCAACTGAACTCGAGGTGATTGCAATTGGGAGTTGTTATCAAAAGTGAGATATGCAAAGTTATGCAGTTTTGAGGAAATTACCACGGAATTGAATGATCATGATAGTAACACAGAAGGAATAATGGTATTTTACAAATTCTCAATGTCATGACAGCCTTGGAGAGATACTATTAATTAGATTAGCAACCCGGTTGCTATTACTTTCATGCTCAAACTCTAGGTATTTTCTTAAGCGTGATCATACCACAGGCAACCTGCCACTGGCAGAGCAAAATCACATAATCAAAGACAATTAACTTCAATTAACTTTGAAAGATGTAAATGGATCCACATCACTATTCAGATTCAAGAAATCAAACATGAATTTAGTGAATCATAAAATCATGCCGGTGAAAATTGAATTGAAAACTTGAAATTTCAGCCAAGAAAGCAAAATAAGATCTCGACTTTTTCATGAAGACTTCCATTATAATGCGTCTCAAGAAATTCCCTTGCAAATTAGCTTAATTTCCGCTTAGTTGGGATGCTTATTAGCAAATGATAATTCCTTTTGATATCCAACTTTTTCATACTACTTATTAAGGGGTTTCCATGTCGGTTGTACATAAATTTGCAAAATTTTGACTTTTTTTAAAGCTGCTCAAATAATTTTTTGGACCACTGGAACGCAATCTCCACAAAAAACTGAAGCTTTTCATTTTTCATCTTTTCACTGAATACAGATATTTTTTTGAGTCGACACTCTACCTATATGTATCCCTACTCCATGTTCCAAGCGTCTATCGAAGTCAGACGAACTTTGAGATTCATAGTTTTCTTTGAAGTATTCCGAAGTTCCCTCTCGATTTTAGCTTACTCTCAACGTTCTGCCATGATTAATCATTGATTGACAGTAACAAGTTCAATTTAACTAACATTAGAAATGATGCTTGCAATATCTTTAGTTCAAAATCAGCCTATAAAAATTCTCTCACTGATTTTATTTTGGTCTGTCCTGAAACATAGAAATTTTAGTAGTCCTTCGTTAAGGTTTGATATAGTAAAACTGTCGTACTGTGAATATCCTCCACTTAGTGCTTCATTATGCAGTTACGACTTATGTAAAAAAGACTCCCAAATTTGCAGTCATGTGTCATTTAAATTTATTCAACGTTTATCCCATGTGTGAAGATAAACGATATCTTCATGTGGTTATGTTAGAAAAGGCACAAAGATGAACTAAAAGGCACTAAGATGATATGTTAGAAAGGCACTCCTCTGAGGGTAGGATCGATTTAAAAATTTAACATGTGCCATTGATTTCTAATGGTAAGTGCTACATTTTTTTATCAAGCAGTATAGTTATCATTCTTCTTTGAGATATTTGAATTAAAATAATCATGCCTTTGCTATATTTTTCATCTGTACCTATACACCTTCTAACCAAGTGCAAACAAGTAGGTGTACATAATATTAGCTGCAATCTAGTATGAATATTTGCAGTAAGAAGTATGATTTTTGTTTCTAATCGATAACCCCATGATTTGCAACACATGTATGTTCATTCAATTTACGTATATGGACTAATCACGAAACTGCATCTTGACGTGGGTCTCTAGAATAGTAAGATGATGTGCCTTATTAGTGGGTATGATGACTTTGCTGACTGGGGTTTTTAATGAATGAGACGAAAATTAACTGTAAATGGATTGTAATAAGGATCATTATCTGTTTTGGTCTCATGGAACATTTTTGAAAATTTTCTGGAAAACCTGGAAAGTCAGGAAATTTTTGATAAGAGATTCATATACGAACCCTAAATTTGGTAGGCATTCCTCTTTTTTCAGACATCAAGTTAGCAAAATGAAGACTTTTTTATATAAGTCCTTACCGCAGTCGATGTGGATGCCGAAGCAGATACATAACTTTCCATGCCGTTGCATTGGGTACGAAAGTGTGCAGCCATGTCGAAGAAATTCCAGATTCATTCTCCGACTGCAACCGTTGGACAGCTCGTGAAGCCTCTTCAATTTTCTCTTCTGAAAGCGTGGTCTGCCAGCTTTGTCTCTATCCAGCGCACTTTCAGTAAAGTAGAATTTCTTCACCAAGTCCCTTGTAGCTTTTCACTCAAATGAGCTGCTTCTTACCATGCTCCATGTTGTATGGACGGATGCATTGTAAAGGAGATCGACTGCATAGTCCGGGAGCTAGCGTGAAGTTGTGCAGGGAACGAGGTAGTACACAAAACTTTCACATAGCATAGTGCACCTCTAACCTACTGCAAAACTTCGCGTCTGCCGGATCAGATCATTTGCTTTTCAAAAATAGAGAGGATAACACAATCCTATGTATTTCCAGTGGTAAAATTGTGACATTTAAGGTGTTGACTCCATTTTTTCGAATTTTTGCTCATAAAAGTTACACAAATTGGTATTTTGTTGAACTGGTTATTATAGAAATCATCTACAGATCATGATCTTTTAAATGAGTTATCATTCAGTGACAGAGGATGAAGTAAAGTGTGCAAACAGACACTTTTCGTTGGTGTAACTGCAAATTTTAACATAGAAATTTCAGGAAAATTGTTGATATACTTTAACGAAAAGTGTCTGTTTGTACACTTTACTTCATCCTCTGTCACTGAATGATAACTCATTTGAAAGATCATGATCTGTAGATGATTTCTATAATAACCAATTCAGCAAAATACCAATTTGTGTAACTTTTATGAGCAAAAATTCGAAAAAATGGAGTCAACACCTTAAATGTCACAATTTTACCACTGGAAATACATAGGATTGTGTTATCCTTTCTATTTCTGAAAAGCAAATGATCTGATCCGGCAGACGCGAAGTTTTGCAGTAGGTTAGAGGTGCACTATGCTATGTGAAAGTTTTGTGTACTACCTCGTTCCCTGCACAACTTCACGCTAGCTCCCGGACTATGCACCCAAAACAAAGCGAAATCAGTTCTGTTCTCGTGGTGTGATGAAGGGACTAATCCTTCCGAAGGTACTTCACTTTTTCTAATTTTCACGATGGACAATTAAGCAAAAGTGGTTTAGCTTTCCTTATAAATAACATCTTTATCGTACAATTGTGGTGCAATGAGTCTGTTTCTTATGTTGGATGTATCGCCACATCAACTTTTTCTCCTATGAACAAGCATGCGCATACTCGGAATTTCGAGGTCTGTATCTACAAATTATGCGTGTTAGACGTTAATCGCATACATGTAATCTGCATCATCAACTGGCATGCTTACTATTGATAATACCTGTTCAACAATTATTGATGAAAATAATCTTACGCAGACTAATGTATCAGATGCATTAGAGTGCTTTGCATTTAATTTACGTATATATTTAGCAATATGCGTAGAATGGCTATGCTTTACTTTAAGATTACTCTCCACCGCTATTTCGACATTCGGGATTGCAAGTTATACACTTAACACGGTCTTTCACTGTGAACTCACTAATAGACGTCATTAGAACTAAAGAATCGCTTAAGACGTTCTCCTCATCGTCGAGCTGATTGCATGTCGTTATATAGCTAGGGTTTGCTGCCAGCGAAGAGAGCCGTTTCCTTCACATGGAATGAGAACATAAATAACAGTGATGAGATATTATGACATCTATTATATATACTCGTAGTGTATATAATATCTATTATATTGTAATGAGATATGAAATATTCCGCCTCCCTTTTGCTTAGTCACCAGAAACCAAAAGCAGAACGATCGAGTTAGTTGTCTTGTTATGTACATGAAAATGCCCTACTTGGACGATGTATCTGCAGTGAAGCTGTACCGATGGCTCAAACTGGTTACAAAAACCAGTACAAAGTGCTACTTAACAATTTTACTTCTGTTATGTTTCTATACATGTTAATTTAACGAAGCTTTGGTATACAATGTATATTACTAGAAAATACCGGTAGGGACCGTACACAAAAAAATTACCAAAACTAATTTGAATTTCTAAAATCCTATATTTCAATTTTTCGAGAAAATCCTGCCAGTTCTGCTGGAAATGGTTTTGATAAAAATGTCCTAGGAAGCCTCAAAATAAAAATTTAATTAATGAGAACATGCTTGGCAATGTATACGATACTTACTTTCAAAAAGATTCGCAACAGACCCTCGAAGGCTCTCAAAAGTCACCGAAGATCAAAATAGATCTTCAAGGGTGTTTAAAACCCTCAAAACTTAGCAACATACTCCCAAAAACCCTCGAATAATAAATCAGATTATTGATATGCATTTGGAAGTTACAGGAAAATCGTTCTGTCAAAGTAACTTACAAGCCTATTCGTTTTTCTCCGTTTTCAAGTATTCAGGATTTTGATATAAGCTCAGTATAATTCGTTCATGTATTTAAATGTTTGTAAAATGGCACGAAAATGCGGACAATTTTTACATCAGCACCAGGTACTAAAGTACACATCAGAACTGTGAGTGCATTTAAGCACACTGGAAGAAAAAGGGGGCAGCTGTCATCTGATTTATAGAAAGTGGCAAGCTACTCATTTGCCACCCTGAAAATTTCCCACCAAAAATCGCATTGGTCAATTTCATTGTATTGACGGTTTTGCCAGAAGTTCATGATGCATGATTCGAACTATGAATATAGTTCTAGATGAATTTTTATTACCTAATAGTGTTCTCGAAAATAGAGTCTGATGACCCTCGGAAGCTCACAAAATTCTCGAAAATTTTCGATCATGAGTCTGCTCGAATCTTGCTATATTATTCACGTGTTACGATTCCATTTTGTCGCACAACTCGTCGACAAAATTCTTTTCGAATAGCTTTTTTTCTGCATCAAAGTGGTCATGTAAAACTCTAACATTGCTATGTATTTTGATTTTCATTTTGACAAATATACTGTTTCTCTCTCATTCAGTAATTCATGTCAGTGTTTTCAGTTTTGGTACCAATACCAGTGCATCAATTAGTATGTACTTTGTCTATTGAAAGAGTTTGAATTGCTGACTTGCATAATTCTTTATATTATCCGTTAAGTTAGCAATCATTCTCATTTATAAGCCGATTTCTACAATTCAGTGGGCTCTTTCCGAAAACTAAAAGTCAAAATTAAATATAGAAATGTATATTTTCTATCAGTCGCTTCAAATACTCGCTTAAGCTACTGACATAGAAATACATTCAATCATCTGTTTTACTAAAAAATCATAAAAAATTAGCTGCGACGGCTTTGATAATAATGATCACTGCAACATACCACTTCACTTAAAGTTCGGATTATGGAACTTAGGAAAACATTCTCCCAAACAAAGAGGAGCGTCACAACCACTGCATTGATATCGTGATTCTCTTCGAACACCAGCGGCATTGCAAACACGACATCTTTTAGAAGGATGTTTTTTGGTTTCTGTTCCTGGAATGCGAATTAGATAGTGCTCATCAGATTGTAAAACTGTAGGTCCAGAAACTCGTGCTCTGCCTTGTCCAGTTTCGAGAATGAAGTTCCTTACGGCAAGGCGCGTAAATGTTAGCATATCGTATGATTTGCTACTGTATTTATTGTTCATTATCAATGCATTTAACAGAAGTCGTTGCATGTAATGAATCGCACATTTATGATACCATTTATATGTTTTCTGAGCGGAGTTGTAAGATTCGACTAACTGGTGTGCATGATTCATTCCATTCATTTTCTTGTTGTACTCCATTACTGAACTTGGTTTATAGAGCGTATCCGTTTTCCCTCCTTTGACCGTCTTTTCAATGGCATCGAGCGATGCAGCAGATTCAGTGTCCATCAAATAAGTTACATACAATCCTGAGGTTCTCTTATCCACATACTTCACCCACAGTATCCCATTTGTACGAGCGAATGTTACACCATTCGGTTGAGTAGGAAAATTCTTCAAGTCAGTCGGCAATCCACCACTTGAGTGAACGGCTCCAAGAATAAAAGTATTCCTCTGTAAAAGATAGTCAGCCAGTTTTGAACTTGAAAACCATCGATCACAAATGATTTTGTATCCAAGATCTAGTAAGTTCTCAGTCAATTGGACTACAATCGTCTCAGGTAGTTTGAAGCCAGAGGGAATAAAACATGTGGGCTTTTTATCAGTCCGCTCTGAATGAATGTCCACATTCCACAAATATCCGGTACTGCTTTCACAAACTTCATTGAATTTCATTCCTGTTTTGATCTTTTTGTTAACATTGCCGATACCAGTATATCGTTTGAAGCGACCTTTCGGTAGAAGTATTGATTGGTCAATACAAATGTCTTTTTCAGGCACATAAGTCTCTTGACACACCTGTCTTAAATAATTGAAGAATGGTCGGATTTTGCTGAATTCGTCGTTGGGATCAATCGTTGAATAAGTCGCATATCTGAGGAATCTTAAGATGATAAGAAAACGATCTCTTGATAGGGAAGCTTTGGAGGAAAATATTGGAGTTTCCAAAATTGGATCTGTTGACCAATAGTCCTGTATTCGAGGTTTTATTATCAATCCCATCAAAAATGTAATGCCGAAAAACTTCTTAATTTCCTCTGTGGTCACCGGTCGCCAATCGTTCACTCGTGAAGAGTCCGAGATAACAATATTGCGATCCTGTAGATGTCTCTCTGCCCTTTCATTGGTACAGTCTCTAATGAAGTGGAAGAGTTCATCGTTCAAAAATCTAGAAATCATTTGAGACGCAAATTTCTCTGTATCTGATGTATCGATAATGGCTTGATTAATACCCGGCGAACCAAGAAAATCAATGTTCTCAGTTTTAACGTCGTTGCCCGGCGTAACGATGACACTATCATTCGATGCGTTGGAGAGAGAAGTAGAGTCCATAGAAGGGGCGCAATAGAGCTCGTCATCCTCCTCACTGCCGGATGAGTCAGAATCATTATTTACGTCGTAAGAAATAATCTCAGTCGTTGTATTTGCAGATGTTGACATGTCTGTAGAATGGGCTTTTATGAGATTGCTTTTCGCAAGTGAATGGCACGAGGCAGAAGAAAACCATGCAATTGCGCGCTGTGGATTGAATGCTGCTACGAGAAGTTGTCGACCTCCACACAGACAACGCGACGGAAAATACCCGCATCCGCGCTGGCTGAGCGTTGAATGAACTGTCGATAACGAATGACGTCATACCGACGAAACGAGGGAGAGAGAAAGACTGATAGAACGGCGGTAATACCCCGCAGACGTGTGGCAGCGAGATAATTGTACGCACGTTGACGTAGAACGGTTAACTCGCAGCCTATGGCGCCAGCCAGGAATAGGGCTTTGAATGACTATAATGAAGTACTAATCATTGATTGTACCTACGTTTATCTTAGTTAAAAAATATTTCAGCAATAATTTTGAACAAGGGAGCTGGTATCTAACTAAAGGATTATAAATATCTTGTGTACGCTTAAGGAAGCTACTGATGTCCTATTCCTTTATTTCAATATCGATTCGATCATGCTTTGTTCAGTTAATGATCAAAAATAAGAATGCTCTTTTCCTATTACCATACATATAATCGTCTGAGGACTTGCTGTACAGTTTATGATTATAGCGAGATACTCGTAGAATACGTAGCTTATCTCCATCCCTCACGTTTTCAAATTCGTCTAAAATCCGTAAAAGTGAACCAATCGTCACTAAACTTCAGGTACACGTAATTGAGTATATTTTCTATCCGCATGCCAAAGCGTGTGCGAATCGAACCTGCACTTTTTTTTTAATCAGAGATGATGAAGGAGATGTCAGCAGCTTGATCTGACCTCATCGTCTGAGCACATGTCTCTAAGTTAGCAAAGTCATTTCGCGACAACTCGTGAAGTGATAATGACCCGGCTACATTCCTAACACTGATATACTCAACTTCAAAAATGTGTGGTATGGTGGTGGCCATGGGAACTTGACTTTAAATACCGTCAATGAAACGAGGACGGAGAGTGAACAGTACACACACGAGTAACAATAATGCGTCAAACACACGAGGTCAGTTCAAGCTGCTGACATTGCTGCACTTTGAGTAATCGGCTCTAATTCAGAAAGTACTGTACTTGTTCAATTTGCATAAATTTTTGTATGTTGGGCAGAAAATATTCTCAACTGCGTGTACTTGAAGTTTTGTGACGATTGATAGATTATCACAGATTTTAGACAATTTTTCAAAACCCGGTGTTGTGAGATAATCCATAAGCACTATGTACGGTAGCAACATGCAAGCATATCATTCATTACATACTTTTCTCTTCTACTGATATTAAAGTTCATCCAACTTCCTCTAAAATATCTTAAATGTGTATGAAAAATATCTGCAGATGATCGGAGCCTCAGTGGCACATTTGTCACATGTACTACAAGGTTCGATTACCAATTACAATGACATTTTTGTTTGAATTTTGAGGCTCAATATAGCTAGTGGAGAGATAACGTGAAAGAGTGATAAGATATCTCTTTCATAAGTCACCGGTGGTAAGCGAAAAGCATAGTTCTCCTCAGTGAAGACTTGTTTTGTAATTTCAGAACCTAACATCTAGTTTGGTATCACCCACATAGCGAAAAGACCATTTACTGGAAAGTCACGTCTATGATCTATCGATCATGTAGACAAATGCACATGATCTTGCCTGTACAATACAGCACAGGGGAAACTCCCGAAGCGGAATGATCACATTCTTTATAGCGTTTGATCAATGTATGAATAGTATACGCAGAGAAAGCAAAGGTCATTCAAATTTACAATAAACCAAGTCTTTGATGTTCTACTTCAAGCATTTTGTCTTGATTGCACGATTTCCTGCTTCCTTCAAAATCAAAAATGTTTGTTTACTGCAACGCTACTTTCATTGGAGTGTTGGTTGAAGCGTAATAAGAGCCAGTGGAGGCATTTTCCACCATAGCTTCATTTTTGCAGAGCTTAGCAAAAGTTTTAACAACAGATCTGCTGAGAGCACATTCAAAGAGGGGACTGTTGTCAGTTACCAATGGCTACAATTACTGGACATTGTAAGCTAAATTATGTGTAAGTGTTAATAAGATCGATAGACTATGGGAGAGACTTTCCACTGAGGTTTTTGGCAAGTGGGCTGACACCTCTCAGTCACCCTGGCTCCACAGCCTGGATAATAATCGTGACACAGGGCTTATTCAAGCATTTTACTAGTTAATGGGCCAATAGGTGATCAACTCAAATTTGTTGCTGCGATAGTCTACATTAAGTTCTTTTAAGAACTGTTTAATCAAATTGCTACAACAGCATTTGTAGAGCTGCGGATTGGAGAACGTCTTCAGTTATCAATTCAAATTACAAAGAATTATGTTCTATTATAGATGAATACTAAGGTAATTTTCATTATCGCATGAGACGAATAGCCACAGTCAAAATGATGCAGAATATAGACTTATAATTGGAGGCATTGGACGACGTCCTTTACGTGTCATGGCAACATGTAAACAAGTCACAGTGTTATTTTTAGTTTGCAAGTCTGTTCTACTCTTTCAATGATAGTGTTCCATGAATTGTCGGATTTCCATGCATTAAACCTGTGGTTCCCACCCATGAAAGTAGCAACCTTGGACCAAATAGTTCGTATGCACATGAGTTCTATGATAGCATGGATCCACTATTTAGAAGTGCATGGAAGCAAGACGTTGTGACTATCATCGTCCTATGACGGAGTGTGATGTTTTTGTGAGGTCGAAGCGCAATCATTTTCCTTGCGCTTCGGGAGACTGATGTTTCGCTCCGGAGCTCAGGTACAAACATCCGCTCATTATTCAAAATTAATGGGAAAATTCTACCCTGGTACAACTATATACATGTACGCACCAGTATTTGTCCTGTATATCCTCCTGCGCCGTTCGAATTTCACTCATGATGCCAGCCAGCTTGACAAAAAAAATCTTTTTCGGCATTCATATGCGCCATTGAAGGAGACTGCTAGTCTTCCTTGCCACATAATGGTCACACTCCTAAACAGGAGTTTTAATCTCAAGTTGTCTGCAAATAATTTCAGTTTGAAGAGGTGGGCAAAATTTTCGCATAGTTTCTTCAAATAATTAGGATCCAAATAGGGATCTCAGCAACACCGAGCTCGAAAGTTTACGTAGATTGTGCGATAAGTTATTCGTAATAATTTTTGTCATGTGTTCTCGCTTTATGCATGTTTTAGTCCAATAAATAAGTATTACTCCTATTATCATTATCATTCATGAACATTATTACCCTTCTTATTCCAGGAATCGGAAATCCATTACCAATCCTCGAAATCCATCATCCACTTGGAGGATATTCAATTCAATCCATCTGGAGATTCATGGGCAGAGAAAGATGTCATGAAAGACTTGAAATGTAGTGATGAAATTTCAAATGCATCTGAAGAAGCTTCTTCTTTCACTTGTGACGAAGAGTCTAACTGTTTGCAGAATGGCGATGATAAAAGGGACAGTTGTCCGGCTGTTAATGCTTGGGATTGGAGCGACGAGGAAGAATCACATGATAAAGAAGAAAAGTCAAAGGCGACCGATGTGATAATGGATGATATTGATCGGAAGGCATTGGCCGTCGCCCTCTCATCTTCATCACAGTTTTTAACTACCGCATTTAGCTTCCAGACTGGCGTCAAGTGGCATGGTGGTATCGCAATTCATGATGTGACGAACCCCTCCATACCTGTTCGAGTTACTTCTAGCTTGCTACCATGCTCTGTATCTAGTGTTCGATTCCTCGAAAACAATACACTATTGGCAACTTTTGATGATGGGTCACTAAGTACAATTCATCTTCCGAGTGAAGCTGTCCCTGATTCCTATTGGAAAATGTCTGGTATTTCTAATCAAGTATGGGAACACGATGGAATTATTTCTTGCCTTGATCTCAGTCGTGCTAAGACTCGTGCAGTTTCTACTGATATAATTGGTCGAATAAATATTTGGGATCCCAAAGTTTTAGGAGTAGTCAAATCGTTCATTGGACATTGGCCTCAGGTTAGGTCACTTTCTCTCAAAACTGACAGAGAAAGGCTATTTCTAACTGTTGGTGGTCATTCGAAAAATCTAAAAATTTGGGATGATGGAGCGTTGCTGTCAAAATTAGCAATGACATCATTGTTACCGACTGCTGTCGATGTTACGAAAGCACTTTGGTTGGATTCCGATAGCGTGATCATGGGTCTCACAGATGGCAATGTCAGTTGCCTTGATCTTCGGCAACCTAAACATTATTTATGGTCATCTTCGCATGTTCATAAGAGAATGAAACATGGTGTTGTAAACTTTCATTCCACATCCAAAGGCACCCTGTACTGTCTTTCTGAGGACAACCTAGTAAGAAAACTCGACGTTGTTGATGGAAAACAGCTGGCTAAGTGGGACGTGGGGCAATCAGATACACTTCTAAATGACGAGATAGTAACTGATATCTGTCCGATACTTGATAATCACGGCGTTTTCTGTTGCTCTAGAGACCAATCTTGGTGGCTTATTGATGAAAATGATGAACTTTCTAAGATATGTTTGAATGTTAGAAATCATCAACATTGAAATCGCTACCTTTTATAGTCAATACTCAGGACTTTCAAAATTCAAGAGATAAGTTACCTTTTTTAATCCGCATTACAATATCAACTTTAATCAGAAAGTGATGATGAAAGAAATCTGATGTCAAAGAAATGTTATCATCTTGCTATCAGGACGCAATAGGACCTCAGTTAAGCTCAGATGATCGTTATTACCATTGATTCTTCGAAATGTTTTGTCATGTCATTTCATTTCTGTCATTTATAACATCTATTACGTGAAAATTCTATAAGTTCATAAATTCAATTAACATTGTTATCAGATTGATTTAGTTGTTAAACAATCATCGGAACTTCTTCGACTGCCAATCCAGTTTTGCATTTTTTAATAATGAACGTATCACAAAATTAAAACTGCGCTCCCTTTCTTTTTAAGCCGAAGTTATATTTATTGATTTAAAATACAAATGAGACGGGTCGACCGGTTTCTGTACTCAGTGCCTTTCTCAAGACCCAACACTTAAAAACTTGCAATGGATCATGCATTACATTTAAATACGAAGACATGATCACTCACATCAGTTCATCTTTCCGATTGATTTTAGGCTTCAATTTGCGTATCAATTCACTCTCAGCTAACCGAGTTTTTATTGGATTATTCTGAATATCTATGAATGACAAAATGAAGGCATCTATGGAAGAAGTATTGGTGTGGTCAAAGTGTACCGAAGACATATGAACCGATAGAGCACTTTTACTATCTCTATTGTCAATGCTACGACAATGTTCTTGGAAACGATATCTAAAAGGAGGGTTCGTAGAACCTATGTAGAAGTCACCACACAAAGAACACGTGAATTTATAAATAACATACCGTTTCTCACAAGCATGATCATTATTTAAAGATTCGCAGATTTTACAGCTACAATTAGTAGAAGAATTTAGAGAATTGAACTTACTGAAAGTGCTTCGTATTTGTTTTTCAGGTTTTTGAACTATTCTAAAGGGCACGTCATATTTTTTCACTAACTTATTTAGTTTTCTGTGTGTAGAGTCATTTATAAAATCCAGTTGTAGGATGCTATTTGTATTATTTTCGTCCCTGCTATGTTGCTTAGGGCGTTTTTCTTGAACATCCCTCCAATGATAATTATTTTTTCTTAGTTTTTTCTTTAAGAAAAAACTAAGAAAAAATAATTATCATTGGAGGGATGTTCAAGAAAAACGCCCTAAGCAACATAGCAGGGACGAAAATAATACAAATAGCATCCTACAACTGGATTTTATAAATGACTCTACACACAGAAAACTAAATAAGTTAGTGAAAAAATATGACGTGCCCTTTAGAATAGTTCAAAAACCTGGAAAACAAATACGAAGCACTTTCAGTAAGTTCAATTCTCTAAATTCTTCTACTAATTGTAGCTGTAAAATCTGCGAATCTTTAAATAATGATCATGCTTGTGAGAAACGGTATGTTATTTATAAATTCACGTGTTCTTTGTGTGGTGACTTCTACATAGGTTCTACGAACCGTCCTTTTAGATATCGTTTCCAAGAACATTGTCGTAGCATTGACAATAGAGATAGTAAAAGTGCTCTATCGGTTCATATGTCTTCGGTACACTTTGACCACACCAATACTTCTTCCATAGATGCCTTCATTTTGTCATTCATAGATATTCAGAATAATCCAATAAAAACTCGGTTAGCTGAGAGTGAATTGATACGCAAATTGAAGCCTAAAATCAATCGGAAAGATGAACTGATGTGAGTGATCATGTCTTCGTATTTAAATGTAATGCATGATCCATTGCAAGTTTTTAAGTGTTGGGTCTTGAGAAAGGCACTGAGTACAGAAACCGGTCGACCCGTCTCATTTGTATTTTAAATCAATAAATATAACTTCGGCTTAAAAAGAAAGGGAGCGCAGTTTTAATTTTGTGAAACAAAACTTGAAATGAAGAACCTCCCGTGTGCCACCATCAATGAACGTATCGGTATGTGAAAATGGAACTATGTCTCTCATGGGAAGTTCATGTTATTTGCCTTGATTCCAATGCATGTACTTTCCAATCAGTGTAATAATTTGTTTGAATTTGTTTCAGGTTTTCTATGAATACATTTTATGTTACACGTGAAAAATGTTCTTTTTATTCAAACTGTTTTCGTGTACATCAACATAATTGGTGAATTAGAGGGGAATTAGTGGGTTAATTAATTAGGGAACATTAAGTTACGGCGGAAAAGCTGTGGTAGTGGATTATATATGTTATGCAAAATTGATTCGGGACACCGTTAGGCACACCGTATACCTATTTCATACAGACCTATGCTATATAGTAGAAATTCAGCGCTGCCTAACGTTCTAGGCTGACCAAATGATGTCTAGTGGTCTGAGCATCAGCCAGTCGGTTACAGATAAGTAAGCCCATAAAGTACCGACCGCCCGGTTTAGACGGCGCCGGCCCCGATCGACTGTGGTTGCCGGTTTTGATTAGGGCGGTCACCAAAAATACCAAACTGTGAGGAAGAATTGTGTGTAATAACATGCAGTACATTTACATAAAGTTTCTAGGTCCAATATTACCGACTAGACTGCAACAATATTTAGATTGATTCAAGATTTATCGAACTTTTTTAGAATTTTTTTATACTATTTTACAAAACAGTTGTTCTCATTCACTGTTTCTTAAAAGTGCTAACCTTGTTAATCTCTTCAAGTGAGACAAAGTGTCATATTCCACCTACGTGCATGAAAGAGCACGCATTCATTGAATTTCATAGGCCTAAACCAAGATGTCTAAGCAGATCTGATATTGCTTTGAACTTGCCACATGAAAAATTGCAGCAAATAACGAAATAAATTGGCAATATAAATAACGGGTTGCAGCACTCTTAAACGAATACGACTTACCAATTACGTATGATCCTCTCGTGGATAATTCTGCATTATTAATGGCAATAAATTGAATCCGAAAGTGGGGTCTACTGAAGTATGCACTCAAATTAAAAAGTTCATCAGATAAATAGATTTATTAGAATTGTTTGCAAACGAAACTTGTTGCGTAACACTCACTAGATTTTCGGGATTTGATATATAGGATTTTGAAAATGTGGTTGCGCAGCTCTAGCAGTTCATCTGGCAATTCAACAAAGAGAATCAGCAGAGATTGATAATTTGATGAAGTCATTTATCCAGTAGCGAGAGTAAATCTCTGTATAGAGCTGCATGAAACGCCTCACCCATAAGCCATTATCTTATAGTCTTCTGATGTTCAACAATAGAATGATGGTCCATAGACACAACTATCAAGTTCTCGTAAACATTATTTTTATACTCAGCTCTTTGATTCAAAATAGTGGTACATGTCAAGATATTTTGATTCAAAAGACTAACGACCACAAACCATACTTTTGTGTATCGAAGGCTTCAAGTCAAGTTTCGTACGGAGTTTTTGAGCATTCAAATGGATCGTGCTTACTACTGGCCACTTGTCAAAGTCGAAGTCGCTGGCCATGTCCAATCTATCAATCGATAGACAAACAAAGAAAAATCCTGCTGTTGAGAACTCTTGCCAGTGAAGGTCAATCACCGTACGATATTTTTACTGATTCCTTACGTTTCAATTATACTCAAACGACATATGATGAATTGAATGAAACTACGAACTGGTTTAAATCTCCACTTCTACGATCATTGCGGTTGAACATATCCAAAATTGACCTACAATTAAGAAATTCTGTAGGAAATGTTGTATTCAATCTAAACTTCACACTCAATTCCTCCAGTGATAGAAACCTAACAAAGGGAGAATGGTTCTCGAAAGAAGCATTGCTAGAATCATACCCATGGTTGATAGGAACAGCGCGTCTATTGGATTATGCACATTTTTCAATGAGTGCAAAAGGGACGGTTCATAACTTCTTTATAACCACTTCCACCACAACATGTTCATTTGCTCCTTATACATTTGGTATTGTGAAGAGCAACCATTGTCGCATGGCTACAAAATTTACACCTTCATATCTATGGACCCCAAGTACAACACCATCTACAGGCGGAACATCAACAAGTGTCGGAAAGATTGGTCCTAAAGCATTACTGAATGAAGGACATCAATTTTTGTTATTCGGAATCATTTCGGGTACTGATGATTTCAAGTACTTGGTTAATTCATGTTAATTTGAAAATATTTCGCCACTTATTCGCCTTATGAGAAGCAAAAAACTTGACTATTATTTCCTTCAATCATTAAAATTAACATGATTAATGCATGTTATATCATCTTCGGATGGCCTGCATTCTCATCACAGTTTATTATCTTGAAATACCAAATAAACATTTAATTATCTCCACAACTTCAAGAGAGCAAGTGCAAAGCAAGTGTGATGGGAAATCTACGAATGGAAGACTATCAAAGTATATCCGGTGGATTATACTTTTAAAGTGTTATTGATATTTATTTGATGAGTCTGTACAGTGGACCTAGCAAAATAGAAGTTTATTGAATCATCATGGCCATATTTTTTGTTTTTCAGGCTAGTGTTACACCTGTAATATTTGTGGCGTAACTTGGCAGTTTCTTGAAAAGTGCATTACACGACCCTGACGGCGGTAAACTATCGGCGCAAGATTTAAGTTGAGTTATTGATATTTATATTTGCATTGTTTAATCTATTCAAAAAAATTTTTTTCGCATATTTACTGAGACTACCGGTAGACTATTTTCAAGTTTTGAATGTCGACCGGAATCAACGTACACCTCTTATCAATTCATCTCACGATAACATGAACGATGTGTTGAGCTTTCAACTACTCTATCAACGAAAATATTAGTGCATCTTGTAATTGATCAACTTCTTAGACTTATGTGTCTTCTTCATTGATTATCCGGATCCGGAATACGAATACGACTTTGGGTTGCCGGTGCTTCCCCTGGGCAGGGATTATTTTGAGCACAACATTCGTTAAGTTCTTCAATCATAACTTACTTAGCATAACTTATTAGCATAACTTATTAAGAAAAAGGCTTATGTAGCCGATAGCACGGGTTCCTTTTCTATTGACAGTTGTAATAGAAAAGGGTGCTTGTGTTGTGGGTCCATATATAAATCTTCCGTTTTCGTATCAAACACCACTAGAAAGGCTTTTCTCATAGATTTAAGTGGTTCTTTCGATTGCAAATCCAGCTTTGTAATCTATCTCATTTCTTGCAGCGAATGCGGGTTCCAATATGTTGGCAAAACCACCCAATCTTTAAATGCAAGGTTGAATGGTCACCGTCACCATGCATCCTCAAAACCCACTACTTTCCTTTATGAGCACTTTAGGCAAGATGGTCATAACTTTTGCAACATTAAATTGCAAATTATAGGCCATGTAGATTCCAACTTCTCTGATAATTCTGACCTTAGGGATAGGGAGCTTCTGAAGAAGGAGGATTTTTGGATTAAAACACTATGTACAATCTGCCCACTTGGCTTGAACGATAGAATTCAAGGTTTTGGTTGTGTCTCCAAAGGTTCCTTACATAAGCAGTACTTCTCTTCTCCGGTCCTTAGAAGACCTAGAGGGCATGGGATTCACAGTAATAAGAGAAATGCCTTGGCTAAAGGCTTGGAGTCTCTCTACGATAAAATTAATAGCCTTTGTTTTTCCAACATGTTTTACGAGTTTTACATCACTTTGAAGTCTCTTAGTCGTACCACACTTAAGCAACTTTTTGCTTTTACTCTTAGCAAGCCGGGTACCTGCTCGTATCTAGTCGAATCCTTCTGTTCGAGATTCTTAAAAGTCGAAGATTCCGTTGATAAGATCGACAGGGAAGTTATATTATCCCTTTTGAGTGCAAATAAGTAGATCTCTTAAAAGTTTCTTCCATTTTCGCTGATTCACATGTTAGCAGTATGTTGCCTAATCCAATTCGTAGTAAATGTCCACTACAGGTTTTCTTTAAATACACCACCCCTATTGGTCGGAAACTCTTCAATTACAACCAGATCTTGAAGAATGCTTCTATTGATGAAATCAGAGAATTTATTAGCAAGCCTTGTCTTTGTTCTGATTCTATCTTCTGCTACAAGCCCGCTTCACACGTGGTTACTGGTGACTTGAGTATTATATCCAACCCTAAACTTAGGGATTTGATGGAAGGGCACTAATTATAGAGAGCCTATTCACAAGTCTTGGGATTTTGTTAGGGTCAGTGTTAAAAATGCACTAGTTGCATTTATTGAAAAGTTCTGCAGAAAATACGCCCTTAAGAATTCTGACTTCCAGAATTGGTCGGAGGCTGTCCTTAAGATAATTAGAAATCGCATTTCCTTCCTAAGTTCTAGCTTTCCATCTTTGCATTCCCACGAGGTACTAAGATCTAAGGAGTGTAAAAACTTCATCTCAAACTTTCAGAAGAATTACATCATTACTCCGGCGGATAAGGCCGCCAACAATTTTGTCATTGTGTGTAGGAAGTATTACCTCATTATCCTCTTGAACGAACTAGGCTTTGACCTTAGAAGTTTCAATGCTGTTGGTAATCAGACTTACGCACCAGTAATTTCTTCCATTAATGACATAATTGCCGAACATTGCACCACCCTCAAGGATTCCTTTGGCATAACGGTTAAAGATAAGTTTATGGTTTTACCTAAACTTTTCTGGATACCTAAATTGCACAAAAATCCGTATAAAAGTAGATTCATTGCTGGTGCCAGGAACAGCACATCCAAAGATTTGGCCATACTGGTGAACAAAGGTTTGCAATTGGTCCGGGACAAGTTTAGTAGTTATTGCCTTTCCATCAAGCATAATTCAGGTGTGAACGCCTTCTGGAGCATTAACTCTTCTGGGGAATTCCTTGACAGGATGTCGGGTTTGAATTGCCACTCCTTACAAGTATATGATTTCTCCACACTCTATACGAATCTTAATTTAGAACAGGTTATGGAGTCCTTGAAAGACTTATGTGAGTTAATTTTTAGCAGTTCCAAGAGCTTTATTTGCATTGGCTATTATAGAACCTTCTTCTCGAATAAAAAATACAGAGGGTATCACTGCTGGTCCAAAACCCAATTCCTTAATGCAATAAGTTTTATCCTGAATAACACTTTTGTCACTTTCGGGGGACTTGTCTTCAAGCAAATTCGAGGCATACCTATGGGTGGGAATTCCAGCTCGCTCTTAGCTGACCTGTTTTTGGCTTACAGGGAGTTTAATTTTGTGAGGGGGCTCCTAGCGAGTAAGAGATTTGGCTTAGCCAAACTTCTCTCTCGTACCACTAGGTATGTCGATGACATTTGTGTTTTTAACTTCAAACATTTTGATAAGATCCTTCCTGAAATCTACCCGGTAGATCTCTTGGCTAGCAGAAGCAGGGACAACAACAAATGTGTTAATTATTTGGATGTAAAAATCAGGATCGAAGATGGTGGCCATTACATCACAGAGGTTTACCATAAGGTTGATGAGTTCAGCTTCCCAGTGGTGCTGCATACTTTCCCCGAGAGTAACATGCCTTTGAACACTGGCTTAAACATCTTTGCTGCCCAACTCATCAGATTCGCTAGGATTTCATCTGATACTTCCGCCTTCATATCAAGAGCTAAGGGCATTTTTGATATCTTTAAAGGACGGGGTTATAAGAATAATTTGCTGGTTAATTCTTGCATTAAGTCCTTCTCAAAGGATAGGTTCCTCGTTTTTAAGTTTGGTTGTTTTTCACCCCGCCAGATGCCATCCATCATTGGCATGTTGGGCTAAGAAAACCTCTTCCAGTTTCAAGGGCGTCCTTTTGTCCTAATATATTAAAACAAATTATTTTCGGTTAGGTTCTGCTATGTTTCCTCAGGCTTGGAGAGACCTTCCATATCGTACATTAGATATGGTTGGCCTGGCCCCGCCATGTGGTATAGGTTGGAGGTTAGGGGCCGAAACCTTGCTTCATGCAGCCACATGGTTCCTCCCTGATGACTCCATACATAGCAAACTTAATTTTGGTTTTTTAGGTTTCTAATTTTCACCTTTTGTTATTTTTAGTTAGCTTCTCGTCAGGTCCATGACGAACTCTTATTACAGTTCTTATTTGATAAAAAAATATAAAAAATTAAATCGTTTATAAGTATTAATTTATTTCCCTTACCGTCTTCAGTTGAGTAGACTTGCCTTTATACGTATTTCAGTACCTGCTCTTTACTAGAGTAGGTTACTCTATGTTGTCAGTATTAATTTATGTTCATTCATTCATGACTTTTAATTACCTAATTATTTACAAGATTCTCCACTAGGGTAGTAATTGTTTAACTTTGGCGTCTTCCGTTTCCTGGATCCTTCGAATTTTTTTGACCGTGTCGTGTCTTGATTTGATTAGTTTGAGCTCATATTTTTTCTTTTCCTTTAGAAAATCATTTGTTAGGTCGGCTATAATGGAACAAGCAAATTTTTTATTAAATACAAAGTATCTGTTCGTCACATTTTTAACGACAATGTTGCTGATCTTCTAACTTCGTATTTTCCTTCAGACCGTAGGACATAATGCATTCTCTTGAAAGAGTACATGTGAACTTAAACCGCACGCAGTGAGCAACGGTGGGTAAAATATTTGTTTAATTGAAGAAAAAATGCTATTTCTTTAGAAAACGTTTTTTCAAAAAACAAGTTTTGAATATGTTTTTCATAAAATGTTTTTTAATGTCCTTGCATTCGGTTGAAGCAATGTAAGTTTATCAATTATATCATTAGATAAACAGAAAATTATATTTTTTTATATGAAAATTGATAATTTTGATGATGTTTGTGTTGTGCTCCGTTCGTGGCCTAAATAGATAGTGTTGTTTCACTAAATTCTATGTAATAACTGATATTGAATTCTCATTATCGAGAGATCACAGAAACAGCTTGCGTCTAGATAATATGACTGGGTAAGCCTACATCCGGCTGCATCCCATGAAAGTGAATCATTTGAGAAATAATTGAAATGCTGATCATGAAATAAATTAAATGACTCCTTGTATTCTACACAAGAAGCAAAGTGCTGCAATTTTGAATGCACAATGTTGAAGTAATTTTGTTGTAAGTGAAATATCTTACGACAATTTTGTGATTCAATAAATCCATCGTCATTGTTATACAGCAACATCTGTTCAGTTGTTTGCAAATAAAACGCATTTCCGCTTCTACTTCGATAGATTTCTCCGCAATATTTCATGCATCAAGTGAACAGGTATTTTGTTTGGACCCAGCCGCGTCTGGTGTAAATGGACCTATAGTCTTATATTTCTTTTAAATAGTTACCGGTAGTTGTACGCTTGGTAGACCCTACACACATATAAGTAGAATGTCACAATGTCGTACATGACTATGAGCAATTGCTGTAACGCATTATCGACGAGGAGAATAAAGTAATTTGTGCTGCATGCTGAAATGAATATTCAACAATGCTGACTGCAAAGCATTTGAAATTACTTCTCAATTACATGGCATAAAAATGTAATTGATTACAACTACAAATTATTTATCAGAAAATGTAATTGATTACATTTACTGACTCTATTAATTGTTATTTCACGTAATTTTGCAATTTCAATTACAGCACCTGTGCATGATAGATATGCAATTACTAATCATCAGATCTTCATAACCAACTTGAGGGTAGGCCTACTTATGAGACCGTTTTTATGTAAACTATCATTCATAGTATATTGAATCTTACATATTCCATGTTTGAGAGCTTTCAGATAACATGTATTAAAAGGATGCTTTAGTTTTAAAACAACCCGCTTTTCCTTAAGCTGCATGCCGAAGTGCTACTGCAAGAATTTGTATGTCCTCGCATTACACCAATCCCCTACCCGGAATTGTTGAGACCTGAGATTATGTGCAGAAAACTGAACTATCCGGTGTTGGCTCGATACCCCTATTAGCACTTTCAGACTGTTCAACAAATAGTATGTACCAATTAAATCTATTCTGATTTGATCCTTGAAATGGTGAGATATTTTAGCTATTGAAAAGCATGGTGACCACAGTCCATTATTTAGATTTACCCCACGAAACTTTCTGCATGTGTTCCTCTATGTGTTCTCCATCACCTTTAAAATTGTCAATTGCATTTTCGATCAACATTCGTGTGTCTTGCGATGATTTTATCTTCGTGCTACTGCTTATTTACTTTAGTAACGTGTAGCTATCGATACTTTATTTCATTGTTGAGAATGACAATTTCATATAGCATTAACGTTTCTGTCTCACGTGGTGAACATAGATGGTGAACCCCACACTCTATATGGCAAGGGTCGGTAACCTAAGCCAACCCTCGGATGCTGAAATTAAGATAAACCTCTGCGCGGGCCGAAATTCTTTAAGTCGTAAATCAATGAGTAAAGGAATCTCAGTTGTTGCTTTCATAAACACTTCTCGAAACACAGCATACATGTAATAGAAATGCAATAGCCTACATGTATAAAGCAGAAATCCTTTTTGCAATTTCGTTAATGGAGAAATCATGAAATGTCTAAGTTTAATATGCATGCATCATAGCATTTGTGCATCAATAATAACACATCTATATGTTATAGACATGGACTATACTCAATATTTACCTATGTAATCTCCGGAACAACATTGCAACAATGCACAGAAAAGTACTATAATTACAGCAAAAATCATCCAAGTAAAACATGATTGATGAAGATACACTACAATTAGATTAAAAATTGCAGAGAGCAAGCAAAAGTTAGTAAGAAATAACCTCAGAAGTAACAACGAAGGTAATAAAAACATGACCAAAATGTGATCAAAGCAGGATTACAACAATCCAACATGCAGACGTTACAAAAACAAAGTAGCCTGCAAATGCAGAGACCGTTCGATGAATGAAACAGCAACAAAACTAAGAGTCACTGGTCATCATATTGTCTCACTCATGTCGAGGTTGGAGGTTTATTGCGTCAGAAATGAGTCAACGAGTCGGCCTTGGGGTTCGAGAAAGGACGTCTTGAAGGTCATGGTTTTAGTTTTCCACTCGAGTATTTAGTTGCAAAGATTATTGCGTCTACCAGTTTTGCAAAAAGTCCTGCATGATTCGCATGAGCCTTTATATTTTGAAAATGTTACCGCGGGGTGCATTTGGCCCACCTCGGCCGCACTTTTTCACCCAGTTGCCGACCCCTGCTCTATGGTGAACACACTGAACCTGAAGTCAACGCAGAAATGGCCATAGGCACAGATGGACGCGTAAACAAAACTTGACCAGCACCACGACCGAGTGACCCTTCACGAAAGCCAGTCCATGACTCTGCTGTACGCAATGCATGCGTACGTGTAATAAGTGTGTCATACAAAAGGGCAATGCTCCTGCAACTTTGAGACGACTTGTCACGACTAAAGACGTCTCAATTAACTGGTGTAACATTGTCCACTAGTGAGCAGTCTCAAGAAGAGATTTTTGATGCGTTGGGACGAGATGGGCCTAATTCCATGTTCAGAAACAGCAAAGCAAAGCTCAGGTAGCCAATTTATATTCTTCCTCCCGTGCAACTGAGTGGAGCCGTACACCCTGATATAAATGTAATGGCCACCGATTCATGAGTTCGAAATATTACGTGTAGCCTGTATTCAGAATTGTCCATAAATATTCAGTTTGCAATGGTCAGATATTCATCCAAATTGAGTAAAACCATGAGCAAAACACATTTGAAAGTACAGGTGTGTAACATATTAATGTCTTCTCGATGAACCCAAATATTAAATTATTTGAAAATTGGCTAGGCCTACTTTCCCTCTGCAGACAATAGCGGACAGTCTCCGGGCTAATGACGGCAAAGTGCGGCTCTTCGACTCTTCACCAACTTAGCAATGTCTATTCAATTGAATTTCCCATACTCGCGGCCAAAAAAAGAGGACACCAGAAGAAATCATCTTTATTAACGAATTAAAGGCTTAATAATATGTGAGGCCACCACACTTCAGGATGCACTGTTGCAACCGGTTCAGCACTGTTGTGTATATTTGTTGCGGTGTGTTGTCAGTTGCTCAGAGCATTGCAACATCTAAAATACATATTGCTTACATAATAATAAATATATAAAATACATAATGCTTTGTTCTTTTTTTATGAATTTCGGTGTAAGCGACATAATACAGCCGAATGACACTCGGCTGAACTTCGGCAACCCTAACAGCGTAAGTCATTTCAGAAGATGACGATTCAATCGAGGTAAGTCTCATCGGCACTACTGCAGTTTGGTGCACCCTCTTTTACCCCTACTGCAGTTTAGTGCACCCTAAAATGCATGTGAGAACAACATGATTTAATCAACAGAATGAATGCCGTTCGTTCTTCCCTATAGTTATAAATGAGTGTCTTTGTGTCTTCGTGTGTCTTCGTCTTCGCACATTGCACCGAGCGCGCTTCGGTGTAATGTGCGTAGTCATCGTTTGCGGGAGAATGCGCCGTTGTTTTAGGGTGCACTAAACTGCAGTAGGCGCGTTTCCGTCTCTTTCATAGAGGGTGCATTAAACTGCAGTAGTGCCAGTCTCATCATCAATTGGTAGACCTTATTGCTTCTTGCACGGAATTATGTAGGCGTAAAGCCAACACTCGCGGGCGGACGATCGGCCAAAAGAGAAAACGCAAAGGGCCAAGTCGACCAGCTGAATTCGTAACAACTTAGGTACGCCCGGACACGTCGCATTCGGGTAGAGATCGCCTGCCGACTTCTGCCCGAAGACGCCCCAACACTTGAGTTTTGCATGCATCCTAAGAAAACAGACAAATAGTGGCGACCTGCAGTCTCATAGACTAAAAGGATTCCATGCATAAAGTAGGTTTTCTACTGTAAGGATTTCATGCAATCAGATCCAGATGCAAATGTCCCTGTCTCGCAAGGCCTACATACAAGGCCCATCCATATCAGCTGTAGCCTACATAAAAGGAGGCTAGCTAAAGTAGCTACCTTTGAGATAGTATGGCGAATTTTGGATACCTGTGCTATGATCAAATTACTAGGGGAGACATGGCCAACACATGTCTATCTTTCTATGATACTACGCACAAATAATTATTACGGCCCTCCGTGTTTTAAAGAGCGAGGTATAATTTTAGTAGAATATGGACACTGACTCATTTGTGAGTGCATTGCAATTCATTTTATTGGAGCGGATGAAAGGAAGTTGATAAAAGTGGAGCTGAAATCATTCCCACAGCGTGCGCACCAACGCTTAAAAATTACCGGTAATTTACCGGCAAATGGCCGGTAAAAAATATTCACGTCCTCATAACTTCAAATATACCGCACCTATGCTCTGATTTTAACCAAATGTACGTTTGTCTTAATCTGATTCTGATTACGGCTTGTATTTTGCTCAACGTCTGATTCTTTGTCATAAAAATTGCGATTCAGAAATAAATTGACATTTTGAGAAGTTTGCTTAACTATCATCCAAATAGACCCTGATATTCAAAGTTTGACGGCAAATAAACATTGTTCCAGGTAATCCATGCGCTCTATCATATGGAGGCCTAATTCGGCCACATGTTTTGATCTTGATTGTCTAAAATTAATTTCGACATCTGAATGGTAAGATATTGATGGAGAAGAAGTACAGAAATGCCACATAATAGAAGTCTAAATGAGCAATAACAAGTGACATTATCTGTACTGTTTACATGAAAAAGTCTTGAGAGATTCGATGGTTAACTTACCGAAGATGTGATAGCGATAGCATCTAGTCAAACTCAATTTAGGTACTAAAATAATCTTTCGGCTAAAATTACGAATGATATTAGTTTGACATGAAATTGCGTTTCAGAATTGCGCAATTTTATGTTTCAGCACCTGAAATTTACTATTTTGTGAATTTATACACTGCAAATCTTTAACTTTCTATAAATACAATCCAAACTGGCTGTCGATGTCAGAGGGATTATATAAGCTATACGTAGTAAATTTAGATACAAGGAGACAATATTGTTTCCAGAAATATTTTGTTCCTTTTTCCCTCAATTTTCCAAAAAAATAATGAAACAGACAATTTTTCTGTGTCGCTGCCTGCCATTAGATAAAATCAATGATCGATCAATCCTCCGAAGTTTCTTATTTACATTTGTCAAAGAATGAAAATGTTGTCTTGAAATAAACATTTTACAGCAAACCATAATTGAGCATTTCCTGGTATTTGTGAAACGATCCTTTACTAAAAAATCATACTTCGATTTTCGCAGCTAAATAGAACTTGTGTGTCGTCTCAAGTTAATAAATATGGTCCTAGGCCTGCATGCTAGGTTTACTGAATGAATTTGTCTAACGCATCGCATTTTGGCTATTGTTCATAAAGAGCAAAGTTACTTTATTCCGAAATTAAAGCAGATAATATTTGAAAAAAATCTTGTCAAGTATTTCAAAATACTTTCAAGAAACTATAGGAAAAAGTATAGAAAGGGCGACTCGTTATAGAGCGCATGCGTTTTTATATGATTGGATATGTCTATGTAGCTATTTCATAATTTTTCCTCGTTTTTTTTATAGTTTTTCCTTTGTTTTTAACAATATGTGAGATTAAAAATCATGTTTTTTACATCTTCTACCGATACTGCTTTTATTATTATCGTTAGGAAAATTGATTTGTCTTTTTTCTTTGAAAGGAATTGAATTTACTTTATTCAAAACGACGAAATATCATTGCAAGTAGGGCCTAGTCACACAAAACTATTGACGATGAGAGAATTCAAACAACTGAATCATTTTTGCGCTATAGTCCTTATATATTCAATCATATTGATTCACACATTCTTTTCACGGTTATTTGGTTTAGGACCTAAAAACAGAATATTCAAAGACGGTTTGTAATCATTTAAGTTTATTATGCCTGTTCTACTGATGATAATTTTACAAAAGCTTGTAATGTCAACCTGGCTGTGGGTCAAACGTCGCCGTTTGGGCTAGTTAGCATGGGTTAGATCAGGGATGTCGATGAATATTGTGATGTAGAACTCGGGATATAGGCCTACAACTCCTAAAGCGTGGAAAATTGACTGTGGACTGATTCTTTTATGACAGTGGGATTATCTTTGCTTGATTTGAGATTATGTGCATTGCTGCAATATTACTGCAATCTGCTATCATAAATGCTTCCCAAGTTAAGTGTGATCAACCGTTGAGAAAAAACAAAGTTTACAGCTTGCATTATTGTCAAATTGTGTTCTTCGAAAACTCAAATCAAGGTTATTTTGCACTCATTTCAATAACTTGTTGACGTAAAATGCATATTTTCTGGAATGTGGTTTAGAATGGCCTGACAAGCTTCCAAGTGACAACATGAATTCTTACCTTGATCAACGTAAATTCAGTGGCATTTAGCTACATCATAAACATGAAGCTTACAGATACTTCCATTAAACGTCGGAAAATTGAATTGATTTAACGAATGCAGAATCACTTCCATTTCTTAGTGAGGAACTTGATGGCAAAATATGTTAATGTTGTTATCGATTGACACAATGCAACTGTCAATTAAGTCAGAACATTTCCTTGATTTTCACAGCGAAACTTGAATTTTGGTCAATCAAATGCTGCAATATTCAGAACAAAGAACCTAGCAAATACTACCTTGAAAAAGGTATTTATTAATACGCACCTTTAATTATTAACTGTCTCAGTCCTACTATATTATTAACTGTCTCTAAACTTTTGATGTGTGATTAACTAAAAACAATCGCTAAATGGCTGCCTAAGACTGTAGCACACTGCGTTCTAAGTGATAACTAGCGTGATTCTAATTATTCCGCATATTTAAAAAGAAGTTACTACTCATCGAAGATGGCTGTCAACATGGTCTAACATGGTGTCAGAGTTTTCGTAACCTCACCGCCTCATTCTCTACACGTTTGTCATGGCCTCATCGTCGTCGCTCCCTGCGCCAACCATTGACTGGTCATCATCCGACCTTGACACTGCTATGCGAAAGTTCCTCCGCGCCTGCAATCTGCACTTCAACGGTCCTCTGCTTAAAGTGCCAGAAGCCGTCAAAGTCAATTACCTCCTCCTCTGGTCTGGATCGACAGGACAAGACATCGCCGATACTTTCGATATTCCTGCAGGCGATAAGGTCAAACTCGAACCTTGCATAACTTGCTTCTCATCCTATGCCAAGCCACGAAGCAACTTCCGTGTGTCAAGATTTCGACTACTCGGGTCTCGACAGCAGTCTGGCGAATCTGTTGACTCCTACGTCAAACGACTACGCGAACTTATCGCTCAATGTGATTACGACGCTGATGAGCGAGCAACCATACTGGTCGACATTTTTATTTTCGGACTACACCTTAAATCCGTGCAGTCCACACTTCTCAAGGAAGGGAGAAAGCTCACCATCGAAGATGCTCTACATGTCGCGCGAACAGAAGAAGCTACACGACAGCAGGTAGAGATTATTCGTGGTGCCGATCCTCGAGATCAGTATGAAGAGCGCGTCGATCGCGTCAAGACTGTTAGTAAGCCTCACAACAACTTTGTGAAACCTCCATCTTGAAAAATGCATGCGCAATTTAATCCAACGGTCAGAATCGATCTAGATGGAGTGTGCCAGCATGTGCCACTCGTTAATTTCACGAAAATCCAACCACAATCGGTGGAAAACCAACCCGAAAGCTCAATGGCGATGATGAAAGCTCATTGGCACCGCCAGTGAATGTTTTTTCCAAAATTGGAGCCACTCAATGGAGGTACCGGTATTGTAAAATTTTCAACTTCAACATTACACCGTTTGCTTACTGGCTATACAGATATCAGTGCAAATACGAATATCTCGACAGGTGAATACCGTCATGTGCCTGAACTGTTAACAGAAAGCTGAAGCTATTACTTTGTTCAAAACTCTGTAAGACAGTGAAGGCATTTGACGAGAATATGCAATGGCATAACCAGGAAGACTTACTTTCTTATTAAAGGCCATTAATGAATAGCATGCGATTCGTTTATGTTTCCCCGCATGAAGGAGGAGAGTTCGCGACTTACAACGGCAAAACTATTGGTAATGGTTTGAATTTTTCATTTGACCAACGACGTCCCATGATTGGTCAGTTTTCGGTTACCATATGATCAATATATCGATAAACATTTTCATTTGTTATTAAAGGAATTATCAAACTACATCGTTCAAACCATAGAGTAGGTTCTAACCTACAGTGGAAACAGATTCTCATAAAATTGAGGATGACCCAGCCTTCTTGACGATGGATACCCATCGAGGTTTTGAAAAACATCAATCGAAGGGCTGGTTTTTAAACCCAATTAATTGTCTGGAAAATTTTTATCTTTTCTCTCGATCCGCACAAAATTGCAGGAATTTTTAAAATACCACAGGTGTGTGTGTTAAACACATTTATTTAATCATCCTTGTTTGAAGTTGTACAGGCTGTAACTAATCGCATGCCGTGAATATATTTTCCACGGCAAACAAATGAAAATGTTTATCGATATATTGATCATATGGTAACCGAAAACTGACCAATCATGGGACGTCGTTGGTCAAATGAAAAATTCAAACCATTACCAATAGTTTTGCCGTTGTAAGTCGCGAACTCTCCTCCTTCATGCGGGGAAACATAAACGAATCGCATGCTATTCATTAATGGCCTTTAATAAGAAAGTAAGTCTTCCTGGTTATGCCATTGCATATTCTCGTCAAATGCCTTCACTGTCTTACAGAGTTTTGAACAAAGTAATAGCTTCAGCTTTCTGTTAACAGTTCAGGCACATGACGGTATTCACCTGTCGAGATATTCGTATTTGGACTGATATCTGTATAGCCAGTAAGCAAACGGTGTAATGTTGAAGTTGAAAATTTTACAATACCGGTACCTCCATTGAGTGGCTCCAATTTTGGAAAAAACATTCACTGGCGGTGCCAATGAGCTTTCATCATCGCCATTGAGCTTTCGGGTTGGTTTTCCACCGATTGTGGTTGGATTTTCGTGAAATTAACGAGTGGCACATGCTGGCACACTCCATCTAGATCGATTCTGACCGTTGGATTAAATTGCGCATGCATTTTTCAAGATGGCGGTGCTAACTTCACATCACTGCCAGCGCATTGAGCTTTCGGGGGCTAATTTCTCCGCAAGCACGGGGATTTAGGTGCTGAAACTTGCTGGCACAATGTTTTTGATGGTCATCTCTCAGCTGTACTTGTCTCGCGTGTTTTAATTGCGTCTTTTAAAAAAAGACTTCAGTGGCGGTGCTAACTTCACATCACCGCCATTTTGTGGTTTCGGGGACTAATTTCTCAGCAAGTGCGGGGATTTAGGTGCTGAAACTTGCTGGCACAATGTTTTTGATGGTCTTCTATCTGTTGTGCGTGTTTCGTATGTTTTGATTGTGTATTTTGGAAAAAAAATTTTAGTGGCGGTGCTAACTTCACATCACCGCCATGTCGAACTTTCAACCAGCGATTTCTCCTAAACTAGGGGGAATTCTTTCAAAATAGTGAGTGGCACATGCTGGCACACTCCATCTAGATCGATTCTGATCGTTGGTTTGACTGGCACATTCCATTTTTCAAGATGGCGGTGCTAACTTCACACACGTCCCCCAATGACTCTAGCTTGCAAGCTCGACACCGGAGCAGAAGGCAATGTCATTCCGAAGCGATTCTTCGAACCATTCAACTCATCTGCTGAGTTAATGCCTTCTCAGACTCGCATCGTCGCATACGGAGGTACGCCTGTCCGCCATCTTGGGGTATGTTCATTCAACCTCCGTCACGCCGACAAGCATTCCATTGCATCTTTCTTCGTGGCTGACACAGCTGGTGAGATACTACTTGGTTTACCCACCTGTCGCAAACTTGGACTTATATCTTTCCACCTCGATGTCGAACTGAGACCGTCACAGATTTCGCGCATCGCATTGGACGATTCTCCAGGCCCTGTAGATGCAGAAGCTCGCCGCCAGATTCTTGCCGAGTACAACGATGTCTTCAAAGGAATAGGGTGCTTCAAAGGGACAGTAAGAATTGTGGTGGACCCCTCAATTCCTCCTGTGATTCATCCTCCACGTCGGATACCGATATCACTAAAGGAAGAGTTCAAGCGCGAACTAGACTCCTTGACCGAACAAGGTATCTTGTCCCCAGTGACTCATCCAACCGACTGGGTCAACTCATGTGTCTGTGTCTCCAAACGGAACGGTACTCTACGCCTTTGTCTTGATCCACGAGACCTCAACCGCGCAATCAAACGACCCTACTACGTCACTCGAAAACTCGAAGACGTCCTCGATCGACTACATGGTGCTAAGTGGTTCAATATTCTGGATGCTGGAATCTAGTGATGCAAATGGAAAATTTTCCAGAAAATTTTCCAATTTTTTCAAAATTTTCGAATGGAAAATTTTGGAATTTTTTTTTCGGTGATTGACGTTTTTGCCTTTGTTTTGGAGACTTGTTGCAGTCGTTTGAAAAGAGTATGTAATATTCAAAGACCGAAAACTTCCCTATCATCCCTGCATGTTAACTTTTGGGACCAACTGCACCCTCCATGTCTATTTCAGATCTTTCCAACTGAATATCAAACATTAAATGGATTTCAGATTTCTCTAATTGAATTTGAGATATCTGTCAGAAACTCAACTTTGAAAGGATCTTAGATTCAACATGAGAATCTCCAATTCATCTGGAAATGTCTGAAATTCATTTAAGTAGATCTGAAATCGATTTGGAACTATCTGAACCATCTGAGCTAGAAATGGAAGATGTGTAGTTTGTCCTCCACGAAGATATCGGACAATACGCCAGAAGTTAGAAGCTATAATATAGATATTCTTCTACTCATCACAGATATCTTTAGTTTCCAAATATTTCACGAGTTTACAGTCTTTATATATATTCCAATATATGGTCGCTCATGTAATGCTGTAATGATATGCTGTGTTCGACTGTGTGCTTGTGCTTCACATGTTCATCAACACATGAAGAATTTGTATCATTGCAATCAAGGCTGTATATAATGAAGCTTAACTTTCAAGCCATAAAAAACTCCCAAATAAAGTGCATTATTTTTGCTCCAGATCTTTCACAATGCATGAAATTATACCCCTATTGTAAAGGAAAAAATTCACGTTGTCCCAAAAGATGTCTGTGCTATAATATTAAAAATGGCAACAAATTGCCGCAAGCTGGCAAAGGAATGCTCAAAAATCCGCGGACGGGATTCGTATTGCTACGATTGTTTTAATAGAAATGATATGACGAAATCAAGAGTTTTAGAACAATATGATGTGTCTATGCCTCGGCTGTGATAGAAAACGTAAAAATTATATCACAAAAATTCAAATTTCTTCATTTTTCAAAATCGTTTTATTCAAAATAATGATCAAAATCACCAGTTTTATAGACCCATTCTATTGGTGTGTAGCTGCCTCGGCTGTGGAAGCGGCCAAAGCATATAGGGCCTATCACAAAAAATCAGAACTTTCAAATTTTCCAAAATTTTACGATTTTTTCCAATATTTTCCTTTTCCGGAAAATTTTCATCACTACTGGAATCTGAAGCTGGACGAGGCTAGTGCCGATCTGACGACCTTCAATACTTCATTAGGCCGCTACCGTTTCAACCGCCTTCCTATGGGAATTTCGTGTGCTCAAGATGAGTTCCAGCGTGCGATCGGCCAGACTTTCGGCGACATCCCGAACGTGTTTGGAATCGCTGATGACCTCGTCATCGTCGGATTTGAGGAAGATGGCCGGGACCATGATGCTGCCCTCCGATCCGTCCTCAACCGAGCCCGCAACAAAGGCCCACGATTCAATGAAGAGAAGCTGATCGTCCGCGCCAGGGAAATTCCTTTCTTCGGTCACTTGATTGGTGCCAACGGTATTCGTCCTGACCCCGGCAAGGTCAACGCCATTAAGAGCATGGACCCGCCAAATGACTTGAAAGAGCTACAATCCTTCCTCGGCATGGTCAACTACCTCAACCGCTTCTCCCCTCGTCTCGCAATACTGACAGCACCACTGCGTGAGATGTTAAAACTTGACAACGAATTTTCTTGGGGTCCCGAGTTTCAACAGGCGTTTGAAAGTACGGAAGAAGATATATCCAAGACCACAGCACTACGATACTATCTTCATCGTCGACGCATCGGGAGTTGGCCTTGGTGCTGCTCTTCTCCAGGACAATGGCCCTATTGCCTACGCGAGTAAGGCATTGACACAGACTGAAATGCGATACTCCATGTAATTGTACACAGTGATCATAAACCGCTGGAAGCGATTACTAAGAAGAATCTAGCTAACGCACCGCCCAGGTTGACACGAATGCTGTTGCGTACTCAGCAGTACAATTTTCAAGTGACCTACCGTCACGGAATGGACGTGCCCATTGCTGACGCACTCTCAAGAATGTCCCCCAGCAGCAGTAATAACGTCGAGATCGACATTGCCGTACACCACCTTGACTGCCACCTGCATGCGTCTCCTACATGCCTGACAGACATTCGACGCGAAACAGCTCGAGATGCAGAACTTAACGCCGTTGCTGATGCCGTGAGCACCGGATGGCCAGCTCAACGCTATGACTGCCCCTCCACATTAGCCCCTTACTGGAATTACCGAGATGAACTGGATCTGCAAGACGGCCTAATCGTAAAAGGTCATCGCATCGTGATTCCGAAAGCCGTAAGACGTCGCATTCTCACACAACTGCACGCAGCTCATCAAGGAATAGAAAAGATGAAACTTCTCGCCCGCTCATCCGTATTCTGGGTTGGATTTTATAAGCAATGACATTGAAACAATGGCTGCAGGCTGTGAAAGCTGCCAGAGACACCAGCCAGCACAACAACGCGAGCCTCTTATGCCTCATGACGTTGCCCCCTGTGCGTGGCACACTGTCGCTGCGGACTTATTTCATTGGGAAAACAAAACATTTTTACTAATCGGTGATACGTATTCTCGGTTTCCCATCATTCGGAAGCTTCCTACACTGTCCTCGGGGGTCGTCATTACCTTACTCAAAGCCATATTCGATGAGCATGGCTTGCCTTCGAAACTCATAACGGACAACGGCCCACAATTTGCCTCAGCAGAATTTCTGACATTTTCTCATTCCTACGGTTTTCAACACGTGACATCATCTTACTTCTGACACCATGTTATGTTTTGCATCAAAAACAAGACGTGCGTGCTGCTCGCAGTGTAGCAAAATGTATTCTGCCAGTCTGTCTCAGGAGAGACTCCTAGGATCCTGGGAAGTTGGCGTGCGCGCCAACTCACGGACCAATACGGTTACAGTGAGGCTGTACGCTGCACCCACTGGCCATAAGTGCAGTAGCTACATGTCATGACAATGGCTGCTCGTGTTTTTCTGATACACTTTAACAAAAATGATTTCTTTTTCTTTTAGATGCGTTCAATGGGGAGTTTTCAATCTTTATAATATCTACTATCTTTGGGCCTATCAGTCCTATCACGACTCCGCCTTATAAAGCAATCACACAAGAAACAATCCATGAGGTACGTGGGCATCTTACAGGTACATGGGCTGCCAAGACAAACCCTGAGCAAAAGCTAAAATCCAACCACAAAGCAACCGAAAATTTATTCTAAACCAACCCTAAATAAATTCTATAAACTGTATCCAAAACTCATTTTCATTCTAAATATGTTTTCGTGTAAAACCGCAGAATAGAAAGGCAGCAATTCATAGTCGATGGGGCCTAAATAGATCCCATCTATATCCTAGCCATTGCACTTATTCATGGATATCCATGCTCATCCTAGACTAAAAGTAGCATAAACATACGTGTATAACTTAAAAGCTTAAACTTCAAAAAAAAGACTGTCAAAAGAATCTCATATAGCCTGCCGCACGACAACTTCCGCAATAGCTTCTGCGCCGTCCACAGACAGTGACCACGTCTCCATTGTATAGAATTGCTATGAACGTTCCCTGAGTACCCTACATTCGAGAACACACACGTTGCACATGCCATGCGAGAGAGCATAAAATCATTTTTGCACCGGTGCACTTTCAAAATTAAATGTGAGGCCCATAGGGTAGTTATATTAGGTAGAGTGGTAACTCTGCATTTATTAAATCCCCAATGTGTATACACTTTCGATTTTATTAAATGAACTCAAAGGAGATACAGTCGGAATTGTTTCCAAATGTGAGATATGAGCATTTATGCAGTTTTGAAGAAATTACAACGGAATTGACTGATCATGATAGCATAAAGCAGAAGGAAATGATATTATTTTACAGATAGTCCGTGTCTGACAGCCTTGGTGAGGTAATGTTTGTTAGATTGGCATCTCGATGACCTGCGCTATTGCTTTCATGCTCAACCTCAAGAGAATCTTCTTAAGCGTGATCAGGCAACAGCTGCCACTGACATGGCAAATCAAAGATTCAAAGACAATGATTTCAATCAGCTTTGAAAGATGTAAATGGGTCCACATCACTATTCAGATTCAAGAAATGGAAACATGAATTTAGTGAATCACAAAATCAAGACGGTGAAATTTGAATTAAAAACTTTGACATTTCAGCCAAGAATGCACGGATTTCCCTTGATAATCAGCTTGATTTCCGCTTAGTTGGGATGATTATTAGCAAATAGTAATTCCTTTTGATATCCAACTTGCTTTATACTACTTATATAGGAGAGTCATCTCAGTAGTGTCTAAATTGGCAAAATTTGACTTTTTTAACGACGGGATTTAATTTTTAATTTTTTGGACAATGGGAACGTTATCTCCGCATAAAACTGAATCTTTTGATATGAAAATTTTCACTGTATACACGCACTTTTTTGAGTCAACACTCTACCTATATATCCCTACTCTATGGTGAGGCCTATACATAACGGGGTCAGTTTCGAAAAGTATGCACAAGGTCGATTCCGAAACATAACTGACTTTCATAGTATGCGAATGTGTCTTAGCCTATCACGAAACGTCATGCAACTGCCAGAATGAGAATCAGGTTCGGTGCGATTATTCATTCATTCATCGACTCGGGATCGGCCCGTGATTTTCAATTTGAAAGCTCATGTAGCTAGTTGCATGTTTCACTTTTAACCATTCGAAAATAAATAGTTCTACATGCATTAGTTACAATTGTATGCGGGAATATAATCAATCGTCACATTTCAAGATTCACTTGAAATGTCTTCATGTTCAGAAGGCATAATGATGTGTAGACTGGTTCACATGCTCACATAGATAGCCAGCTACCAAATGCAATTTTTGATGAATATTGTGCATGTATTCATATTTGTAAATATTCACATCTGTAATTAAAATGCCGGCATGTATATGCGTTCTTTCTTTTCTAACCGTAACTACGACTCGCACCCGATCGAAAAGGCAATTGCCATGTTAAAATATCATCATATCACATAAGTAGTTTTTTCTTAATAGCTTGATAAGTGTAGAACGCAGTGAATTTTCAATCTAATGAAGGAATTATTCAAAGGGAGAAGATTATTCCATACATTCATGTTGTGCCAGAACAGATCATTTTTGTGAGAACCCATTTATTCTTATCAAATACAGATCTTCAAATAAGATATGATTTTAACATAAAGCCAACAATACAAATCCAAGAGGTATCGAAGCATGATGTCAATAAAACATTCCTTGAGACACATTGCGGAACGACACATATTGATTGATCTTCTCCAAAGCGATGATATTATCGGTTCACGATGAAATGTTCAGGTACAGAGACCTGCAATTACAAAAATCAAATACAATGATGTTCATCATTGTGGAATCCTTAAAGTATCTTTAAGATATTCAAGTTATTTTGTCCGGCTACAAATCCGACAAGCATCAAGCACATACAAGCAAATTACAAAAACACACGTATTTATTTAAATGTTGGCAAAAAGTGAACGGATGGAGGGATAAAGTCACAATTGCAAATTTTCATTATAAAGATGATGATAGGAATAAATGAGATTTGATGTCATCAAAAATTGATTAATGAACAATGATTGCAAGTAATTGAATACCGAGTTAACAGCAAATCTGTGGGTTCCATATAACAGGAAGAGGATTGATTGAAAGACAAAAGAAGTTTTCTGCGGGCACATTAAAGATCAGTTAAATTTCTGTGTGATATTTCAACGTTGCTACGTAATCACGTGCTTGGAGAAAGCACGTTAAATAGCGGATGATTAAGACGCAACGCCGAAACGTCGAACTGTTTTTATATGTAAACATATATTATACCTGCAGGCTAATATGGCCACATAGGCTAATAGGAAATGCCCACAGAAAGTCTCTCTTTTCTTAGCATCGAAATAACATACCTGTGAGAGTGTCTGATTCAACGAAGACGTCAAGGAGGATTTCTGATACAGGTTCGATAGCGTGTAGTCGTAGTACGGATTTTGAGGACTATATGAATGAAGTCTGAAAAAATTATGTAAACGTGTATGAATGGTGTGCCAATATTTCAAGTATAGCAATAATGGGAATAGATAGTTAACGGAAGATAAAGCAATTTTGCCAAAAAGTACCAGCAATCTAATATGAAAGACGATCTGCATTTTATTAGTTACCTAAAATGTTTCAGTAAATGACAATATTCCGCTTGTCAATTAAGAACAGATAAATGATACATTTTTTAAAAAAAGCAAGCTTTAAGTCCTCATTCATTAACGTCTTCATTAAATTTAAATTTATTTATTTGATTGAGATGCTAGCACCAAGTTCACGAGATGCTCGGAAATGCAAATAATTGATCGATTTATTTATTTGTTCGCACAAATTTATATAGTTTTTTCTCCTGCTGACGGCATCACTATAAATTTTTTATAGCGCTGTACACAAAAAGGCTTACAGCGCTAAACGTACAATCAGGTCACAAATTACACGAAGTTATAATAAAATTGAAGAAAAAGCATTAATGAGCAAAAATTTCTTCCGGCGAGGTTTGAAAGTTAACAAGCTGAACGAATTTCTTATATCTGGGGGATGCAGTTCCACATAGAGGGTCCATAGAAGGAAAAAGCACGATCTCCCCTGGATTTTGTTTTGATGAGAGGTATCTTTAATGAGCCAGATGATCCTTCCAGATGATCGAAGAGAAAGGGAGGGAATACACATATTCTTTAATTGATTAACCCTCGCCCCACCGTATTATGCAACTTTTGAAAGAAGGATTATTAATTTGGCACAATACTTTTGGCGTGAGAGCTATTTTAAAATTTGCATGTTTGGAAAATTTTGGCTGATTTCGGTATACCTTCACTTCTAATGTATATTATGGCATCAATTCTTGATGAAATAAGATGAGATTACATAAAGGATTCCTTCTAAAGATATTCACAAATGCAAAATCTTTGGATTTGAAATTATCTGCTTACTATGCATGCATGTTTGAAATTTGAAATTCAAATTTCAAATATGACTTTTTTTATCAATTTTGTACTTTTTAGTTCTGCAACTGATCACCAATTATTGAAATTTTTCATAATCATATTACTATAAGCTTCAATGTCTCGATAAAAGTCACCGAATTGGGCTGTTTCTACACCTACAGAAACCAAATACTAAAATGTGCGATTTTAGTGATATTCAAGTTGACCTAAAAGTTTGAATTATTTACCTTTGACCTCACCCAATACAATGATGTAATCTCAGAGCGATTAATAATCATCGTTTCATTAACCACCTTAACCAGATCTTTCGATTAGTGTATAGGCTAGTTTATTAGTTTTTCGTTGTCATTTTTCATTTCAAATAGTGGTATAATGGAAATTTGTTAAAAAAATGGCGGTTTTTGACCTTCACCTCAGCCCAGGGATGACCCTAGAAATAAAATTTATGCTGTTTTTCTGAATCCCCTTTCAATGCCTATTCAATTGATGTGCAGTGTGGCAAAATTGGTGCAACAATTTGGGAGATCAGCCGAGGGGCGAAATACGCCCCCAGTGAGGCGGTATTCGGAAAAACACCGCAGTGCGGCGAGGGTTTATGTACACAGGCAAATTCAAGCAAGGTCCTCTATAGCATAAGCATCCGGTTCGGCAGAGTTGGAAGTCTGCCCCGTCCAGGTCCCGTTCAAGGACGTCAGCACATAATTTCAGGTCCGCTATAATGAAACCGTTAAATATTTTTTAATGTAAATGCACTATTTGCAATTGGGTACATCATTTTTACCTGTAGGCTTTGCGAAAACTTTCCAATTATCAGTTAAAGCTGTTGTATCTATCGAGCTTTCGATGGCGTCAGCAGCACATCTTAGTCATGAATGATAGATATCATCACTTATATATGGCGTAATAAACGATTTCATTTTGAAGTGAGACCTCTAGCAGATGATTATTTTATTATACTCGTATATATAAATATATAAATGATAAGGCGATGAAACCAAAAACACGTGTTTGCGTAACCGGTTTCTGAGGTTTATTGATGGTTCCCACTTCATCAGACGCAAATGAATGAAATAGAATGAGCTCATAGGCAGTTTAAGGGAGGTTTGAATTTCAATATGAAATATCTCTCTTTTGCCTCCCTTTCTACTCTATGAGCTCTGTCTGACAACTGAAATATAGGCACAGCTTCAAACTTGATTTCTTGATTGCGGAAACACTCTGATGTGCTTGCTAACATACAACATAAATGTTACTAGAATTGAACGTCTCCATTTACTTGTTTTTCTGTATACATATATATATATATATATATACTTCTGCCCGCTGGTTCCTTTTACGTACATAAAGATTGCGATGCAACCGCATTGTTTCTTTCCACTGAAGATGTTGCCTTGGAAGCAATGAAACTAGTCTGGCAGAATCATTTTGTTTATATTCGCAATGAAAAGTCTCGGTACAATATGCTATAAGTATGAAGATATATTCGCATGATCAAAGATTTAGCCAAAATCAAAAGAATCCAGTCATAAAATAATGCTAGTCCGTGATAGCCAGCTATGGAGGGTGGAATCAACCATATCCAGATCGCCTTTCAATCCGATATATATTTTCCCATAAAAGAGAAAAATAATATCATAATCAAAGACAATTATTATAATTAACTTTGAACAATGTAAATGAGACCACAATATTGTTCAGATTCAGAAAAGAAATGAGGCATAAATTTGGTGAATCATAAAATCATATGCCTATGAATTTTGAATTAATCCATATACAGATTGATGAATTCTAACTGCATGTAGTATCACCATTCATAACAACTCAATTCTTCACAGTGATTTTTATTGACCGTGGAATGCCGTCTGCTAGTCAACAATTTGGAAAAGAGTCCTAACTTTGCAGATCCATTTAGCCTGTCATGAAGCTATTAACTGGATTTGCTAAGTTAGCAAGCTTGAAATTCTAGCCAAGAAGCAGAATAAGACCTCAACTTTTGTATGAACACTAAAGCGTCTATAATGCGGTTCATTAATTTCCTTGATAATCAGCTTAATTTCCGCTTCATTAGGATAGTTGTATGTCAATATTTATCTGATCAGTTTCATACTATTTCTATTGGAGTTTGAAGTACCAAATCGCCTGTATGTAAACACAGCAATAATTTGCAAAGATCTAGCTATTTAAAACGTGATCAAATATTTTTTTGGAGCACAGGAGTGCAATCTAAGCAAAGAGCTGAATATTTTGATGTAAATATGTTCACTGTATACTGACATTTTTTGAGTCGATATTCTACCTACTGTTTATTTACTCTATGGCAGAATAGTTCCATTGACTGATCATCCACATGAATAAATGCAACAAAAATGTTGTAGGCATTTGTCCATTTCATACAACTTGGGATCCATTATTTGTGCCATAAAACTGACAATATTACTTATAAAGTCATCATGAGCAATGTTTAGAGAATAATACCATTATTCACATGATACTTACGTATTTACTTGTGGTGATTGAGTATATCAATCACAACTGATGCACTTAAAGGTCTACAAGCAATTTGAATTGATTTAAAATGCTTAATTTTGTCAGAAATTGACAAAAATTCTATTAAAAAGTATTATTTGAATTAAGATCATACGTGCATATTCCCATGGACCAAATTTGATAAAATTCTGATTGTTTATCAGAAAAACGCAGAAGCTAAAAGTCACAAAAATCTAGTGTCGTAGTTATTATAGTTTTGGGGCAATATAAAAAAATGTGTAAGGGGTCTCCAGTGCCCTCACCCTCCTACAAATATAAAGATATGAATAAACAAGAAGTTGACCCACAGATATTTCAAACATTATTCAAAACGAAAATAACACACAACTTGTAGGTGGTGCTTCAGTAAGCCGCATATGGCATTTGTAGTTACAGTCAAGTTTAATCAATCGAAATTAGATTTTGTGTACAAAATATCTCAACACACAATAGTTACCTGTTGAATTGATCGTGTGCGCGACGCAACTGATAGGATTGACGCCATGCTTCCAAAGCTGCATCACTTTCATTAAAATTACCGGCTGATGATCGCAAATGCTCATCGTAATTTCTGTAATTATTGTAATAATTGTGTCCTCGGCAGCCAGTATAGCTTTGTGGATTACTCTGTGACAGGGGAATGTATGACGACCATGGATGACTGCTAGCAGCAAAGAAAGAGTATTGGAAACTGTGTAAATGATCTGCAAGGGAAAAGAATAACGATAATATGTATCCTGTGATGTAAAATATCTCGTTTCTATTAAAAGGAATAGGATATGAACATGAGGTGAGTTAAATATGTTAAAACCGAAAATGCAATGGTCGAACGGCTCTTTTCATTTAACCTTACAAGGCCTCGATTTTTTATCAGGTCTAAACTTGCATGATCGGGGAGACAGAATTCATCCGCCGTCTGCAATTTTTCTCTTATTTAAGTTATACTGTACAGAATAATTTAGGAAATGATGACCAGAAATTCATGAATGCTTACATTTTTCAATTTACGAGTTATATGTAGTATTTAAATGAATTTGTGGGTGAAATTAGCAAATTATTTGCGCCGATGCTACTGCCGTGTTGGTCAGGTACACGATGCTAGGATTGGATATTCTGTGCTTCTCAAAAGTAGGCAGTACAGTAACCAAATGATTTTAATTATTCTTAATTCAGACATTGAATATGCGAGTGACTTAAAAAAGCGGAAGTGAGGAATTTAACAATTTCTTCATGCTATATGCACGTAGAATTTACCTGCCTCAGTTTCATACAAGCAGTGGTCGGCGCGAAATTGCAAAAATATGCGGTGCATGCGCATATGCATGTAACAAAAAGGCAATTTACGCTTTACTGAGGTGCATTTATGGATTCTTTTAATAATCATTTACATCTTTCCCCGATGTGCAGCATTAATATCATAACCTCTGTCATACTTATTCTCACAGTAACAAGGAAATTGCAATTTAGTATATTTAGGAAATATGTTTAAGATTATTTATACACGCATTCTAAGATGAGTGTCTTTTCTTCTAATCAACTCAATATGAGAAATAGGACATAGGGCTCGCTTCAGTGATGACTGCATCAGATGTTGCAGGGTGAGTCCCAACTGCATAAGCGATCATGTATTTAATCGTTTTCATGATCCATCTTATATACCCATCATGGCAAGCGAATACCTGAACATGCTTATTAACATGTGACAGATGATTGCACACATTTCCAAACACTACATGAATACACCATTTAAATACACGTTGCATCATTAAATCCTAAAAGAAATTCAAGTATACATGTACGTATGCAGCCAGAAGAAAACTAGAAAATGAATGATTTAGGATTTTTCATGCAGAATAACATGTTTTTGTAGGACTTACTGGTTTCCTTAAAATAAAACAGTAAAAAAATATAAAGCAAAAAAATAGAGGAACTATAATTTCTATATCAATTCATGAGCTTAAATAAAAATGATCATCCTCTACAAATCTGAAGACAAGATTATTCATTTCTGTTCAAAAATCCGTGTTAAGTTTTACCAAAATTCCTTCCTCACATAAGGTTATTGCGCAACTATTTTTTTATATCGTGCATTTCCATTTTGGAACTTGTTACCAGCTATATGTGCTTGTGTACCATCTTTCCAACGTTTTAGAGTAGCACCAAAGTCAGAAATTTTTATTTAGCCAAACTTGATATATGCACTCTTTTGCTTACATAATCCAGTAAACGCCTCTCGGGGCCAAAACGGCGCGTTTTCTGCAAAATTGATATGCGGCAATTTTTCCAGAATATATTGCTTATTATTATTGTTAGTCTCATTAAACAACAAAAATTAAAATTACTTTACAGAATAATAAGCCTGTGTAATGACCTTCGAAAATTAAAGTTATACATAGCATGAAAAAGTAGGTCTGTGAAAGAAACTATCTAAAGACATCTCTTTTCGCCATAGCACAGAGGCATGGACAGAATCCACCCCAGATCAGATAAAAGAGTTCTGCTCACTCGCAGTATCTAATGCCAAAATCCTGCATTATGTACTGTAAAGTACAAATGATCGGGCCTCACCTCTTCTGGCTTTTGTAGGCTTGTTACCTTGGTATTGAGGAGAAAAACTACTTGGTTGACTTAGAGCACGTGTGAAGTGGGAATCAACCTCTACATCCACAGTTTTGTCATGATAAGTGATTAAAACGCAATTGTTCCTTAGATATTGGGTGGTGATTCCACTTGAGTCGTCGAATGCACTTTCTGAGTCTTCATTATTTGTGTTCTGCAAGTAAAGTGTGATGTTCTCATACGAAATTAAAGCCATTTTGGTATTGAAAATATTCCAATACTCTAAATTACTGATTTTCTATATTCACTTTAGAGTAGAGCCGTGAGCAGGAGGATTTTCATCAAACCGGCAAAGTGTCATTTACTACTTGGAAATTAATGACTTGTATCATTAAGAATATAATAATTAAGAGATATGAAGCCCAAATGTTCGAGAATTTGCTGCCTGGCAAGGGCATTCATAAACCAGTATCCTGCGCTTTCAGTATTATCAGAACAATGCTGCTGAATGTTCCTGTAGCAAAATTCTGTTATTTTATACTTACACTTGGCTTGAGATTGGTGTAAGCCATCGACTAAGTTGAGTTTGCTCAACTTCATGTCAACGGTATTTTCTTTTGACTCCAATATTTCCAAACTGAGTCCATTTCAACGGTAGGCCCAAAATTGATTCGAAAATTAACTACAACATTATTCATTGCAGCTCTATAGAGCCATCTACTGCTTTAATCAACAAAAAACGCATTACAATACACTGATACAATGATGATAACTGTAATTTCAAATTTTGTGTTACATCTCCTGTAGTAGTCAGTAAAGAAACTGACCGAAATATCATGTCTTTCAGTCTACTGACCACAGCTGATCAGGCGCAACATAAACACTCTGCCAAATTGAAGTAACGAACGAAGCCTTTTACATAGCAAACTTTATTGAAGCGAAGCCTCTTCGTCAATGTAAGAATCTTGTCAGATGCCTTTGAAGAACGATCTAATTTGCACAGCATCTTTTTGTACATTCGCCGAGTCTGAAAATCCGTGCACAATCAAAAAAACTGATTGACAGTTCATGTTGTCTGTGAATCTTTTGAAAAATTTTGTCGTCTTCATGTTGAAATACTACTTCAAAAACAGTTTCAGCTTTCGTGCAACCTGCTGATTACAACTGACCACTTACAAAATCAAATTATATTATAATATAAGACGCATATTTGAAATGATGAAGATCGCCCAGAGAGATTAAAGAGAGAATAAAGAAATCATTAAAATGAAATACCGGAATCAAAGTATGAAACTCCTCCATCAGAGCGCTCATATCAGGAGTTGTATATGGAGCACATTAGTAGAGAGAAAGAAGATTCACGTCTTTTGTACCGTTGAGAGGGTAATAGAAACCTGTCAGTTGGAGAAATGGGAGGCAAAAGCTTGTGCAGGATGTGAGTTTCTGACATAACTGCTGAGGAATTTCATAGATAGCGTTTCACGGCACTTGTTAAAGGGTGGGAGACATGCTTCCTTGCAGTGCTTACCGTACCATATAATGAGTCTGTGTATACGATTTTGAAACCGTTCAATTCGAATAGAATAGCACTCAGACAAGCTTAGTAGTAGAGGTGTACAATATTCGATGAATGATCTGATTGGCGAATAATGCACACGCATAGCTTGCGATCTTGATAAAAAACGTCTCAGAACTCTCATAGCACATAAACGACGACAGAGATTACATTGTCAATATGATTAGTTAATCGGCAGTCAATGGTCAGCGGTTTATTGTCGCAAAGCCCTATAGTAATTGAGTTTCCTGACGGACCTGGACGACTGATGACTCGTCTGCAGTTGCTTCGAACCCAGACAAGATCTTCATTGACTTCGAGCCTCATAAGGTCTTCTTTAATGCATCTCCTCCATGACTTATTCGATCTTCCTGCTGGTCAGCGACCGCCTACTTTTCCCACACCTTTCCTTGCAACATGAGCACAGTCATGCACATTTCCTGGTGCATCATCTCGGTTTGCTTCTTTCCCGTGACTTAGATCTTTGTCTTTCCATGTTGATTTGAAAAGCAAGGGATGAAATATCGAAATGATTTCTAGTATGTTTCTTACGTCTTAGCCATGGACAAAAAATTCTGTCTTGTTCAATGTAAAATTAATTAAAGTATTTGTGTCGTCAGTAAGAATTTTATAGATGAAAAAGCTCAAGTTTTCACATCTCTATGAGACAATCACATGCGCACGGAGGTTGAATCAAATAACTGGCATAATTCTGTGAAATGTGAGGATGGCCAATTTACATTTCTAACATATATAACATACATCCAACTATCAATATATTGAACATTTCAAAAATGTTTATTGACGACATTTTAACCAACAGAATATTTCTAGCGCGTCTCCCTTCAGCTCATTTCATTTATACAATCTTTTATGAGCAATCAGGCCAATTATCCTTGAAACTAATGGCTGAATCACCAAATTTCGTCTCTTTCATTAGCAATCGCCATTCTTGCCATTCCATCACCGACGAGGAATTAATTACCTTCCCCTTTGTCTGCAATCTTAATGCACTGCGTCTTGGATACAATTAAGCCCACCAAAATATGCGCTCTATTGCTCAAATACACAATATGTACATTTCAGGATTACATCTCTGCGAAGTGCTTTATTCTCACATGGCGTCAAGACCGTCATTAACGCAGGAACACAATTACGCGCAGCATATTTAGTCAGGCATAGATGAAATATTTCAAAATTTTTTTATCATCTTGCGAATATAGGCCCATAGTTTGACCAGTACTATAAAATCTATTATTCAATTATTTGTTATTGACTAATTATTTGCTTCCGACTTCCTAGCTTTCAATTTTATTGCACCCAACTTCCTGTCAGAAAAGTATGACATCCACAGAATCACGTCTTTCTAATTCAGTGCAACATCTCGAAACCGGACGCCCTTGGACCGTGCGGATCACCTGGTTCTCCAGAGGATTCTTATTCTGATATGTGTATTGTGTGTCTGATATTAATGACTTCAAGTCATCCAGTTAATGATCAAGGACAGGGGGTGCTTATAATTGTCATAATCGTCCCTTTGTCGAATGTATTTGTCCAGATAAAGTAAAAGCTACATGCAAATAAAATAAGGCCAACGTTTCGCGCCAAAGACACTTCAAGGGGCCGATATGAGGTACACTGATGCCTTACAGTAGTAGTAGAAATCACATTCTAATGCTCGCAGTACGAGTTATTCCGCTTTCAAGTTTTGTTGATTGAGTGAACTCTGAACTGAGAGAGATAGGAGGGACAGGTAGTGAGCGGGCGTATCTCTGCTCACGTTCGAAACTCTTGTTGGTTGTGGTCTATGGACAAAACCGCGCACCGACACCTTGTTCCTTGTGAGTTGTAAGGTAGTTGCAAAACAGCAAATCCTTCGTCCAACATGAAACTTCATCAAATAGAGGGAAAGAATGTGTGCTATGGAGTTGCATGCGAGTGCCCATTGTGTTTGGTTGTGGGAGGCAAATCAATGCTAAATAATGTCAAATATTGATAATTTGTCGTCCAGGTCATGTTTCTAGAGGGGTTCTTCAATGAAAAAGAAATTGAGAGACACTGTTCACTCCGGTTTTTTTAGAATTCCGATTTAGAGATGTTCAACTGTACAGAAACTGATTGCAGATTAGCTATGCAGCAGGGGTGCGGAGTCGGAGTCCCGGAGTCCTATCATTTTTGCTAGAGTCGGAGTCTGAGTCCTATCAAATGATAGGACTCCGGACTATAACCAGACCCGAAGTAAAATACAAACAAATTATCTATTTTCGTGCATAGCTGTCACTGTCAACTTTCTCCGTCAAATAAAAGTACAGAGACAGCAGTACATGCAAAGCTTGTAATAGTTGAGGGAATGAACCGTGATAGTGAAAAAAGGATTGTCTTTTCACTCGGTGATTTAGTAGAGAAGACAAGCCTTCCTAGCCTCGATCACACCTACGCACCACGGGTCACATCAGAGACAAAAATGAAATATTAGCTTGTTTGAGAACTCTTGGCCTCACGTTAATCGTGTGTGATGGCTCCTCCAAAGCGCATATTGAAATCGAAAGTGCAGTCATATTTTTGAAGAAGGGGGATTTTCCTGTCTGGTAGAGACTGGAGAAAAACCGTGTGAAGCACGCATCAGCAAGATGGGAGGAGTCGAGTCGCATGCATCCAACTTAAAGCGACATTTGATAGACTCATCGAAAATGATTGATAATTGATAATTGATACAGGAATGATCACTAAACATAAGTTCAGGTAAGCCTATAATGAACTATGCTATAGGTTACCAGTTTTTTCAAAAAACTAGGCTATATATGTTGCAACCCGGAGTCGGAGTCGGAGTCGGAGTCCTATCATTTTGATAGGACTCCGCATCCCTGCTATGCAGATGTTCACGTGGCCAAAACAGTGGAGACGTCTTGGTTCTGAGATGTCAAAAGATCGTGTCTCCGACTGAATTTCTATTCAATAATACATCTTGATCATACATGTATATTAATGTATATTGACTACATAGATGAACTGGAAGATCAGGCAAGCCACAACGTCTTGCTACATCCACGGTTACAACTTTGCTTTTCAACCAGACATTCATGCAAATGTAAAGTCAACTACAAGTATGCTAATCAAGGATAATGCTCATATTCCAAATTATTAAAGCAGAATGATATCATTGAATAAACGGTGCACAAGAATGAATTTATTTTTCTGAATGCCGCCTTGTTTCCGGACGAATATTTCTGATGTGGAATGTCTATGTTGGAATGCTCCTTTGTGCGAATAGATTCAGCTATAGCGCAATATTGCAGCCTAATGCACCATAAAAAAAGAGAATCAATCATACCAGCAAAGGATCAACTCGGATATTCTTAACATCGCACAATAGGAATAGAAGAAAAAAAATTAGAAAAATAATTTCAAGATAAGCTATTTCGAAATCAATAGAGCAGCAATAGAAACACGTCTTCAGACCTAAACGTTTCGGTAAACTCCCGGGCCTAGCTGAGCTCGAACCTGAGTTGACTTGGGCCGAGATTCATTTTGTTTGAAATATTTTTTTATCATTATCAACCAGTCGGTTCAATTCTCTGAATCAATTCTGATGACATCTAACTAGCATTTTTAAGAGAGCAATAAGATGATATCAAACTTAGCATAAGACGGAAAATGAAAACTTATAAATCAAATAAGCACACGATCACGGAAAAATTTAATATATATTTTCTATGAAAATTAGGTCTATGTATAATGCATTATATTATATTGTAAATATGCCATGCATTATAATACAATATTAAAGTCATAATAATTCTGATATGTAATATTATATTGCAATATATTATATTCTCAATTTCTCATATACCAAAGTAATTTTTTGTAAGAAACAGGTGTTACTTTGTCATTAAACTCAGATGAACAGAGAAACAGATGTCATCAAACTCATACTTAGGGAACAGTTATATATAATTTTTCGCGCACTTACAGAGATGTCTGATTGGGTGAATAATCTGATAACTTATGAAGCACCATTTATACCGAACGAGTCCCGCCCTTATCATAATAAAATATGTTCAAGATTTTCCATAAAGACGGTCGTAATTGCAGCTGTCGGGGAGGCCTCAGAAGTTAAAAAGCGGCTTCATTCCAGCTCTGATCCATCGCCATACAAACAGAGTTGCTGAATAGCGAATATCACAAATTTCTTAATTAAGAATTGTATTTATTCATATTCTCGAAATCATCAGACTTCGTTGACGCACTTGCCAAATGTGACATTTTACAAAACCACCGCATTGACAAAACAAAGTGAAGGATACTTGCGGGTTATTGAGATGAGGTAATTCTAAGAGGAAAAGTTTGACAGATTTCTGCTTGTCAAGCAAAAATTGTCTACAAAACCTTTCATCTCCAGTAGGTGCACCAAGGATCTTCATAACAGGTAAACCCGACTTCCTCATGGACGAAGGAAGGATTTCCGGGCTTCCTTAGCTCAAAAGTTCACACTTTCACATATTGATTTGCAAGCTGTTGATGAAGCTGCTTCCACAAATAATCCCAAAGCATTTGGTGTAACTGAGCGCTTGCCACGAAGGACTACATTATCCAGATGCTACGCATGGAAGATGAGTTCATGGTCTTCTGAATTGAAGTTTTGGATTAGAGTCTGTCACACAAGGGTAATGAGAAAAGGTCCCGTAGGTTCTCCCTGTTCCACGCCAGACATTGACGGAATAGTTCCCATCACATGAAAAAGATTTGAGTACTCTGTAGTAAAAGCTAGACCACTGTGACAGTTGCGGAAAATGAAGCAGACATGGATCCAATACTGCTTGCGTAGAGACCAGATTGAAGACATTTTTCATGTCTACCTTGCAGATAGCGAAATCTCCATCATTCCAATGTATTCGAATACTGTTTCTCAACTGATGATCGAAGAGCTGTTTTGGTGAGTCTGGCATAGAAGGAGGAGCACAGACATAGTGTTTCTCTTTTATGAGGATGTTTCGCTTCCAGGTTTCCTCTGTGTTGTGTACAATGCCGGATGATGACAATATGCGATAGGCCTTACTATACACTCCTGTTTCAGCGACGCTCACTGCTGCTTCTATTCCTCAGGGTTGCACTCTTTCTTATAAAAGACTTGATGCTTGATGCTTCGTGCTACAGTTCCAGATAGTTTCCTTCTGCCCATCTCTGACAATGGCTTGTAACTGGCCTGTGTTTTTTAATGCTCGCTTTTTTGAAGGCAACACGCATTTCGACAACATGAACAACTTAAGCCACGAGCTTTCGCTATTGGTCGAGGCAACTTCTTCATATGCATTCGACAAGATCTATACAAAGATCGACCGAGGGACGAGTTTCAACGCTGACTTTCTCACTTCATCAATTGTTGGAAAATTCCGATACATTATTCGTTGGGGCTTTTTTCGTCGTTGGTCGAGTGCCATTGCCTTGGCGATACAGCAGAGAGTCGCCCACAGCTACAGGAAAGCGCCGATTTTGATCCAGCCACTCTTGCAATATATCCTCAGGAAAAATGCCCTGACAACATCATTCAAGATTTTGCTTTAACTGGCTGGGGGGAAGTTATGATCGCACAATGGGACTGAGTATATAAAGGAGGATCGGTCCATGTTATCAAGAATACAATTACTGTATCTTGTAGGCTAGGCGTCGTTTCGGGTTATGTCAAAAACAGCTGGCAGTTCATGGAGTGATGATGATGGCTGGTGAATAAAAAATCAAACATCGAGGAATTGAACTCTGAGCTTCGGGTTTGCTATTCCAACCCCTTGGCCATACTGCTACTCCTCACGACAACGTTTGTGAGCGCCCTGTGCTTCTTATTCTCAGAGAGGAACTTATCAACTAACTGACTTTTAAACAATTTTTGTGAAGCAAAGTTGAGCAATTAACCAGCTAACCAATAGATGATTTTTAAGATTAAATGTCAAATTCAAAGCGTAATTAAGTACAAATAAATATCTTAGCAAAAAACCATGGTATTTACTAAATGTATTTAATACGCATACATCTCTGTCATTTCTATAAGTGTATTTTATCCGACCGAAACTTCTTCGTCCTGTCAGGATTAATTTCCTATAGATGCATGAAGTTGATAATAACTAGTCTGATTTAGGTAGACAAGAGAGACAATTCGTTGCTACTAAATAAAGATGCTGCGTGACTACGTGAGTCATCGCATAAATATGTTAAAAATATTTTGAAATAATTGAAGTAGACAAGGCCAATAAAAAAGATGTTATTTCATCTTTTTATTTTATTTTATGTCTTTTATTATTACTAAAAATATTTTGGCTATTTTTTCAGATAATCATGATTATGTACATTTTACATGAAGCATTCAACAATCATAGCACGCGTATCTACATCAACTTTGCAGCTAATAAACAGACCATCGGGTGGTGGATTTGTTTATTAAGATTGGGATTAAGTTTCTTAAATAATGTTGCTTCTTAAATATTGAGATCAAAACTATTAGAAGCTTGAGCAAGGATTTTAAAATAATCTGATTAACAGCTGTATCTGTGGTTTGCTCAATATGTCATGAGATATCAGACTGTTTTGACCATGTTGCTTATTCTAATATTCATGTGTACACCCAACTGAAGTAAGCATCCTTATCAATCCTGCGGAAAAGACCTTGTTATCATTTTCTACAGAAATGGATTGTGCATCTTAGAAAGATAATTTCATTGTGTGGAATAATTTACGTCTTCCCGGATGGGGGGTGAATTTCATCTAAATATTTTTGATTGTACTTTGGATAAGTAAATGCGAATAGATGCTTTAGCTGGTGAGGCTGACCCACGTACTGCCTAAATAGGTAAAGTCATGTGGCAAATGAAGGATCAAGAACATGGTCAAAGACGCCTGTTAGTTCAGACCATGAATCGAACTGCAACTCTGTTCATTTTAAAACTAGTTTATGCTTCCGATGGCTTTGACTTCAGTATTAAAGAAATTCATTGAGAAATTTAATCTCAACCATCTACAAATCTACTTGCATTCTTTGGTAGCTAATTGATGCGATGCATACAGCATAATGTAATTATAGGTCCAGCAATACTGTTGTAGAGTAGAACCTCCCTAAATTGTTTTGATGCAAATCCTATGATTGTTAAATGTTTCACGTATAATATATTGATTATCTGAAAAACTGAATTTGCATCACCTTGCTTGGTTAGCCTATAAATCACTTTCATCAACTCTGTAGAGCAAATCAAACAAAATTGAATAAAATAGGTTTTAGTTTTTGGCTGAGTGTTCGTCTATCATTCTTTACCTGTAGTGTGAGCTGAGTGGCAGCTTCTCGAACGTGTTGAACAATTGATGTGCTTGTCAGAATCACTGTCAGAATGCACGTCAATCGCATCCGATCCGAGCATTTGTCCTCTGCTGTCTCATAATTCTGATGACACTTCTAGCCCTACGAAATTCAGAAGTTCTCAGTGACAATCAGTAATTGATTCTTGACGGCTTTCTTCATGTAAGGTGAGACTAAAAATTATTGAGACTACATCAGTAGACCAATGAAATTGACGACGTTGCTTTTCTCGATGATAGTTATGAGACATATATATGGCTTAAGCTTATAACTTATCAAAAATGTGATGAAAATGAAGTGTTGCAGTTCAATGTCTCGAAGAGATAGATGGGCTCTCCTTACAAGTGCGCCAATGAGTGCCACATTTCACCGGTAGACACTGATTTCGCTCTACTAAGCCTCAGCGGAATCATCGGACGCGGATGGCATTCTTGCTTTGAGGAAAGTGGTCGAATGGAAAAGAGTTTCATTGCCATATGCAGCATAGAAGTCATTAATAGTATGCCTTGACAAGTGCTTCTTTCGCCAAACAAAATCTGAGTTTGGGTGGAAAACCTGGACAAGACATGCGATGTAATTTCCAGTCTGTTATGCCTCGCTGCACGCACGTTTACAAATCTGTGGTAATTAGCGATAATCACGTAACACGTCAGTCGGAGAGATCCAAGTTTTTGTCAGATATTTGCTGGAACGCTACTTTACTTCTACCATAGAAATAGATTGTTTATCTGAAGCTGACTAGAATGGAAATTGACTCAAGGTCGCGGCACATCCAGGGGAACTAAGTTGGGGTAAGAAGAACTAATGAAAAGCTTAGAATCGCACATGTGATTGATTTTAACCCAATCATACAGCCGTTGACAAGTGTATCTAAGTGAAAATGCGTGCGATTTTTGTGCCACTATTGTGTATTGCATGAAGCTTTACTTCCACTCTAGAAGTTTCATTGTTGTCAATTTCTACGACTATGGCACATCGAATTTCAGACCATAGATATGCTATTTCATCTTCTCTCATTAAAGTCTCAATAATTTTTAGTCACACCTTGTGTGATGGTGAATGCTATTGTCATGGTTCACGTATTTTTGTTTGATCATTTTCTCCATTAGTAATGAAGAACTTTTATTAGCTAAACATTTCCATCACCAGTTCTAGGAATCAGGATGTCTCAATAGCATCACTATTAATAGCAAAGGTGGATAATGGATATTGTCAATCATTGAAAATACGGTCTAATACGTGGATTACTCAATGAAATTCGACATACTTACATGATATGCAGCTTGTGATTGAATGGAATGCAGCGAATCTCCAAACTTTTCAAACCCATCTTCGCTGGAAAAGAACAGCGCTGTTGATGTTGACATATTAGCTAATCTGTCACCAATATTTCCGGAAACCTGATTTTTCTTCAATTTTAATAAATCTGAGGTGATATTCTCCCATTGCGCGTCAGCCTCCACCAATCTGTAAACAGCTAAAGCCAACAGAGAAACGTAACCGACGCGTTAGATGTGCGGTGATAGGAAGAAGGAACGTCTGATTCGGTAGTAAGCATCACTGTAATTGCACGCAGTTATTGTTCATACCTTCGATTGTTGACTTGAACTCGACCACAATTCTTCATCCTTGTATATTCAAATTTAAATAATCTAGTTCTGCATTTACAGTTTACAATACAAAATGGAAGATATTTCAATGATGTTCAAGGATGTTGAATTAATATCAAAGCAAATAGCTTAACATCCCATGCGCCTCAATTAACAAATAGGATTGGTGTAAATAATGGAATCACGAATAAATTCCTGCTTTCATCCCAGATTCAGACTTGCAATCACAAACCAACTGACTGATTTTTGTATTTGAAGGAATTAGCAGCCATTCATCTCAAAAACTATTTTATATTTTTAAAACTATATTTTATTTGATAATGAATTTGCTCTCATGCTTTATAAGAAATATACGAGTGTAAAGATACTTTGTTATATTGAGGGAAGTTTTCATTGACTTCCGCTAAGTTTAAAAATAGAATCCGAATACATTAATAAAAAGGTCAAACATTTCAAAAGATGCTGTCTATCAAGTCATTCAAGCAGTCGGCGTCGGCCTTACCTGAGGCGCAACATATTCTAAACGGGTTGAAATATCCTGTTGTCTTACCAATTGATCATTTACTGGGCGAGCCTGTCTGCATTAACCGATCAAACCGACACATCCAAGCATATTGAATTATTGAAATTGAGCATGTAGGCCCTATGACATACATGATCATCGTACGTCAAGATTTCGAATGATCACAAGTTATACACTAAAGGGAACTGATCGCCTGAATCAGAGTGCTTCGAATTTTACCCACTGAACGTCGGCCGATGCTCGAATTATCTGGATGTCACATTCCTTCAGTTTTTGTCATTAGAAGATTTTATACCCCCCCCCTTGAAAATGTCACATAAAATGGCGACTTTTGACATTTTTTGCTGTCGATAGAGAAGGTTGATTTCTGCTGTAGCTATTTTTCTATTTCCATATTTCATTTTTCATATTGCAGCAAAAAATATTAACGCTGTGGGACTTTGGCTTACAGCAAGGGTTAAAAAACATGGCTGGCTACTTCTTTTCTTTCCCACCCCCACACATTTTCGTTGTTGACACCTGCGAGTGTTGCATAGTCAGCGATCTTCTCATGCTCCTAATGCTATGTTTCACTGCCGTGGCAAAAAGCGCTGAGTGTGTAAAATTACTCAGGTTTGTAGAAAATTGACATCACTTGCTTTGTCGCTCACTGTAAGTGTAGACAACAATCCCACGAAGTTCGTGATCACAAGTGTATCTTGTAGTATTCTAACTGGGTATCCAAGGGAACAATCCTTCATCCCAGGGTTCAAGTAAGACTTCTCAGTGGTGTTGTACTGTCACTCAGTGACAAATGAAGTCTATTCTGAATCCAATGTGACCAAGTTTGACGAAATTCGATCAATTTGGAAAAATTAGAAAATGTGGGGGAGGGGAAGAATAGAAGTACCCATGACTGGCTTTGAAGCGTGTCTTTATTATATCGCTTTTTTCAAATAATGACATGTGATGAAAGATTTACTCATCTAAGCCAAAAAATATTGTGGTAAGTATGAAATGAGAAATGACCCTATTTTATAAATAATAATATAAATGACCTATTTTTCATAACATTTGGTCAATGCATGAATAGTACTAAATGATAATAAGTAATACTAATAATACGAATTACCCACAGAAACAATATCTGTTTCCTGTGTGAACACTATCTGTTTCCTGTGTGGCTACAGTATACCCACAGAAAGCTATGCTCTTTCATATTTAGTTTGGTCCACTTCTTTTGTACTTATTACAATAAATCAATGATATTTATTTCAATGGAATCACTTTGACTTGATTATGCAATGTCCTGCTTGCTTCAAAATCTCAAATTTATATTTATTACAACGTTATTTTCATTGTAGCGTTATGTGAAGTGAAATTCCTCACGATATTTCTATTATTGAGGTTTTGACAAAACACCGCGTGCATTATTAGTATTATCATGAGTCAATGAGTGCTTGTATTGTCCAGTATGACGTCATATTAACAAGCCTGATCAAAGTGACAAGACTGATAACAACAGTAGTTCCTTTGAGAGAACTTTCAACCAGGAGACTACAGTCCTTTACAGGGTTGCCTTGAGGATTGATATTTGAATCCCCACCCCATACCCGCAGAAAAACCTGTGAGTATCCTCACAGAATCCCCACGCCCCCACAGGATGAGCCCTTGATTAATATGTTGCTCTTGTTCGTATAGAATGATTGATGTCCAATATCTCCATCTCAGTGGAACTTCCGCACAGCATTCAACGATCCGAAGGCCGTATTTGACTCCGGAGGTGCGGAATGGGAGTCCTTGAAGAAAGTTACCGACTGCATGTTGTAACTTTCATGACTTTTCTTTGCTATCTTCGGTATACGCCTATTGCTTTTTAAAATTGTAGTAGCCTTATTATTGAGGCGTGATTCTGACTTGCCACCTAGAAATCATTGTACCGAAAATTTAACTAATGCTCGTTCAAGTAGGGAATAGAGTCCGCTATGCACACGTATTTGACTTAAAAATTGACATATGCCTGCATTATTTGGCTGCATTTGCAGATAGGTGCTCTTTATCTGTCTCTACTGATTCGTAAGTTTTTGTCGTCTGCTGCCAGCTTACATGCATAGTTTACATAGGTTCTTCTCATTTCTCTCTTAATTCTCTAATGATTCATGAGACATGACACCCCTTTTCCATAAAAATACCATAACGTAGTTTACCGTAAACGTAGCCTAATTCTATCTCGAAATGTTTATTTTTAATAGTATGACGACAGTGTCTTTATTTGCTTCTATAACAAATCAGTTATTGATCAGCATGTGTTTTTCAAACTTCCTCTTTGACTCACTTTGGATTTTTGGTTCACATAACCTAGTTACTGACCATGTCGATCCTACTTCATTTTGCTACAGGATTATTTTAAGGGTACAATTTTTGCTTAACTGTTCCCTTAAAGGAAACACATTTGTATAAAAATTCAACAACTACACTGAAATTTCGATGTTTCTTATATTTGCCTTTTACCGCTCGCTGTTACAACACTAAGCAACCAATCTACATCAAGCAAGATCAAACCTAAGCTTACATTACATCATGTATTCATGCTATGCGAAGCATTCTCAGGAAATATACACACATTCATTTCAAAAGAACTATGCTTGAATTCCTCGCTGTAGACAATCGTGATTCGTGATCAAGTACAGTAAGTTTCATAAAAGCAAGAATGAATATTTATCAATATATCTATTGAAATTTTAACTGTCAGTTCAAGTCCCGAAGGACCCTAATGTCCCCACAATATTTTCACTCACCTGCTTTTCGTGAAAACTCGATTTTTGCTGCAAATACCTTTAAGTGCATGTATTTGACTGTTTTGATAGATTATATACGAGTTTCACGTGTTCCATTTGTGAGAATATACTCCTGGGCTGTCGTGTAAGTTGGTATTTGGGGTTCCTAATGTGAGTATTTTTCATTCGTTTGGATACTTATAGTGGTGCTATTTTCAAATAATAGGAAGTCCATCAACATACAAAGACAGGGTTGAACACTGCCAGTACTTCAAAATGGTCACTCTGTCACAAAAAAGTCACCTGTCAAAAATTCCTATGTAGGCCTGCACTATATGTTTGCGGTCTACCAATGTGTGTTATAGCCATCGCTTATTGCTCAGTGGATCATGCCATGTCATATGTGTGAATATTCCCATTTAATATTCGTTAACTGAATTAATGTATCAATCATTGATAACTCTATCTCCATCAATGCCGATAAAGAAGTAAAATTTCAAGCGAGTTTGGCCTTTATGCATGTCAAGTCTAGAATTGTTTCGCACTAGAAATCGACTATATACACGTGGTGAAGGAAAAAGCCTTGAATCAATCTAATCTACTATTATATAGACTTCGATGAAAATCATCCTGATTTTCTCGACCACTCATGTCACCGAATTATTGAACAGGAATTCGGAGGATGTTGACCCATTTGTGTATGGTGATGAAATGCAGCACAATGAACCATTTATTGAGGCAAACTTAAGTGTGCAGTTAAGGATGCCTATCAGATGAAATCAAAATCGTGGATCACAAGTCGTGGACAAGTGAAGAATCTGGGCTTTCATTACAACTATGACTGCAATGCGAGTAGATGGCTTACAGTTGAATGATTTGGTGTGAGAAATCTTTAATACACTGTTCATGTATCCGACGAAAATTATTAAACATTTTCATGTGTCATGTTTTGTGGGTTGGACCCAACAGGTCTTCTATATCGTAATTAGTTTAAAATCTAGATTAATAACGATTAATCGCATTTATCACGCAAGCTTAATTACATCACAAATAATTTTATCTGAGCTATTAGAGCTAATATTTTCAAGTCTCCATTCGGCTATGCAGTAAAGGAGACTTGCAGAATTCTTCCACTTCAGACGTCCTTGACACACCTGGAACTATCATTATAAGTCATTCAAAATTATTGAACGTGTGCTACTAATGTGAAAATGATCAGCATTGATATTTCATGCATTTTAAGTGGTGAGATGGGTAGACTGCGTGATACTTCGAAGTTGATTGTGTGATATGATGTCAGCTCTGATTGCTTCTAGTGAATGTCAGAAATCTTCAGAATCCCCATAGAATCGCTATGGGAGCTGTAGGGATGGCTTAAATACCCACACCCACCCCATACCCATGGGTATCCCCACAGAATCTCCATTCCCATGGCAACCCTGGTCCTTTACCGATGATCACAATTACTCTAAAACAGGGCTGTGGAGCCGATGCGTTATCTCATCGGCTCCGGCTCCACGACACTGATGTGAAAGGCTCCGGCTCCGACTTCAAATTCAGGTTCTATCTATGCTGGTTATCCTGGATCCGTTGAACGGGTTTTTTGGATAACGGTGTGGCCTTTAGAGGCTTGCTACAATCATCAAATTAGTTTTCATTAACAAGCAACGACTTAAGTTAATAATAAGAATGATAATAGCCTAATATAATGACAAATAACATACTTGTCATATATTTTTGCATGAATTGACTATCTCTGAAAGATAAAATAAAGTTATAGCCAGGATTGGTTAAATTAGATAAAGATCTCCCGCACTAGCTAAATATAAATTGGCCTAGCCTGCAACCAGTCTACTACGAGGCTACATTAAATAAGACCACATGAGTGATGATGATATACCTATAATTAGCCGTCACAGGGGCCGAATAGTAGTACAAGCTTTTTAACAAAGCTTGAATATGAAACTGGATAGCGTATGCCTCTAAATAGCTTATAGGGCCTGTATCTACTCGAACATGGAAAGGGTATCGGCTATATAGCCAAATATACCGTATCATTAAAGATATCAATTGCTTTATTGAATATTAAAGTGTATATAGGCTAGCTTAGGTTGTTATTGCTATTTGTTATTGCCTTTATCCAATAGTCTGTTGGTCCAAGAATAATATGATCGGTGGGTAGCCCACGACTCATCATCTGTAGAAATTGTAATTTAGATAGCCTCATTGCAGTGTAGGCTAGAAATGTACAATTGAAAATTATACTTAAAAAAATTAAAAATGTCTAATTTAGGACAAGTTTTGTAATTCTATGCAGCATACTTAATAAGTTAAAGCCTACCTTACATTATATTAATTTCGTATTTTTCATTATGGCTTTCGTTAAGTTGCACTAAATAATTCATCAATGATTCATGTATATTATTATATTCAATTTATGTATAACACATTACCACTATTCCTCTGATGATGGTTAGGCTGATGAAACTGAACTCGGAGTATCACACAGTATGTTACAGGGTGCTATGCATAATAAAAATTTGACTGCGAGCACCGAGCAGAAATCCCATCTACTTTGCTAGCTTTCAAATGCGCGTGCGGTTTAATGTCACAGACAATAGAAAAGGGAGGTCAAAAGGCGCCTTTATTGAGAGCGTCTCAGTCTTTTTTTATTGTTTACATATAAGTCAGCATGATATCAGCATAAAGTGTTGACAGACGGAAAAAATAATAATGAAAATTCTTGAAATCCACAGGTCTATGACATTTGGGGAAATATTATTACACGATACGGCTCTTGTGCAGTCCTCCCCCCCCCCATTTTTTCTCTGGTCAAAAGATGCAGCACTATTGGATGTCCGTTTCAGCATCACCGGTTTGAGTGAAGCATTCCGTGCTGTTGTAAAAATCTACGTGGGTAATTGCGATGTCATGGTCGCAAACTTCGTCAGCAAGTCAACATTGTAATTTGCCTTCGGGTTTTTCGCATTGAAATATACCCTTTGAATTTTGAAGTCAAAGGAAATTCATTGTGAATGAGATACCTTTAAAATAATAGGGCGCTACTAGAAGTGGCTGGGTCGCTTATTGTTATAGCCATGTGAGGACTTGTAGTCAGGTCATTCGTGTGAGTGTGAAGAGTTATCCCTCCAATCAAAATTGATCAAATTGAATAATCGATTGTTTTGAAAAGTGTAGGTGGGTGGACTGCACAAGAGCCTACAATACAATCTAAGGAAATTGGCATTGTCACAGATGCCAGTAGCTTCTGCCAGTAGCCATACCGATAGATGATAGCCTACATAGTAACCGTATTAGATTTAAGGCATTGCGCAAGAAATGTAGCTATATTATCTTTGCTGACTGAACTGGAAATGTGTACATAAATGACTGGCGACTTGTCTCTAGGAATCTACAATCATCTAGTTAGCATGCATATAACAAGTCTTCAAATTAATGGATTTTGGAGAATACGTTGTCAAACTTGTCAATATGGAAATTAGTCTTACGAAACATATGCAATAAAAAGATATTACACATGTGTGTAAATATATAATAAATATAATACAAAAGAAGGCGGCAACTGCAAAGAAAGATATCGTGGAGGACAGATTATTGGTATACTTAAAAGACATATCTTTAGATTTCAAATGATTTAATTTTTTTATGATGCCAATTAATAACTTTCAAAATTCTAGATTTATATCAAAGCTCAAACTATCGGAGCCGGAGCCGGAGCCTTTGTGATAAATCGGCTCCGGCTCCGACCAAAACCATCGGCTCCTTAAGGCTCCGGCTCCACAGCCCTGCTCTAAAATACAAGCTACATGATGTGCATGTTGAAAGGAAATAGGCCGGCTGAATAAAAAGAAATGCTTTTGCTTCCAATTTTAGAAGTAATTACTTCAGTTCTGATGAATAAGGAAGTAGAAGTAAAAAGATTTTAATTCAATTCACGAGCTTCTGCTTCTACGGCAAGCAAGTGCTTCCAAAAAGAATAATTACTTCACATAATTATGAATAAAGTCGATGCAATGGCTTCTAACTGAAGTAGTTACTTCCCAAAATTGAAGTCTCCTACCATTCATACTTGTGATTGGAGTTAAGGCTCGCGTGATGATGTAAACGATTTTCAAGTTTATATTCGAGAAAATACTCGGCTGAAAAAGGGATAGCGGAGTTCATGAGCATTCGAAGCGAGTCTAAGAGAAAGGAATACGCGACGAGGCACGGTCCACCGAGGAAACCTTTCCGTCTTACATCAGATAACCTGACAACTACATTCCTTAAAGATTGCAGTGAAACAAGAGGGGGTGCTTTGTCTCCAAAACAACAAATGGAAGCGACCTTACGGTATCTATCTGACCCTAGCTTCCGACTTTTTGTGGAAGATTCTATCAACTGCGAATCACTCAGAGCGCCGTTTCGAAAACTGTGATCAAAGTTTTGAAAAAGATATCAGCAAAAGCGCATGACTGGATCAAATTCCCCTGTACAGTAATTGAGGCACATGAAGCAACGGACACGGTTTCAGAAACACAGATTTCCGAGATGTGTCGCTGCCATCGATTGCACGCATGTGCGAATTGAAAAATCTGGTGACAAATTTGGAGACGAATTTATAAAACGAAAGAATTTCCCATCTCTAAATATTCAAGCAATGTGTGATTAAGAATACATATTCACCAGTGTAGAGTGTGGATGGCCTGGTTCTGTTCATGACAATAGAGTTTTCAGGAACTCCGATATATATATATATATATATATATATATCAACTATATATATCCTGGTCTGTTGTTCGGTTTTAACCTTGACTCTTGTTTTCATATTTGATATCTTTTTTTTGGATAACTTTTGGCTCGTACAGGATGCCAGTGAATTCTTCACTTACATATTCAATTGCTGCTGCTTTCCTCTCCTTAACTCTTGGCAGTTTACTTTTTGAAAGTAAAATTTTGTGACTGCTTATAACATTTACCAAAACACTCAGACATACATATCGTCGTTGTCCGACGATAACCATGTATCTACAAACTTTTCAAAATTCGTTTTTTGCACTTTCTAAATCCTTTACACCTTTTACACAATGTATTATGATATTTAGTCTAAAAAATTTAAGTCATTAAGTCTGAAAAATTTCACAATTCTCTAATCGCACAATTCAACTTTGCGCTAAAAGTTGTCCGACGATAACCGTGTATCTACAAAACCATGAATCAAAGAATGATAAACTATGCTCGTGCGGTCGCTTCTAGAGAATAGCCATCTCATAAACCACTTTCCCGACATCACAGCGATCGTGAGCCAGACGTAAAATGTGCTAGATTTTTAAAAAGTCGCTGTTCTTGCCGGTCTTTACGCTGCTCAAGTATTCCTGATGAGGCCAGAGATGCTGTCTTTAAGGATGTTTGGTCCATGAATTGGGAACAAAAAAAGGTTTTTGTACGATCACTAGTTTCTGTCAACAAGGTTAAACGGAGGAAAACCTCAAATGATATCCTGCGTACAAAGTTTTCTAGCGAATATCATCTAAAAATTAATGGCCAACTAGTGTCAGTTTGCAAGAAAATGTTTTTAAATACGACTGGTTTGACAGACTATTTCGTAAGAACGTATTCAAAGACGAAACTCGATGAGATCGTTGTTTCCACTTCTGATGTTTCAATAATGCAAAGTCCTTCTTCTCTTGACCGCTCCAACGTCAGGGAATTCCTGAGCAGTTTACCATCAGTTCCATCACATTATTGTCGAAAGTCGACCAATAAGAAATACTTAGAACCTATATTTACTAGCCACCTGCATCTTTACAATAGCTATGTGAACCACTGCAAAAATATGGGAAATGTTATTGTATCTCGTCAAATGTTTATGGATGAATTTCATGGTGCAAACTTGGCCGTATTCCATCCTAGGAAAGATCAGTGCGATACCTGTGTTGCCTTCAAAGAAGGAAATTTATCGGAAAATGACTATCTTGCACATAGGGCTAAAAAGGAAAAGGCACAGACTGAGAAAACAAAAGATAAAGAGATTGCTTCAAATAACACAAATATCCGAATGCTAACGATGGATCTCCAAGCAGTTCTAGTTTCTCCATCTCTAAAAGCGTCAGCAGTGTACTATCGTACAAAATTGTTCGTCCAATTTTACTATTTATGATTGCATAACTAAAGATACAACATGCTATATTTGGCATGAGGAACAAGGAGGCCATACAGCGAATGAATTTGCCTCATGCCTATATGATTTCTTAAGTTCTGATACATCTTTTGATGAGTACATGTATGTGATATATTTTGACGGTTGTACTTATCAGAACAGAAATGTGACTATTGCAAAAGCTTTGTCACTTTTCTTCCAAACACATAATGAAACTGTGATCCAAAAAATTCTTGAGCGTGGGCACACGCAAATGGAAGTGGACAATGTCCACAGCACTATCGAGCGATGCCTTAAAAATACGGATATTTACTGCCCAGCAGATTACGTGCGCTATATTCAAGAATCTCGATCAAAGCCGAAACCGTACTTTGTAAAATACGTAGATCATGACTTCTTTATGAATTTTTCTGAAATTGCCTCACTTCGTAGCATAAGACCTGGAAAACGTGTTGGAGAGCCGCAAGTAGTTAATATAAGAGCCTTTAGATACGAGTCGAATGGCAGAATCTCTTTCAAACTTAATTTTGATGACATGTGGGTACTCATGGATAAAAGAGGAGAAGATACGTCGATAGTATCTCAGCCAACCCAACTGTACGACAACGCGATGAAAATATCCGCAGCCAAATACAAAAATTTGCAGGAGTTGAAACTGGTTATTCCGAGTGACTACCATTCTTTCTATGACTCACTATCGCATTGAAGTATTATCTTTACTAAGTGGTTCAATTTTTTGATTATATAATACACGTAGAATTGTTTGAGCTACGACATTGTTTTAAATTGCACTGAGGTAGTACTCCTTCACACATGCTATATGTGCGGAAAGATTATAACAGATTGATGGGTTTTCTTTTATGTGTTGCTATCCTTACTCCCTTGATATATACCTACCTGCACAAGGAGCCTGTTTGAACATGATTATGACTATTCTTAATTGAAACTACTACCGTCCATTATTTGTGTTGAAATATGCTACGTGGTATACATACATCTGTAAGAAAAAGTGATAACCGTGTATCTACTGACAAATATTCACGGCGATAACCGTGTATCCACACTAAAATAGAAAATATCAAAAGTTGCTCAATTTAATAGTAAACATATGATAAAGCATCCCTCTCATATGCATTTCCCGAATTTACAAAACTTAGAATATAGTTACGCGTTTAAAAGAATTTTGTGTCTCCTGAAAAATTTCATATTTTGTAGATACACGGTTATCGTCGGACAACGACGATATATCTGTGAGAGCCGGATCTTCATTTTCGCTGCTAACATCTGAATATATGTGTTTGCTGCGAGTGTGACATAGCTCGTAAGGCTTGTAATGACACCTGTGTTGTATGCTGCTCTCGGTTGGCACTTAGGGGTGACACGCGATCATATTCCCCTATTGATATAAGGGCAATATACAACTGCGTGATTCGTTGAAACTCGAAAACCTAGCGTCACAAGATAGAGGAGTGACGTCAAGACCAAAGAAATCCGATCTCAACACAAGCAAACTGCTTGCAATAAAAGTACCTGCTTATTCATCAGAATTAGAACAATAACTTCTACCTAGAGTAACTACTTCTGACTTTATACTTTTAGTTGCAAGGATATGCTCGAGCTATTTGCTTCTTTTTATTCATTCGGCCCAATGTCTCTCCCATTTTACAACATTAGATTTTGGGTAAGGAAACAGATTGGTCGTCGTCAAGATACTGGTATACTGCGATGGCGCCTACGAAAAGCTACGCTGGCCATCGTCAGGCGACTCAACGATGGCCAGACGAAATGGTCAGAGTGTCGCCTGATGATGGCCAGCATAGCTGGTCGTCAGCGCTACCGCAATATACTATTATCTTGACTATGACCAATATGTTTCCTTACCCAAAACATGTTACGTTAATGTAATGGCACAATGTGCTGGCATAATGCCATAGCAGTCGAACAATGAGCAGCCAGTTCAACATAAAACACGCTAAATTGTGCGAAGTTCCAGTGACTGTTATCAACCGATCACAAAGCAAAGAGACAGACGATGTCAACCTCTACACAGAACTTTCTGAACTTATTTCGTGCGCCTGCTAGCTTCTTTTGATAGCGATAGGAATTACCAACATTATTGAGAAAACTTTTGCGCAATGATCCGAATTCTTCGAATCTGAGGGAATCGTGGCGATCGCAGCATTTTGAAGGAATTCACAGCAATCCGCAAGCGACCCACGACCATTTTTCCTATTTCGATAAGGTATTAAAAATTCTTTCTGTCCACTAAGTAAGTTCTTGCATGTGCCATCATTTTGAATCAGTCTGCACTTCTAGCAAAGTGACAAGCTTAAACAATCTAATTCTGTGCAGCAGACTTTCCGGTTTTGCCGGCACAGCCCGATTTTACCTTACTTCGGAGTAGTTTCGGAGTAGTAACGGAATTTGGAATCTGCTCTCAGCCTTGACGGAAGGTAATACCGCAGACTGCATGGACTCATTTGTGAGCAAAATTGGTGGTTTAGATAAAACTTTATCACATGTAGCAAATCTGTTTGCCACAGCCCGCATGATATTGATATAGACATCACTGACGATTACTGGAGCCTAACAATTCTTGCTAGAAAGATGTTCGAAAACAACTTAACTTCATAAATGTTAAGAAGTTTTCCGGCGATCCAACTGTCCCTGCAGTACTATATAAAAATCTTTCTGCAGTTATTGCTTTTCCTCTAACTCATATATTCCAACAAGTCATCAATCAACGAACTATGCCAAACGATTGGAAACATGTAACTATAACAACTATCCCAAAAGAAAAGCCAATTCAATTATCGAAACTGAGACCTATTTCACAGACAACCATACCTGCAAAAATTTTCGAGCGGTTGTTACTTAATCAAACGAAGAATTATTTCATGCTCATGGCAGGACATGACCAACATGGTTTTCGCACAAACTACTCAATAACAACAGCACTTATTGATATTACCAACAGATTGCATGAAAGCTTTGATTCAAAGAAAAACTCACTATTGTTAGCATTTGATTTACAGAAAGCGTTTGATCGATTAAATCATGATCGTCTAATAAGGAAATGCTTAAATAATGGTTACCAAAAGGCTTCGTGCTGCTGCTGAAGAATTATCTTTCTGGACGATATTCCCGTGTTAAACTGAGAAACGTTTCTCTCACAGGTTTCTAATGTCGATTGATGTACCACAAGGTACAGTTTTATCACTGTACTTACTTGCATCATTTTTCGGTGATTTTTGTGCCAAGCTATCAGATACAGTTGCTGTCAAATATGCTGACGACTTAAATTTGATTCTAACTTTTGACCTAAGAACAACCAATGTTGAAGTAGAAATTGCTGTACAGAAAGCACTCCAGAATTTAAATGTCTGGTGTGAAACTAATGACCTATCCCTAAATTTAGAGAAATCGAAGGCAATGTTGTGTTCAAGAAATCACATGGAATTAGGTTCATCCTTTCCCATCAAAACTGTTGATAGCATCGTTGTCCTGGGAATGACAATGAGCCAGAATCTAAAGTGGGATAATCACATAAGCAATGTGACAAAAAAGGCAAACATGCGATTTTATGTTTTACGCAAATTACGATCTTTTTTGACGCGCAATGAGTTCCATGCATTATATACCGGCTTCATTCGTCCTGTTTTAGAATACGCCTGTCCAATGTTTGTTGGACTAAATAAAACTCTTTCGAGTCGCCTGATTTCAATTGATAAGCGTGCGCATAAAATTATTTTCCATGACGGAGAAAGAAAATGCAAATGTGAGCCGGACGAATTGACGAAAAGAAGATACAAAATTAGCCGCGCATTATATGAAGCAGTAGAAAATGATGGAAATTATACCGGCAAGACTTCCTCGCTCTAATTTGCCTTCAATTCCTTTTCGTAGAACTGAGACCGCTCAAGCGTCTTTCATTGTGTTCACTACAAGACTTGTGAATAGTTTAGTTTGAGTTCTTCTTTACTACATATCGTTAACTTTTCTGATATTTACATGCATTATGTTTTATTTTACTTTGCTAAATTTGCTATGCTCATTCAAGACTTTGTAAGATTCCTATTTCTATCAATAAACACATACTACTACTACTACTGCTACTACTAGTTTTCGTCGCTGTTAAACGTTCAGGTTTTTCAATACCTGATTGCCGGAACTAGAATTTAACTTTAAATCACTGAATATTGGGCTACATGAAACCGGTGCTTGTTGCTATGACATTATTTTTTACGATCGGCGGAACCTAAATAAAGCAGGAAGTAAGCATTCAAGGCTTTCAAGGCTTTTCTAACACCGCGACAATCATTAGCAAAACACTCGAGTGACACCTGATTGTCTCCATGATGATGTTTAGAAATGCTCACCTCTCGATGTTGTTCATGAAGAAAATCACCATGTACTATTTATGTCATGAAAACATAAAACAATAGTTAACTAGAGGTCGCTGATTTCCTTTATTCCACATGTTTTTATGTGATAAGCAGAAATCAATGAAGTAAAGAGAAATAAGGCATCGCATTATAGGTCGCTAAGTCAACTTACATTGGCACTTTTAGAGGAAAAGTGAAGTACTTAACGAATCAGATTTTCACACTCCATTCTTTTGAATATTTTAGCAGATTTCACTTGTTAAATCAAAAAATGAACGCAAAGGCATGAGCCCACCAGTGACCTGAAAAATCGAAAACTGGTGGGGCCACCCGTTAATCCGCAAAAATACCTTGCTTAAAGAATATACGAACTATATAGTGCTTATAGAATGTCTACGATCCTGCCATGGACTGATATTTATTCAAAATAGGAGTGTGTTATACAAATGTTCAACTATCGACCATTCGCAAACTTGCATCACCGCTATTCCTCTGTCTTCTCAAGAAGCTGCGATTTAATGTATATCAAAAGTCATTGACTGAGAGTTTAACTAAGATTTCAACTAATCGATTGCTCTAATATAATCAAATGATTGAATATAGCACAAAATCGTAATAATGTATCAATAGTCTCTGCCAGCAGCAGTAATCATTTGCTTTGTTCTGTCACTGCGTGTTCTTTAACGAAGTGTGATAAACAATATATAAAAATTTCATTTTTGTTGATATCCTTTTTTGCATACTTTCAATTATCGTCAAATCTGAAACTTGCAACTTGTTCTTCAATTTCAACACATTAAACCAATGGATTGAAATCCCAACGTTGACTTATTTCAATGCGGAGGGAATTCTTCATATTTCTTCACACTAATTATGTTTGACGATACTGTCTGTGTAAACATGCCTGTCAACATGACGGCTGCTTTGTTCCCCTCGTGTGTGGGATCCTTGTATTCTATCAGCCACCACCCAGCTAGTTGTTACCCTCAACAAGACAAAGTGGGGCTTCATGTTTGTCTTCCTGAGACCACAAGTCTTTGAAATAAACAGACGTATGCTTTAGTGCAATACTTCATTACAAATGTGTAATTTACTATACTTGCATATTTGCGCGGCTTTTACAAACAGGAAAGTCTCTGATTTCGACTCTGAATTTCTAAAAGGATCAAATTTTGACTCGCAAATAGCATTGCTCGGAAGACATTGCTACATTAGGTGACATATTGACGAATACGACATTGCAATCGATGAAGCCTTGACAATCGTGTACGGCAATATAGAGTGCAGGCAAATCGGACAATTACGCAGAAGGATTCAATAATATTATATTTAGGATCTTAAACAAAGGCGATTTCACACACGGGTAGGTGGGCAGGATGATAGTCATGTCATGTAGGTTCACACTTGCATGTGAGTAACAGTAGGAAATGCAACATTTGTTGTGGCAACATTGTGGCAAAAATATATCTGCCCGTAAAATGATTTCAAGTTATTAGTACATTAGATCAAGTCATTAGGTAGTTGAGTATATTAATTTGTTATTACTTGTACTAATATACTTACTTACTTACTACTTTATCCGGGAGAACTATGATTTGTTGTAATATCTATATGAATGATATGATCATCAAAATAATACAAGTTTTGCTATTTTCCACAAAATGCTATTTTCCGGGAAATGCTAACATAAACATTGACGAAAGGAATAAAGACCGATTAGTTCGACATGTCTATCCTCTACGTTTGAGTAATGCTTGCATATCGTGCACAAGGATGAACAAAATTAACCTTTTCATCAGATGTGTTGACTAGGTTATGGGTTGCTAATTTCCTATCGTATATCTGAGCAGTCTCAGTTTTCGTTCTAACGTCTTTTAGGGATCTAATTATTCAGGATATTATGATACATCTGCAGTCTTTACAGGAAATAAATATCAGTCAATAACGAAATTAATTAATCTTTGAACATAATCAATATGGCGAAATTCAATTAATTGAAATATTACGCAGATGTTGCAATATTTGACCCTTGGAATAGAAAATTTGACGTCATGTTCACGTCATACGATTAAGTACAAGATCAAATGAACGTCAATAGCGATTATAGCCAGTCGAAGGAGTTTCGAATTCTTCCAATGTTACACAAGAATTTCATCTAAATAAGTTATCATGAGAATAATAACAATAATAAATGCACACTTACACAGCACATCAGTGTGTCGCAGTTTAAATTTGCCAACAGGACAAAGCGTCGAACAGGAACTCTTATTAGAGTGAGGCTACAAGGTAGTCAAGCTACTCATCCATTTATTACACTCCTAGATCTCGCTCTGACACATATCCAGTGATCAATTAATTATGACAATATCACGAACTCGGTTTTCACTAGGAGATATTACCCATCCTTGTGAAACCAATTGGGTAAACTTCGGACCTGTTCTATCATGCACATTCATGCCTACTCAAGATCGCAAACAATTAATGTGCTACGTGTTTTCATAACTTTGAATTTCCTAAATACTGAAATCTTATTTTACATAAATGTGCAAGGTAGCTGGTTTCATGGCTGGTATAGCATGATATAACCTTTGTTTCCCAATAGTTTGTAAGCATTTGTGAGCTGAAATGAGATTCATTTATTTTAAATTGCTAATGTTTTCCTTTAATAAATTGAATTAGTAGGAGCCCGGCCTAACGGCCGTCGTCCATTTTCATGAAACTCAGGTGCACGAGCTTCTTGTATTGCTTCATGCGATCCTGAAATCCTGTTGTACAGAAAAATTCGACTATCAACGTTGGATCTTGGATCCCTATTGGATCCTATTGGGGTGCTGACGGATGCACCCAATATTGAAAAATGTAAACCTGGCACAATATGCATGTATCTAGGGGCCAAAAATCCTATATTATACCAATTATACCGTTTATTACACACATACAAATTAGCTCATACACCTGAAAATTATGTGCTTTTGTGTATAATACACCTAAAGTAAAAGAAATCTAATCTTATTAAAATTATCCACATACACAAAGGAAACGAGACAGCTTGTGAATTTGCTCGTGATGCTCGTAGCTTCCACTAGAAGCGGCAGAAATATAAATAAGTTTAATTACAAAATTGGTATAAAGCAGCGGTTCTTAAACATTTTTGACCACGCACCCCCTTACATAATCCTCCAGACGTCGCGCCCCCCCCCATCTCCAAATAAATAAGAACATATAAATATATAAAGCATATTTTATTCTACTCATCAGTGGAAAGGGTAATATTGCTTTTTGGACACTAAAACTTCAATTCGAGGTTTTGTATGAGACAATGCACATCGCAGGTCGGCTTCACAGATGTGTTTGTTTCGAGCTTTTGTCTTAACACTCACAAGTGTAGAAAAACCACTTTCACAAAGATAGGTGGACGAGAAGGGTAGGAGTGCACGCAGAGCCACATTGCCAACTTTCGTATATAGACGCGGACGTCTTTCGCCCAGAAATTATTGAGAGGCATATTTTCAAAATCGTCTTTTGCGGTAGAGTTGTAATTCATCTCCAAGAATTCTTCCTGCAAATCGTCACGCAGAATGTCCTCGTCGAGAAGAAATGGATTCCTCGTCATCTTCCATTCTGGAAGTTCAGTGTTCTCCAGGTCTGGGAAGTACCGCTCGAATTCTTGTTTCAATAACTTGAAGTGTTCTTCCACTTCGGCCTTCAGTTCGCCATCCAGATTAATCTGCTTTTTCACGAGGGCTGCATCGAGGTTGTGGAATGACGCCGCGTTTCCCCTTTGAACTCGGCGGACCTATAGCCCCAGTTTTGCGATGAAAGCACGAATGGAGTCGCAGTGATCCATGCGGTTGGCATTCTTTCCTTGCAAGAGCTGACTGTGGACATTCAAGACTTCGAAAATGTCGACGAGGTATGCCAGCGCAAGTTGAAAACTATCCGACGTGAATGAAAACAGGAGATCTTGTTTCCCCTGATCTTTGAGGAATAACTTGTTTTAAACTGTACCCAATGAGGAAATCATAACAGTTTCATACAGAATACTGTAGGTTACTCGACTAAACGGCTACTCGACTTCGTGAAATTTGACAACTTCACGCCCCCTCGAAAACCCTCCACGCCCCCCAGTTTAAGAAACCCTGGTATAAAGTAATCATATTGAGTGAAGTGAAGAAATCTTAGTTCAGAGTTTATTGAAATCTCAGTTGATATTCATAGAGCATTAGTAAATAACAGGAGAATGAACAGTTATCGAAACATCTATCCAATACTGATTTCATTTGATAACAGAGAAGAACTTGATTTCATCATTTACGTAAAATGTACATGGATAAATATATTTTGTTAGCAAGATCGAAGGGAGCATATATCCTCGATGCAAACATACTACATGTTTTGTGACATGGTGACATTTCTGCATGGTCCATTGAAGCCTGCTTTATAGAGAAATGTGCCAGTGTTCCTATTCGCTTTTCTAAAAAAAATCGTGCATTTTTTGGATCATGAATCAATTTGAGCATATGGGCAATTCCGTTTGTTCGGATCGTTACACTTAGCAACACATTTCTGTGTATATATTTTGATAGAAGAAGGATTTTTATCAACAGCTGTTACCATGCACCTGCAAAACTCTTGTAGTTAATACGTGCAGACTTTAATCTTTCAAACATGTACGCATTTATAATCCTTCCTGGAATGCCCTGACGTCTTAAGGTCCAAGGTGTTACTTTTCGTGGAACACTATCGAAGGCTTTTTGAAGGTCAACAAAAACATGGAACAATCTCTTCTGTTTCGCACAGTGCTTCACTTGCAGCTGACGCAGAATGAAGATCGCATCGGTCGTCGACTTTCCTGTCCGGAATCCAAACTGCCGCTCGTCAACTTGCATGAGCTTCTTCAACCCCATTTCGAGAACCTTTTCGAATATTTTCAAACTTTGTTCAAGCAGCCGCATTCCCCTGTAATTTCCACATTCCATCGCATCACCTTTACCTTTGTAAAGTGGAATAGTTACGCTGCTTTTCCATGATGGAGGTACATTTCCTGAGAACAAATACTTTGGATGATACCTCTCAACACTTGAACCGTAGTTTCACCTGCTCCTTTGTTAAGCTCAACCACCAAGCCGGATGGTCCAGGAGCTTTCCCACTCTTCATGCTCGCTATAGCATGCCTTATTTCTGCCTCCGTAACTTCCGCCAGGGGACCTTCCGTCACCTCGTCATCTTCTGTCTCAAAGTCATTTTGCATATTGAGCAGGTTTTCAATATATTCCTTCCATCTTTTACTGATCGTATCTTCAGTTAGGATTATTTCACCGTCTTCACCTTTGATATATCTTGAACACTGATATCTTTCCGTTCGCTCTTCATCTGTCTTGCCAATCTGAAAATTTTCTTGCTCATTTAATTTCTGATTGCCTCATTTGCCCAGTTTTTCCAAGATTGATCCTTCGCTACTGCCACCTCTTTCTTTGCCAGCTTCGACTTGACTTTGTAATCGGACCGATCTTCAACACTCCTTGTCGTTTGCCACTTCTTAAAGGCTGTTAGTTGAACTGCCTACGCTTCCCATTTGTTTCGCTACATCGCTTCCTGGCCGTCTCTAACATTTTCTCTTGAAACATCTCCCAGTCTATAACTCCATTGTTTTCTTTTTCTTGAGTCATCTGTTGACTCATAGATTCTTCGAATTCCTTCTTCAGATCTTTTGTGCTCAGCTTCCAAACTTTCATCTTCTTCTTGTAACTCTTCCTATCTTTCACTTCCAACACACTTTTCTTCGTTATGTCCATCACCAGGATCCAGTGTTGCATAAGACAAGCTTCACCAGGGATCACCTCACAATCTCTCGCCACACTGACATCCTGTTGTTTTACCAACAAGAAGTCTATCTGGGTTTGATGGTCAGCACTCTTGTACGGCATTTTCTTCTCCATACCCTTTGAGAAAAATGTGTTCATCACCTTTCAATCATTGCTTTGGCAGAATTCAAGGATTCTGTTCCCTTCACTGTTTGCTTGCCCGTATCCAAACTGCCCCACATCTTCTTCGAAACCATCTGTCATTCCCAATTTGACCATTTAGGTCACCGGCTACAATTACATTTGCTACAGTCCGTTTCATAAAAAGTGGATCATCCAAAAATTTGACTAAATAAAACATAAGTATGATACAGAAAGCATTTTTCATGTTATTTCATGTCCCTAATATATTTAAATGTTCTTATATAATCTGATAAGCTATGATACAGTAACGGTTCTTAAGAAGCTAATATTTTGTGGCCCTACCCTTATTGTCAATGACATTAACAATTCGTCTAGGCATTGATTCGATGATATCGTTGATTTTTGACTGATCTAACTTTCTCCACTCTCTTTTTAACAGTGACGTAAGTTGTGATACGCCATCTATAGGTAGCAGTGAACGACGAACGTTACGTTTTCTATGGGATTCAGATCAGGAGAACGAGCTGGCCAAGATAATGTCCTAAGCCCTAATTGAGACTTGCATAGGTTGACTCTACTACTCCTGTGACACGTAGCATTATCATCCATAAATAGCCAAGTCGATGGATCACCAAGTTGATCTGTCATTTGGCCAATGTTCATTCGTAAAACATTCACATAGCGTTCAGAATTCATGGTTCCTTGCTGTATGTGAAGTTCAGAGCGGCCATTGGTCCAAATGCCAGCCCAAATCAGTAGAGTCGCACCACCTTGTACCCGGGGACGATGTAAATGTCTCGGAATTTCCTGATCAGATTTTATCCATAGTCTCAATCGACCATCACTATCCTTCAGACGGACTGATGCCTCATCAGACCAGACAACCCGATCCCATTGATTTCGCCAGTGACAATGACTCATTGCCCATCCGAGACGTCGTTTTGTATGCTGATCTGATAATTCGATCTGAGAGGGCCTCTTACAGCTCTTGAAATTCGACTCAATAAGTCTTCTACGAATAGTGGACTTAGAAATAGACGAGTCTAGTGCAGCCATCTCAGTTAACGAGAGACTTGGATCAACTTTAACAAATCTCAAAATTAGGCGGTCTCTACGTTTGGATGTTTTGCGTGGACGGCCAGAGCCCTCTTTACGACAGAGTCGAAAATCATCATTATGCCATCGATGCACATTTGTGTAAGGGACATTTAGTCGCTTGCTTGTAGCTCGCAAAGAAAACTCTAGTTCTAGCAAGGCTGACACTTTGCCTTTTGTGAATGCGATCTCGTTATTGTTCATTTGTGCTTTGTATTGTTTTCAACCGGTAAGAGATAGATTTCTAGCTGAAAGTAATCAGGAGTGCTGCCAACACCACCGCAACGAAGTCAGGAAGCTATGGAACATGAAGTCCAGTTAATCACATGTACGTAGCAGTTACATTATTGTTGATGAATAATGGTGTTATACTGGCTCTGATTGACCGATTTTCTTTATTTTTGTTTTGCTTGATAGCTTTTGGCTTGTAGAACAACATATTACATAACAAAGGAAACAAATGTAATTTTATAAGAGTGAAGTATGATTTTGTGTAACATTGCTAAATGAAGATCAAATTATCTACTACTTTTTTATCTATAACAGGAAAACAACTCAATATTCATGCTTGAAATTTCCAACAATGATATTAGTAAGCACAACTGACATATCTTCCAAATTTCAGAGAAATTCGTTCAAGTTTGGCGGAGTTAGACAAAGTTGGAGTTAAGGCGATGTTTAAGGGTGATCCATTTTTTTATGAAACAATCTGTATTAAGGGGATAAACCAAGATATCCCTAATTTTGAAGAAAAATAGTCTACTAATCTATTCACATTTCGGAAAAATGATAGCTTTTGCGTTCGTAGGTTACATTCTGGAAATTACTTTTCGTATGACTTTGGTTCGAAAGTGAATCTGATGTATAATCATAATCATAATATAATCTTAAACGCAATAACTTAATAAAACGTTGAATATTTGATGCATTCGAACTGATATATCTTTCATGTAAATTATACAACTTCTCTGAAATTTTCGAGAATCATCATATAATTTAAAAATAGACAGTATTTGATCAAAATACGCACTAATCGACCCCAGAAATGAAGGATTCAGATAATTTTGATAATAGAAACACTAAAAGAAATGCACTGATGTTTATTTGATTTTTCCATCCCATGCCCCATTTCACGTGCACTACCCATATTCTAAAATTTTCAAGTGACTATGCTCAAGTTAAGTTCCGCAATTTTGGCTGTTTAGCTCAATTCTAACCATCTATTTGTGTCTAAAGGTAATTGAAAGAAGATCGCAAGTAGTAAGCAAGTGACAAACACTCGACCGGCGCCCCCCCCTCTGGAACGGCAGAGTGTCGTGGTCGGCCGCCGTGGTGCTTCGGGTCTGAGTCCCCCCCCCTCTGGAACGACAGAGTCTGTCGTGGTGTGCCGGCCAGGTGGGTTCACAACATGTTCGCTGACTCCCCCCCCTCTGCAACGACAGAGTGTGAGACTCGGATGTGTTGGTCTCGTATGGGTTGACGTGACCGACCGCCTAGGTTGACGTGGCCGACCGCCTAGGTTGACGTGGGCGACCGTCTAGGTTGACGTGGGCGACCGTCTAGGTTGTCGTGGATGGTGAAATGGCTGCCAGATTCGGATTCAGCGTAAAATTCTGCATCGGTAGGGTGAGTTTCAAGGCAATTGGCGAGAAAAAATTTTTCTTCAAAATTTTAACAGAGTTAGAATTTGGGACGTTTTGGTGTGTAGCGCCCAAACGAAGCATCGGATGAGAAAACGGAGGCCAGATTCGGAATCTACGTGAAATTTTGGGTTAGGAAGGATGTTTCCAGCGAAATCGGAGAGAAAAAATTTTCGGCTGACGTCCCCCCCCCCTCTGGACAGCTTGCTTCGATTTTGGCTTCCAGTGGACGGATTTTGTCGTGCGATAGCTCGTTTGAAAGCTAAGAGTGAGACAAATTCAGTGAAAGAATCGGCTTGTTCCTATCTGTCTTCGTTTAGATGTGAGACGCCATTTAAGATTTTGGGACATTGGTGAAAAACGACAGAGTTAGAATTTGGGACGTTTTGGGCTCTAGCTTCAAAACGAAGCATCGGATTGGAAAACGGATTTCAGATTTGGAATCAGCGTGAAATTCTTTATCTGTATAGTGAGTTTCAAGGCAATCGGCGAGAAAAAATTTTCAACATTTTTCGAAAAAACGACAGAGTTAGAATTTGGGACGTTTTGGTGTGTAGCGCCCAAACGAAGCATCGGATGAGAAAACGGAGGCCAGATTCGGAATCTACGTGAAATTTTGGGTTAGGAAGGATGTTTCCAGCGAAATCGGAGAGAAAAAATTTTCGGCTGACGTCCCCCCCCCTCTGGACAGCTTGCTTCGATTTTGGCTTCCAGTGGACGGATTTTGTCGTGCGATAGCTCGTTTGAAAGCTAAGAGTGAGACAAATTCAGTGAAACAATCGGCTTGTTCCTATCTGTCTTCGTTCAAAAGTTAGAGCGGTTACAAGATTTTAGGTCGGAGCTCGCTCACCTGAAAAAATCCTAAGTGTCAGAGTGGCTTTGTATGGGTAAAAATTTGAAAATTTTCCAAAGTGTGGAATTTCGACCTGGGACCGTCACCAAAACATTTTTCATCAAATTTTGAAATTTCACTGACATCCCCCCCCCTCTGGACAGCTTGCTTCGATTTTGGCTTCCAGTGGACGGATTTTGTCGTGCGATAGCTCGTTTGAAAGCTAAGAGTGAGACAAATTCAGTGAAACAATCGGCTTGTTCCTATCTGTCTTCGTTCAAAAGTTAGAGCGGTTACAAGATTTTAGGTCGGAGCTCGCTCACCTGAAAAAATCCTAAGTGTCAGAGTGGCTTTGTATGGGTAAAAATTTGAAAATTTTCCAAAGTGTGGAATTTCGACCTGGGACCGTCACCAAAACATTTTTCATCAAATTTTGAAATTTCACTGACGTCCCCCCCCCTCTGGACAGCTTGCTTCGATTTTGGCTTCCAGTGGACGGATTTTGTCGTGCGATAGCTCGTTTGAAAGCTAAGAGTGAGACAAATTCAGTGAAACAATCGGCTTGTTCCTATCTGTCTTCATTCAAAAGTTAGAGCGGTTACAAGATTTTAGGTCGGAGCTCGCTCACCTGAAAAAATCCTAAGTGTCAGAGTGGCTTTGTATGGGTAAAAATTTGAAAATTTTCCAAAGTGTGGAATTTCGACCTGGGACCGTCACCAAAACATTTTTCATCAAATTTTGAAATTTCACTGACGTCCCCCCCCCTCTGGACAGCTTGCTTAGATTTTGGCTTCCAGTGGACGGATTTTGTCGTGCGATAGCTCGTTTGAAAGCTAAGAGTGAGACAAATTCAGTGAAACAATCGGCTTGTTCCTATCTGTCTTCGTTCAAAAGTTAGAGCGGTTACAAGATTTTAGGTCGGAGCTCGCTCACCTGAAAAAATCCTAAGTGTCAGAGTGGCTTTGTATGGGTAAAAATTTGAAAATTTTCCAAAGTGTGGAATTTCGACCTGGGACCGTCACCAAAACATTTTTCATCAAATTTTGAAATTTCACTGACATCCCCCCCCTCTGGACAGCTTGCTTCGATTTTGGCTTCCAGTGGACGGATTTTGTCGTGCGATAGCTCGTTTGAAAGCTAAGAGTGAGACAAATTCAGTGAAACAATCGGCTTGTTCCTATCTGTCTTCGTTCAAAAGTTAGAGCGGTTACAAGATTTTAGGTCGGAGCTCGCTCACCTGAAAAAATCCTAAGTGTCAGAGTGGCTTTGTATGGGTAAAAATTTGAAAATTTTCCAAAGTGTGGAATTTCGACCTGGGACCGTCACCAAAACATTTTTCATCAAATTTTGAAATTTCACTGACGTCCCCCCCCCTCTGGACAGCTTGCTTCGATTTTGGCTTCCAGTGGACGGATTTTGTCGTGCGATAGCTCGTTTGAAAGCTAAGAGTGAGACAAATTCAGTGAAACAATCGGCTTGTTCCTATCTGTCTTCATTCAAAAGTTAGAGCGGTTACAAGATTTTAGGTCGGAGCTCGCTCACCTGAAAAAATCCTAAGTGTCAGAGTGGCTTTGTATGGGTAAAAATTTGAAAATTTTCCAAAGTGTGGAATTTCGACCTGGGACCGTCACCAAAACATTTTTCATCAAATTTTGAAATTTCACTGACGTCCCCCCCCTCTGGACAGCTTGCTTAGATTTTGGCTTCCAGTGGACGAATTTTGTCGTGCGATAGCTCGTTTGAAAGCTAAGAGTGAGACAAATTCAGTGAAACAATCGGCTTGTTCCTATCTGTCTTCGTTCAAAAGTTAGAGCGGTTACAAGATTTTAGGTCGGAGCTCGCTCACCTGAAAAAATCCTAAGTGTCAGAGTGGCTTTGTATGGGTAAAAATTTGAAAATTTTCCAAAGTGTGGAATTTCGACCTGGGACCGTCACCAAAACATTTTTCATCAAATTTTGAAATTTCACTGACGTCCCCCCCCCTCTTATCGATTGCATATTCACAGGGTATATAAGAACGGGATCGGGAGAGGAATTTCACTAAGTTGAGAAACTGACTACAGGTAAGTCGTTTCTCTTGAGGTCCGATATCGGACTTCTGACTTTACATTGCTGATATCAGCTAAGGTGTCAGACTTATAGGTTAGTCAGTATAGCATGACTGACCATTTGATGATAGTAGGCCGAAATCTTCAAACGGCTATAACTTTGCTTCTACAAGTCCTTTAGACTTGATTCAAAAAACATTCGACAGCGTTTGCTATGCTGAAGGTGACAGACTACTTATAAACGTTTTATGAGTAGTACTAAAATACTGAAAAATTTAAATTCATATTTAATGATAATAATTAAAGTTTTTGAATAAAAAGCAGTCGTTTATGAGTCTCTGTGACTTGGGTCGTTTCCTCTTGTAAATAACTCCACCGGTTTTCATGTCAAAACTGGGGCCCGGATACCAACACAGTGATATGACGCACGCTCTGTCCGATCGAGGTTGGATTTGTGGGTCGAGGCCTTGGAGCTGGATAAGATCCCCTCTGAGTAATGCCTGTAACGGATTCAAGAGCTTAACACCCAAACGGTTGCTGACTTGCTATCAAATGTTTGGTGACTTAGTCTTTCAATGCATATCAGCAAGTAGTATCCTATAAACACTTGCTATCAAATTTTACTCTATCTTTACAGAATTATCATGACGAAAGCGAGTAACGCCAAGATGCTAGTGGGCAAGTGCAGTTGTGGCAAGATTGCTAGAGGTAGCGAACTCAAGAAACATTTAAAAGAAAAAGAGGGGACGATGGGCCATGAGAGGAAAGTGATGTTGAGGTTGTGTGTGTCTTGTCGGAAATGTGTGATGGGGGATGAGAAGGAATTTATGAAGGCGCATTTGCAGTGTGAGAGTGGGAACATCGGAGAGAAGGGGTTCAAGGCATGGTTTGAGGGAGAGTTGTTGGAGAGGGAAGAGGTGACAAAGGCGGTGGCAGCGATACAAGACGTGATTGGGGAGAAAGTGGTGAGGAATGCGAGTGAGGGGAGTTCGAGTGATGGGAGTTCGAATGAGGAAGTTGAGTTGAGAGCGAATATGAAGAAGAAGGATGATGTTGATTTGGATGCGGTGATGGAAGATTTGTTTGGGGACATAGCGGATTTGAAGGAAGAGTGGGAGGGGGAGGAAGTGGCTAAGCCGATGGCAGCGTCATCGCCACGGCAGCAAGAGGCGTATGACACGGAGGTATTTGTGAGAATGAAGGATCGTGTGATGGCTTTGGAAAGTAATAATAGAAAAGTTTTGAAGGAGAATGAAGAGCTGAAGGTGAAGGTTGAGGGGTATAGGGCAACAAGGGAAGAGTTGGAGAGCTTGAGAAAGAAGGAGAAGGAATGGATGGCGGAAAGGAGCGAGTTGATGAGGAAGGCAGGTTTGGTGGAGAGTTTGCAGGCGAGTGTGTCGAGGAAGGATGAAGAGATAGAGCGGATGCGAAGCGTGGTGAAGGAGACGGAGGAGGTGAAGGTTATTAATAAGAGGTTGACGGGTGAAGTGGAGCGACTGCATGAGCGTTTGAAGTGTCGAAAAAGGAGAGTGTATGAAGTCCATCTTCCCCTCTTTGAGAACAATGTGTGCGACGCCCCAACCATCACGGATGATCCCAACGTAACACAGCAGTGTTATGAGGGCGACGGAGTCCGATGTCTCCACATGAGTATGGACGTTACCGGCCAGCTTGAAGACTTCGTCGTCCGAAAAGTTCGGAAGAAAGTTCCCAGTAAGCTTCCTCAACATGATCATTTTTGTAGCTCATCTAATCTCCTATTCTTTTTCTTTCAGAGTTTTTGCAGAAGTGAGAGGAGTGTCGGTGGACGGAGAACGACCCATGGGCTCTTTTAAGGGCCAACCTTCTAATGCAGCTAAAGCGGTCCCAAGCCCGCCACATATCCTCGGATATGGAATGCAGAGGGGAAGAAAAATAATGAATGGAATGAAATGGGAGGACACTCACGCGCCACACGCAACATAACACACTTCTCTCTTCCGTAGTCTAACAAGCTCTTTACACATGGATCGCAGTCGATTGCTATCCCTGTATCAGAAGTGTAAGCTATCTTAATTTTATTTGATACTATTTCATCTATCATCATCGTCCATATGAAATGTTTTAAGATTTACAAGTTAGACTAAGCGTGCTACTATTTCCAAATGAAAAAGTATACATGGTTAAATCATCCACTTAACCCCATCCGTAGTCTAACAAGCTCTTTACACATGGATCGCAGTCGATTGCTATCCCTGTATCAGAAGTGTAAGCTATCTTAATTTTATTTGACACTATTTCATCTATCATCATCGTCCATATGAAATGTTTTAAGATTTACAAGTTAGACTAAGCGTGCTACTATTTCCAAATGAAAATGTATACATGGTTAAATCATCCACTTAACCCCATCCGTAGTCTAACAAGCTCTTTACACATGGATCGCAGTCGATTGCTATCCCTGTATCAGAAGTGTAAGCTATCTTAATTTTATTTGACACTATTTCATCTATCATCATCGTCCATATGAAATGTTTTAAGATTTACAAGTTAGACTAAGCGTGCTACTATTTCCAAATGAAAATGTATACATGGTTAAATCATCCACTGAAGCCCCATTCAAGTACGTCAGTATGAAAGCAAAGATAATACGAAATAAAAATTTATTATGGCATGTATTTCAAAAGGTCTTCATCGTCAATATCGTCCCAGAGTCTGGCTTCACATAGATAACAAAAACAGTTCAGTTGCTTTAATCGTTCTTCCACTGCGAGCCTCACTTTATCAATATACTCCCACTCTGCCATAGTTCGTGGCTGGGAGTTAGGGGTGTACCACTCCCATAATTGGTGGAGGAATTTCGTGCTGTTGATCTCCATCACATCGTCAGTATCGTACTGGAGATACTTCCACCTCACGCCTGTTAAGTCGGGACACTCCTTCTCACATACACTCTCCTCTTCCTCATCCGCTGGTAATGATAACTTCCTGATATTGTCCAGTTGGTACACCTTCTCCACCTTCGCCTTTCTTGGAGCGTTTGGTGTAACGAGCGCCTTTGGTGTTGAGCATGGAGAAGAGAATTTTGTGTTTGATGTTGTCGGAGGGCTTGTCATGTTGACTGTGAATAATGACTTTGAAATGTTTTCTAATTCTTAAGTATCAACAAGCAACCAATCAGAATGAACATCCAATGAATGAAGAGAATGAAAGTATATAAGCAAAGTGACATCCGTATCATTTCACTCTGTCTTTGAGACGCATAAGTGAACTGTTGTCTAGCGAATTCTGTATTTGAGGCGTACAAGTGAACTGCTCTTTAGTGAATTCCAAATTTGAGTGAAGTCTCTATCTTGTTCAAGTATCAAGCTTAAACATAATTTCGTTCAAATGGTAAGTTGAAAATTTCCTCTCTCATCTCCCTCAAACGTGTGGCTAATAGCATCTTCCTCAATTTCAGGCATCAACTTCATCACCAACACCCTCCCTTCTCGAGGAAAGTTTAGAGTTGTTGAGTCAAGGTAGGTTGTAACAATATACTGACACTTGAACAGAGATGAAAGAATGATTTCTCTTTCAGGTGATACCAGTTCCATCTCGTGCGAGTCCATATCAACATTGTCGCGGGAATGCGACGATCGGCAATGTGCTGACTGTGGACACATCTTCACGAGGAAGCGTGATCTCACCCGACACATCAAGCGAGGTGTTTGTCGACCTAAGCCGGCATCAATCTCCGAAGGTAGGGATGATTCTGTTAACGATGTCTCCTTTTCTTGCGACTTGTGCGCTCAGTCTTTCGAGACACGTTTTGAACTATCTTCGCACAGACTTCAACATACACACGCGAACGATACCTACACCAACGGTACCTCCTCTATCCGACTCACTGAAGTGTCCATAAATAATTTAGTGAGGAACTACCAGATGGACTCCTCAGAAACCATTGCTAACTTTGAGGAATGGTTTCATCAAAATTCATCATTGATAGAAGCGCTCTTCAACAATTTAGACAATTTTAGGATGAAGGCGCTCATCTATCTTAAAATAAAATATGTAAAAATCGACCACCATACTGGACAAATAATAGAGAGGTTGGAGTTTCACACACCCTCCTCTCCTGCAACCGAAGTTGTAGACTGTGAGTCTTGGATAAATTTTCATATCCAAGGGTTAAAATTAAATATAGATAAATTTAACGAGCGTGATAGTGGACTCGTTTTTGATGGTATTGAGACCGCCATGATTAAAATCAGTTTATTAGGAAATCATAGTGGTCGAGGCTCCTTTAAACTTCCGAAAAATTTAAGAAATAAAGCAGCAGTCATTTCTGTAGACTGCGAATCGCAATGTTTTAAGTATGCCGTCCTCTCCATTCTCCACTATAATGATGTGCAGAATAGTCGATACCGCAAGAGTAAGTATCAACAGTGGGAGAATGAATTAAACTTCGATGACTGTAATAGTGACGATATGAAAATTAAAGATATAGAAAAATTTGAAAAATTGAACAACATCAAAATAGTTCTCCATGTTTGGGAAAAAGGATTGAAGGGTGTGCGCTACAACTCGCGTTCGAGTTGTTATGAACGTACAGTAAACCTGTTATTAGTAAAACAGGATGATAGTGAGGAATGGCACTACTGCGGTATTCCCAAAATCTCTCGCTTATACCACCACTTAGAAAACTCTAGTAGAGAGTTATATTACTGCGACAGATGTATTCGCCACTTTAGGAGGAAAACTAAATTTGAAACTCATTACGAATGGTGTAAGCGAGGTAAACTGCAAATGGAGCGCATGCCCAAAGATAAGGAGTTTTCATATAGAGAGAATGGTGATGAATTAAGTCCTCTTCGTGTCATCTATGCTGACATCGAATGTTATATCGATGATAACATCCATCGACCAGCAGCCATTTCCTGCTATGAAGCATGGCATGATCACTTTAGGGGTAGGCAAAATAAAATGCGCGTCTGGCAAGGTGAGGATTGTATTTACCAATTCCTACAATTCCTCGAACAGGCTGTAAAATTTCAACAAAAACATGATGGTGAACTCTATCGCAGATCATTGCATATGACAGCAGATGATCAAGCAAAATTTGATAGTTGCAACATTTGCCCCAAATGTAGGAAAACATTTGACGATGATAAGATTAAGAAAGTGCGCGACCATGATCACATCACTGCTAAATTTAGAAACGCACTCTGTTCAAAATGCAATTTTTCACTTAGGATGAAACGGCGTACATTACCCGTCATTTTCCATAATTTCAAGGGCTACGACAGCCATATGATAATAAAAGGAGGTTTAGGTCAAATGAAAGAGTGGAAGCTTGATGTAATAGCGCAAACGAGAGAGAAGTTTATGGCCATGACAGCAAAAGTGCCTGTCGATAAAACTAAAGAAAATAAGACGGTCTATTTTGATATAAAATTTTTAGATTCCTACCAATTTATGACTGCTTCACTGGCCTCTCTCGTGCAAAATCTAAAGTCTCTTCCACTAACACAAAATCTTAAGAAACAATACCCAAATCTAACCGATGAAGTCATCACACGGAAAGGAGTCTTTCCATATGCATATTTTGATGCGATTAGTAAACTCGGCGAGACTTCTCTTCCGCCCATAGATAAATTTAAAAATGATTTGACCGGCGCAGAATGTAAGACCGAAGATTATGATCATGCACAAGATGCATGGATAAAATTTGACTGCCATACATTTGGCGAATATATGATTGCCTACCTTAAGTTAGATGTATTTTTGCTGGCTGATGTATTTCAGGAGTTTCGACGAGTGGCATTAGAAGAAGATAAGTTAGATCCCGTCCACTTTGTCAGTCTGCCAGCCATGTCATTTAAGTCTGCTTTTAAAATGACTGGTGAGACCATTCATCTCTTACAAGATCCAGAGATGTATAATTTATTTGAGCGAGGAATTCGCGGTGGTCTCACATTTGTAAATAAACATAGGTTAAAATCTGAAACAGTAGGCAATGACCAGACTCATCTGAAGTATTATGACCAAAATAATTTGTATGGTAGTTCATTATCCAAACCGCTACCTCACTCTGAGTTTAGCTGGTTAGATGATAGTGATATTCAACATTTCTCCAACCCTTCTAACATACTAGCAATTCCAGATGAAGGTGATTGGGGATATTATTTTGAGATAGATCTAATCTATCCAAATAATATTAAACATAAAACCGTAGATTTTCCACTCGCACCCGAATCAGGTGAAGTGAGTAAAGATATGTTTTCCGACTTTATGAAACAATTTCATAAAGATTTAGAATCATGTGGACAACCCGACTATAAGCCTTGTCGCAAACTTTTACTCACCCAGTATGATAAAGAAAACTATCTAGTCCACTTTAGCATCTTAAAATTTTATTTAGAAACGGGTATGATTTTAAAAAGAGTTCACCGCATTATTAAAGTTAGACAGAAAGCCTTCCTCAAGCCATATATTGATAGCAACAGCCAGAAACGTGCACTAGCCCAAAATAACTTTGAAAAAGATTTTTATAAATATAAGAACAACAGTCTATTTGGTAAGACGATGGAGGATGTTAGAAAGCGCGTAAACTACAAACTAGTTAATGATGATCAAAAGTATCACAAATTGACCTCATCACCTCTATTCATCGATAGAGACATTATCGATGAGGACCTTATAGGTGTTAAAATGATAAAATCTGAAGTTGAGTTGTGCAAACCCATCTATATTGGTCAAGCTGTACTAGATTATTCTAAGCTTGAAATGTACCAACTCTTTTATAAAATACTAAAACCATGTCCTCTCGTAAAAGAGGTTCGTTTGTTGGGTGGTGATACAGATAGTTTCTTCTTAGGTATTACCACTCAAAAAGATTTAAATTTCAATGAAGTAGGAAAATCTTTGGAAAGATATTTTGATACATCAAATTATCCTGCTGATCATCCACTCTACTCCATCAAAAATAAGGCAAAACTTGGCTGCTTTAAGGATGAGACAGCAGGGAAGGAAATAGATGAAATGATTCTCCTCCGTCCAAAAATGTATTCTATGAAATTAAAGGATAGTGATGATAGCATTAAGCGCGCTAAAGGCATATCAAATTCCATTGTGCAAAATATGAAACATAAGAATTTCAGGAAAGCCTATAGAAATAAAAATATAACGTTTGTCAATATGACAATCTTAAAATCTAAGTCGCATGAGATCAAAACTCATACTTTTAGGAAACGGGCGCTTTCAGCATGGGAGGATAAGAGGTGCTGGTTAGAACACAACATATCTCTTCCACATGGACATCCTGACACAAACATACCACCACCCAAAAGAATTAAACTCACACTACCACATTCAGGAGACGTCTTAGCATAATCATCCTTAACTTAGTATTTTGATGTTGATTTCTGTAGATAAACATTGTTGTTTTATGTATTGCATGAGATTGTTTTTTCCTTGTGAATATGTGTCCACATCTGTACATTCCCCATGTGATAACTTTTCCACTGAAAGACATTTTTCCTATCCCTGTATATTTCCACCCTTCACGAAGTAAAAAGACTTTTTGTATATAACAATGTTTATTGAAGTGCGCTCATGTATATATTTTCAGTGGATGTTGTATAAAGTCTGTTGCTTCACATTCATGTACATATTTCAATAAACATATCACAATGACTTCACTTTGTTTTCCGAAACACTAAAGTTACGAGGGATTTAGTATCTTTCACATGGATGCACTCTTGTAAACCATTGGTAATTTTGATAGCAATAGAGGGTATAGTTTGTTTGACGACGGGATGATAGAAAATAGATTCAAACATCTTCTCGACTATTCCATATGAAGCGTCTTTATCATGAATGAAATCACGTAAAATGTATTCTTTTTTCTCACCAACAGAAATAGGTAGAATCAAATCACTTTGAATGTAAAGGTGCTGTTCATGTTTATCAAGTGTCATTGGTGTTTCTATACCAATCGTATGCGCAGCAGCAAACACTGTTTGTAGCATTGAAAAACCAAAGAGTTTTTTCAAATTTTTACTCAATTGACATTGAATGTCATCACCCAGTTTCAGAACAACGCGTTGATTTTCAATTGAAAACGAAATGTGGTGTGTCTTTGCATCATATTTACTTTTCATCACATGCTTCAACTTCTGTTGTATATAAGGATTTACTACATGAATGAAGCTTTCAACTGTATGATATAGACGCGGCATTATATTGATAGCAACTTTAGATTCTTCATAAGACTGGTAAATTTTCTTGATGCGATCGCCATAGATGTCCACCCACCATTCATCATTAACTGAATCAGCTTTAGTGTGATATTCATGAGAAGCATACACCACACCGCTTCCAATAATAGGTGTATAATGTCTTACAAAATGACGCAAGGTTGGAGAGAAATAAACTGTAAGTTTGTCATTATATTTCTGAATAACCAACTTATTTTTGTCCGCCATAATTTTCTCTCCATACTTCTTACCCACAGTCTCATTCCATCGTTTTACTAACTCAATAAGTGATAAAGGTTGAACACCACGCTTTTTCAAAATGATGCGTTCTTCGCATTCTACAACATCTTCATCAAATATTTTAAATCTATAATGAAATTTGTTGATTCGATTTGAATAAACTTTTCTAACATTTGCAGTAGCAATTGACGTTAGATGTAGTCCATGACCAAAACCGAGATGCGGATAGAATTCACTATCCAACCTCAGCGTAAGACCTTTAGTAAAAGAATGAAAGCGGAGGAACTGTCTCCCACTCCAATGATAGATAGTAAACTCATAAGCTTTCTGATTTTTATTCTTCATGATGGAAGTATTACCACTGTTGAATGCCTTAATAATTTTCTCATTCCCAAATGGCTCATAAGAATCTGATTTTATCTGAATCCATTCATAGTTCCACTTTCCATCTGATGTTAAATTGTATGGGAACTGAAATGCATTATTCATCGTTATTCCATCATGGGTGCGAGGAGTCAATATCATTTCTTCCAAATCATTCACATTCTGAATATTGCTATCATAGCAAATACTAGAAACGCCAACCTCCCATTCACCTTCTAAATGCAGTGGGCGATTTAATTCTACTCGATAGTCTGATGGTTTATTTTTGGGAAATTTATTCATAGAAGCATTACTGGGCAAGTAGATTAGAAACGAGTCCTTATTTTCACTTTCCATATTATTCACATTGGAAAAATATATTAGCATACGTTTGCATTAACTCTTCATTCGGAAATGGAGTGTGATACTTGTCACAGCATCTTTATGAAAAGGAATCAACGCACCAGCATCGTCATAAATGGCAATATCAATTTGTGGGATGTAGTTTGATTTCAGCTTTGTATAATGCACTTTCTTGAAAGTATGCTCAGATAAAATACTGCAGCTTTTTGGCTGGTATGGTATCATTGCTAGCAATGGAGCTTCAACATCTCCCACACGTACATCTTCACCAATATTGGAATATATCTGAAAATAGTTAATACGACGCGATAGCGACATGTCTGCGCTAGCTTTGGTTACAGTACCACTTTTAAAGATATTTTTGTCAAAACCCAAAATGTCCATTAGAGTTTTATCCATAATTAGTTCAATACCTTTTCCACTTATAGTGAGAGACAAAGTACCTTCTTTTTCAGAAAATGAAATATGTTGCTCATTAATCACTTCATTTAAATAATCTACAACCAATTTAACCGAAGTAATAATGCGAGGCATCAACACTCTTGTTTCATGTAAGAAACCACCAAAAGGCTCTACACACTTTCTGTATAAAGATACGGCCCATTCTGTATCAAATTGATTTGGCCTTTCACATGGTAAATGTTGCATATCAGATTTTCCATGAACAGCTGCAGAACGATGTCGTAAGAACTGATGAAAATCTTTTGAACAAACTAATACTAGATCATCATCATTTAATTTGCTTATTGCAATATGATTAGATGATTTGATATAAGTCAATGTTGCCACTTGTTTACCATCAACTCGAAGGAGATAATTAAATTTCTTCAATAATGTTTCAGGAGTCATGTTTGTCTTTCTTGGCTTAATCACAATCTTCTTCACCAACGTCTTCTCATTTCTTGGAATAAGATCTACATAATAAGCTTCCTCTCGATATATTAACTGTTTATGACCACTTATGTGGTAATTAACGTTAAAATTATCATAGCTTGTTAAGGCGCTAGCGAGGTAGCCTAAATCATTTCTTAAACTTGGACTTAAACCAACAATCCAATCTTTCTCAACTACATGATGTACATAATTATAATCATCATTGTGCGGAGTAAATTGGACAATATGTTTACACGCTTTATTCAAGAAATCATATATAAACTTTTTACATGATAAGAGATCTTTCTTTGACCACTGTGGAATGTATACTCGACACCCCTTTTCACATTGATAAGCAGCTGTACGCCTCATATTAATAGTCATCACCTCATGATCAAAAGTATAGACACAGTTGCTATAAACAAGTTGAGTGACACCCACTTCCCAATTCCCATTTAGCTGTTGTGCATGATCAATGGGAGTAGAAAAGAGTGCGGCTCGATTACTAGTAAATCTCTTTGTAGCCGCATTGCTAAGCAAAATATGATAAAACGACATTTTTATATTGCTAATCTGCAACTTTGCATAACATCATGAAGACTTGGATTTTGGACTCTCTACAATATATCAGAGTTGATCGTGATGGAAACGTACATTTCAAAAATTCTCATGGTCATACATCAAGAGGAATTACATTAACATGGCGACAATTTGTCAACCTCAATGATATCATGAGGGATTTGGAATATTTTGAAACATTAAGATTCATCTCCTTGGGTGATCAAGTTTGGCTTCAACATTACAGAAATGAAATTCAAATCTACCATTCTCATTCCGCAAACTGTTTCTCATTTCGCAAATACAATTGGGAGAAGTATAGAAGATACATACATCGCTCCATCATGACATTTATTCGTCGTGAGTTCTTCGCCCTACTATGCAAATCTTAATCAGATATGATTACCACGCACCATGAGTTGGAAATTAGATTCCCTACAACGTATTGAAACGGATCATGATCGAAACGTCTATTTCAAAGATTCAACTGGAAATGTGAGAAGAGAGTTTGCTTTATCTTATCGTCATTTTCAATCTCTACATCATATCATGAAGGACTTGAAATACTTCTATATGAAAAGACATTCACGTATTGGAAATCGCATCTGGCTGCGCGTCAACAATCGGCGAATTCAACTCTATCATTCCCAACTTCATACTAACTTCACATTTCATCAAGGTAGTTGGGAAAAGTATAAAAGGAAGGTACATCGCTCAATTTACTCATTCTTTCATCATGAAGCGCCATCGCTACACCATCGTCAACATTCTCCGTCGCTTCAGACTCTACACCAAAATCGATCTCACAACATTACGCCAACAGCTTCCAAACAGCAAGTATTACCCGGGCCGTCCTCAAATGTTAGTGGTGAAGATGAACAATTCACGGAATCTTCAACTCTTCCCAAATGGGACTGTACAGATTCTCGGCGCCCTTTCTCATTCATCGGCGCAGTCAATGCGCTTAGAGCTACAAAGACTACTACGTCGGATATGGAAGAGGAGAGGTGTGTGATGTCGAATCTGACTGTGGACAATATGGTGATCTCTACTCAATTGAGTGACAGTCTATCATTTTTGAAGATTCGTACCAGCAGTTACAGTTTGTGTTATGAACCCGAACTTTTTCCTGCAGCTCTCATTAGTTGTTGGTTGCCTGTGCATGTGGCAATCTTTCATAATAGTAAAGTGATCATTACTGGACTAAAATCTCATGAACAAGCAAATATGATCCTAGACTATCTCATTGAGTATGTACGTACCCAGCGGATTGTAAAATAAAAAAACAATTTTTTCCAACATGATGTTTTTATTTCAAATCATGATAGAACTTACAAATCATTTTTTCATTAGAGGATGGATTACATGAAAAGTTTTGAATAATAGATGCAAATCGAGATACATGTAAACGTTTTAAGATGAAGTACAGTACAAAAGCACCACACGTTGATGAAAGTGGATGTTGTAGTATGCGTTCATTTCGCTGATATTGACGCGTATGTTTTCTCAACCACTGCTGTGTTGGTATATTTGGAGGTTGAGCAAGAGAGTCAAATAGTTCACCACGTCGGTCTTCTCCAATAAAGATCGCTTTCCAATGCTCACCGCCTAAATTCTGTGAATGAGTGTTTAGCACAATAAAGATGGGATAGTGATTTACTGCAGGTGGTAAGGTATCGAGTGAATAGACATTATCGAAAGCTTTCAACGTCGCTTCGTCTGCATTACGCTGCACTTTAGTCTTAATATCGTCAGCAGTCAACCAACTCATTAACGATTATACTGAAGAATCACGTCACGATACTTTGTAATTTCAATATTTGAATCGAAGACTGCATAAATTAATACATTGATCGTCTCAGGTAGTGTTCTTTTGAACGTCAAATCCAAACGAATATTATGAGGCACGTTCGCTTGACGATAGGGTGCACTAATATCGCTGTCAGCAGTTAAATCAAATGCATAAATAGTATATCCACTCTTAAACTCTTTCATAGTCAGTCCGTTGGTGTCATCCGTATTGTAAAAGCCAAAAACATCGATAAAATCAACATAACTGCGCATAAATTGATCTGAAGCAAAATCTGGTTTGTAGGGTGGACCAGGATGACTCACACCATTTACACGTAAAGCAATTTCACTTAACTGATTGTGTTTAAAATTGAAAGGATTCTTCTTTATATTACCATTAAATGCATCATTTTCAACCATTGCCACCATGAGGAGCTTCGGTGCTTCCGATGGAAAGAGGCCATCTTTCATGAAACTCTTTTGATCTTTCGGAATTGTAAAGGTGAGAAGCTTTGTATGCTGAATGGGGTAAATGGCATTTTGGCGGTTAGGCCTTCAGCATGCCCTCTAATGACACTTGGATTCGGTACTACTCGACGAATGTAAAGTGCAATATCTTCCACATGAATTCTAAAATTGTCAACTTTAGCAAATGCATTCAGCGCAAATTCAGGCTTATTCAATGTCAGCTTGAGTCGCATGCTGGTATTACACAGTAAAAACTTTGACTGTCTAAAGAAGTCTAAATTCAGCGGACCATATAGCTGACATACTCTACTATCTTTAATCATAGCAGATCGCTTTACAAAGCCACTGTTTGTTTCAACATCAAATTTTCCTGCTTCATCTCTGTACCATCCCATGGCTTCCATATGACTTTTTTGTGCTGCTGGATGAAACTGTGATACATGATTGAAATATGATTTATAGGGATAATCGCTTTGACCACCTTCCACTTGCTGCTCTCCAATCGTTAGAGAAACATCACGAAGTAATGTAGTCAATGGTAAATTGTTCAGTCCAACTTTATGTGCATCGTCAATAGCAGTTCCATCTGCTTGCTGAATTCTAAACCTCAAATCAAGCATCGCATAACTCAAATGTATGTAGTCATCACTACCACCAGGAATAACAAATTCAATGGGGCCAGCATTCTCAGCTGTTCGAGGATGAAAATCTACAATACTTGAACTAAGAATATCTGTCTGTATGGCTTGTTGATCGAACAAACAAAAACCGGAAGTTTTACACTCCATGATGAGAAGTTATAGCTGCGTCGTCGTTTAGCGCCTGATGAATGATTAGAGCCTCTGCGACGTTTGCGTGTATGCCTTTTGACTGAAGATCGCACCTTAAACTAAAAAATAACCAAACCCTACCCCTCACCCACAACCCCCCAACCTCCCCAAACCACCCCCCCCCCACCAACACCCCCACACCACCCCCCCCCCCCACCCCCCCCACACGACCCCAAAACCCCACCCCCAACCCCCCACCCCTACCAACAACCCCAACCCCCATTAACAACACATACACCACTCCCCCACACTTGCCCACCAAACCCCCACCCAAACAACCACACCCACCCACCCCACACCCCACATCCCCAACACCCCGCTAACTACTCCACCCCACAACCCACCAATAACCCCCACTACAATCTCACACACAACGACTCCAAGCACCCACCACCCCCCCACTCCCCCCCAACCACCCGCACCCTACCCGAAACAAACCCACCCAACCCCCCTGCACCACAATCCTACAACATACCACACAGCAACCCACCCCATCCTACACCCCTACACACAGCCACCCAACCAACCACCCCACTTCCCCCCCCACCACCCCCCCACCCCCACCCCAACCAACCACCCCCCACCAAACCCCCCACCCCCACCCACCCCCGCCCACCCCCCCCCAACCCCCCCCACCCCCCACCCCAACACCCCAAAACCACACACCCCCAACCCCCCCACCCCACACCCACCCCCCCACACCCCATCCCAACTCACCACACCCCCCCCCACACCCCCCAAAGCCCCACTCCTACCACCACACCACCTTCAACCCCACCCCCCCCACCCCCTAACCCCCACCCCCACCACCAACCCCACCCACAACACCCAACACACCACCCCCGCCCATACCAGCCTTCCTCGCGCTGATCCACGCCTTCCTAAATTACCCTCATTCGAAACGGAGCAAACATTTCCTATAGTACACACCAGCAATGGTCTGCTCAAATGTAAAATAAACCGCGATCCTCCCACGATACCAACACACTGCTCTTAAAAACTTCTACCTCTGGAAAGAATCACTGAGCAACACACCAATCACAGCCAACGCATTACTTTTAAAACATTTCGTTTTAAAGATCTACCGACATTGGATATGAGAGGTGCTACAACAGATTTCAGTGCACCAAGTATGCTACCTCCACGTTGGCGGCGAGCACCGATGTAAATTTGTCCTCCGCCCCTTACATAGGAGGGTCGTGAATAAAATGAGGCAGTTGGATTCATAGCTCAAACCCTAAACATTGTTAGTTACAACTTTGCATGAATCACTGTCGATCACTTAGATGAAAGATGTCGGCACGACGCATCCAAGAGTTCATACTTGAAGGATAACCAGCCCATTTAACAAGACAAACCATACTTGCACCTTGCCGTTTTTTTTACATCGAATGATTTTCTCTACCAAATATGTTTCACTTTCAGTGACTACCTCAATCTCATCGCGGTAAAAGCTACCCTCAATTTCTTCATTATCGTAATCTTTCAACTTGTAGGTGGTCGGAGAGTCTTTTTCATTAATCCTTGATACTGTAAATACCTCCTCTGTCCAATTCGGAAGGTACCCTTTAGCAAAAACACTTTTCACTTTTGAGATACGAACTTTATCGCCAATTTTCACATCACTTTTCACATGAGTGGCGTTTAACGGTTGTGGAATGATTCGCGGCACTTTCTTAAATACATATGTTCAGCATTTCCAACTACTGGTCTGAGATCCAATAGAAACTATGGATAGATTGATAGAAGGCATGGAGGTGTATCTTGTTGTAGAACCTTGTTCCAAGTTTTGTTTTTGTGTCAAGTTGGCAGTAAAATGTCGCCACAAGCGATTTTTTAATGGTGCCGATTAAAACGTTCACGAGTGCAGCTTTTTAACGCTCGTTTACACTAAACAACTCAATGTCATGCCTCTCAAATAATCTTGTCACATGCTGATATCAAAACTCTTTTCCTTGATCACTCTGAATTCTTTTTGGAATGCGACCTTCTCGAAAAATTGTTTGGAATGCTTTTGCTACTCCTTTCCCTTCTTTAGATTTAAAAGGTAGAGCCCACGCATAACGCGAGAAAATATCAAAGACGGTTAAAATAAAATTATTGCCCTAGTTATGTTTTGAAATGGAGGCAACATCATCGCACAAATCCTGCTTGCCACTAGTTCATTCGTATGTCATGAACAATATAATGGCGGGTGCGGTACTTCTTTTTCGCTTGTTTGTGGAGTGTATAGGTAGCCTGACCCTTTAACCATCGTTTCACTTGTGATTGTGGAAGACCACTCGCTTTTGATAATTTCTTGATAGATGCAAATCCTGCCGGATGTATTACATCATAATAGATTGACTTCAAACGATCAGTCGATGACGACTGACTCTTTTTCCTCCTTCTCATCTTTTTGTTTTCTTGCCTTTCTACATTTACAACAACTGCAGCATTTAGCTTTAGCGGTTTTGCGATCGTGTTCACATTGCTTAGGGGTTTCATTATGAGAGCTCGGCGCAGGCAAGTGCAAGTGACAACGACATTCACCTCTGGCGGCTCTAGATACAATGGGCAAGCAACACATCCTGCTTCATATTAATAGTCTGAGAATACATGTATTATCCTAGGAGGAGCTGTTTTTAACGTTTTCCTTTTACCAGTTTTAAGAATGGGCGATTAGATCTAACGTCGAGTTTCTACCTCTTGTTTAGGCTTAGGTGAGTGTGGGAGGGGATGTAGCAGGTGACGCAACGCATTAAACATTTGTTGAGCATTTTCATCGTCTGAAGCATTGGAGTAGTAGCCACTGTTGAATCAAGTTCTTTCAATGTCTCATTATTTAAAGCAAATTTTGGCACATTATGCTTTTCCAATAGTTTAAGAAAGTATGACCAACCAGGTGGAACATAGCCCTGACGGCGCTTTCTACGTGTCGCATACTGAATCAAGTCTTCATAACGTGAAGCATCAATCACTTTATTTTCATCTGTAATGATTTCTACTCTATCATTTACATTGAGAATGAGGGCTGCAATACTGTTGAGAAAGAGATATGGCATGTGCGCGAAGATGCTAAAGGTGTGGTGCAGTCGATACAGAGTCACGCATCTTACTCCTTCAAGTTTTTCAATTGCTCAAAACAGTTTTCCGAATTGTAAATAATACAAGCACGATGTGGATCTTTGATGTGAACATTTTGCTGATAATCTATTTCTGTCCTATACATTTGATTTGCAAGAGGTTGCTTTACTTGCTGCATGGCAGTCAATTGTACATATTCATCCTGAGGAATAACAATCATGCGAGAATAAGAACTCATAGTTTGTAGATAATCATGGGAGTTTTCAAAATATCACTTCGAAATCTAAATTCTTCCGGACACTACTTGTCGTAAAGTCAATGAATAAATAATCCCGTATGGTTTTTTCAGTAGCTGCTTGAAAAAATTTCAATTAAGGATTTTCGATCCTCCTGGGTGGCAACTTGTCGCGCTAAAATTTCAAATTGACTTTTATCTCGCGGATTCTTGAAAATAGCATAATAGTGTGTATTCAGGTTTCGTGTACGAGCTTCTTTTCCATCAGGAAACAAATTTTGTGTAATATAGATGATAAAACACCTTTTATGGTGTGCTGCGCGAGTAATCATATCTGTAACATCTTTTGAATTCTTACTTTCTTTTAATAAATCATCCAATACAACAACATCATTAGACTGAAGTTTATCCAATGTAATAATTCCTTCATGTCGAATAAAGTTTCGACATAGCAATTCATGAAACAGAGGGGGGAGAGGAGAGTATAACCGCGGGAGAGCGGGCGGAGATGTGTAGGGGGCGCGGAATGGGGGGGGGCTGAGAGGCGAGGGGCGTGAGTCGCTGGGGAAATGTGGAGGGGGCAAGCCGGTTATAGCGACTTAGTCAGGGTGATGGACGGGCGGGGAGCAGGCGCGGGCAGAGGGTGGAGAGTAACAGAGAGGGGGGCAAGCTGGCGCAAAGTGGAAGGGTAGGACAAGACATCCCACGTGGGCCTGGCGGTAGTGGGAGGACGAGCGTAAGGAGAAGGGAATCAGGCAGCCGAGTGCGGAGGAACGGACGGAGGGGGGTGTAAGTAACTTAACTCGAAAGGAGGCGGAGAGATGGAAACACGGACGACGGTTGATAAATACCATAACACCAAATCACTCGATTGATAGGTTCCTTAAACAACTCCCTTCTTTTATCCAATAAATTCAGCGTGAAAACAGTTTTACCTGCATGAGATGGACCTGATACAGTAAGAACTTTATCACATTGAAGTCTGAAATCCATTTTATTACTTTGAGACTCAACATTTGCATAATTAACGCTTAGAGCCAAAGATATTTCCCAATAGGTTGCCCACGGCAGGAGCTATCATTGGAAGTATTGCTGAAAGGAAACCGCCCCACCTTTTGTGTTAGGAGTTTTCCTCTTTCGTTTTGAAGGGCCGACATTAGGATTGGAGATTGAAAACGCAATTTTCGTAGCATATCGCTTAAGTATCTTTCGTTGTTTTGGCGCTAATTTCTTCGTCCTCATATTCCTCACATTAGAAATAATTTCACAAATGAATTTATCGTTAGCATGTCAGAATAGCATTGTATAGCTGATTTTGCTTTCATTCACGGAAGAGCTTGAAAGGCTGGAAGAAAACTTTTGACTTTTACGTTTTCGTCATTTTAAACGTTTCGCCATTTTTCCGTGTTAGGTCTTTGCTAAAACCTATCTTTACACATTTTCATAGGTACTTAAACCAGTTGCGACATATGTGTACACTCGAAATGATCAATGTCACAGTGGTTACTTTGGCACAAAGTTAAATGCAATTACGTATTAAACAGTCGTTGACAAAAAGCATGCTTACATCTCCCTTGAAGATGCGCTTTTCATTTCCATCCTTTCGCTTACATACATCGCAACACATAGTTTCACCGTTACTGATGTCTATAGCAAGTCTTTTTGAAGATATGAATTTGCTAGCCTTTTCTAAATAATAGACGCATGTACAGAAGGAAGATACTTCGAGAGTGAGCAGACATAGCTCGAAAACCAGTTGTGCTACAATCAAGTACCACTGCATTTTCAATTTTTCTTTATGGAAAGTTGAATGTGAATATCTTAAATCGCTTCAAATCACTAGACTAGCAACCATGATGGTTAAAATGCCGTTTCGGGAAAAGACGTTTCAGCAATTGTTTTATCATATGTCTTTTAAATAAATTCTTCGGGTGATCTACCACTTCCATTGAATAAGAAAGCAAAAATGGAAAAGAGCGACTCTTTCCACCTCTTTCCTTTCCATAATCGACTAAACTTAATTTTCGCAACTAATCGCGCTAAAATAAAAAATAAAAAAAAAAAAAAAAAAAAAAAAAACAAAAAAAAAAAATGAATAAACATAAAAAATAAACCAAAAAGAAAAACACAAAACAAAAAAAAAAAATGACAATGCTATCAGAGAATGTATTCATTAACTCTAGAAATAGAGTGCTAGCATCAACTACCACTGCTTCGATGTCGGTCTCATCTTTATGAAAATTTATCACATAATCTTGAACAGCTTCCTTTTAAACTTTTGCCTATGAAAAACGTAATGTTCCCGCAGGTCGTTTGAGAAAAGACAAGATCGCCCCTTTAACTAACCAATCCATTGCATGAAAAACAAAGCAACTCTTCTCATAGTAACATTTATTGAAAACGGTAACAAGCATGCATTATAAATCAATGGTTTGAAAGAGATAAAATAGATACAGCTGATAACTATCATACAGCGAGCAATGATAACCATACAGGACTTTGGCAGTGTTGAGGTAAGGAGGAAAGAAGCATTGGTTATGAACGTAGCTACTACAAAGAACAGACAAAATTAGGAACCACACAATAATCCTTAAAACGTTATCGTGACTTCATTGTAGTGTTGATTCACTCTACTATCCCAAGGCGGGAGCAAAATATCATCAATGATTAGATTGGGAAATACTTTCATCTCCTTACCAGGATTATTACAAAAGATGCGTATAACATTGAAAGCAGCTAAACATCGTTTAAAGTCAATAAGAAGAGCACTTTCACAAGAAAAGCCATAGTCTTGCAAATATTTCAGATTAAGTCCATGAATGTGTTTTCTCGCCCATTGATCAACATTGGGATCGCAGTTGGCATGTTGATGATAGACACTAACAATCTGATATGTCCAATTGTTCATAGCAATAGCACTGAGCTCCTGTACAGGTTCACCCTCACAATCAATAAAAATGATGATAGAAGCCTAAAACGGAAATTTACACATCTAAGTAAACGTTCTATAACATATTACAAAATGAAGAATTACATCGATGCTTTTCACGACAAAATACACAAATGATATGATGGCAACGAAGAAGTAAAATGTATCTAATAAGACCACGTCTACGACACTCAAAGCACATAAGCGAATTGTCATAGGGTAGATTTATGAAAGGACTAGCAATTCTCCTTCTTTGATTTGCGTTTTGATGTAGCTTTCTTCTCCGACTTGCGCTTCGTACCACTGCTGTTAAGGATTTGATCAATTTAATGTCGTCCACGTTGGTTGACAGTTTCGGAATATATAGGATGGATTAATATGCATGGGAGAGAGAGGCTATTTTATTATCCTTTGTGTCGGACCAAAATTTAGCCCATTCACTTTGAAAAGGATATCCCAAGTACCTTCTCTCCCGAGCTCATCACATCTGATGGGTATTGAATGAACTCTCCCTCCTTCTTATAGTAAGTTACACACCAATGTGATACCGGTAGGCAAATGTGATTAACCATCACCAAATCTTTCTATAGGGAGTATCCTTGGGTTTTTCCCCCCCCATCTCTCGCCTTCCACTCTTGAGCAAGAGGAGTAGGAATGTCCATATTTAATTTGTTCACGTACTCCTCAATAATATCAAGTTGGTGGAGAATGTACGGACTCAACGGGGATCAGTATGTAGTCCCCATACTGATTATGTTGCATTATCCTTGACATCCGGTGGAAGGGGAGTACATTCCCGTTTGGAGTACTACGCTATGATCAACCATATCATAACGCAAGGATTGTTTTAAATTTACGCTGTAGCGGTTGTAGGAATTATGTACCTTGGATGTTTCGTTCCACTGGCCTCAGTTGTAGATGATCTGAACCGTAGCGAACCTTTGTAACGTTTTTTGACCGCCATTTTGGTCCTACTAGTGCAGCAATGGAGTAGATGCTCTGTGGGGGTGGGGTGAATTGTTGTTGAAAAATGAAAAAAGATTGTATTAAGTTTACGTTTCAAGGGAGGAGAGGGAGGGAAGTAGCGACTTAACCATTTTTAGTTGGATTAATAGAACAGGGAACTAGAGAGAGAGAAAATGTGCGTCCCGTCACTCGTGTGAATTCAACGATGGAAATTGATTCTCACTGTGGAAGGCTCGCTATTTTATAAAAGAATATGCTTGATTTCTCATTGGATGGATGGATCCTTCATTGGACAATAACATCAAGCTGAATTCGAAATCTAAACTTGTCGTTTTTTTCGCCAATGTCCCAAAATCTTAAATGGCGTCTCACATCTAAACGAAGACAGATAGGAACAAGCCGATTGTTACACTGAATTTGTCTCACTCTTAGCATACAAACGAGCTATCGCACGACAAAATCCGTCCACTGGAAGCCAAAATCGAAGCAAGCTGTCCAGAGGGGGGGACGTCAGTGAAAATTTTTTTCTCTCCGATTTCGCTGGAAACATCCTTCCTAACCCAAAATTTCACGTAGATTCCGAATCTGGCCTCCGTTTTCTCATCCGATGCTTCGTTTGGGCGCTACACACCAAAAACGTCCCAAATTTCTATTCTCTGGTCGTTTTTTCGAAAAATGTTGAAAATTTTTTCTCGCCCGATTGCCTGGAAAACTCACTATACAGATAAAGAAGAATTTTTCACGCTGATTCCAATAAAAAAAAATTCTGTAAATCCGTTTTCGCAATCCGATGCTTCGTTTTGAAGCTACAGCCCAAAACGTCCCAAATTCTAACTCTGTCGTTTTTCGCCAATGTCCCAAAATCTTAAATGGCGTCTCACATCTAAACGAAGACAGATAGGAACAAGCCGATTCTTTCACTGAATTTGTCTCACTCTTAGCTTTCAAACGAGCTATCGCACGAAAAAATCCGTCCACTGGAAGCCAAAATCGAAGCAAGCTGTCCAGAGGGGGGGGGACGTCAGCCGAAAATTTTTTCTCTCCGATTTCGCTGGAAACATCCTTCATAACCCAAAATTTCACGTAGATTCCGAATCTGGCCTCCGTTTTCTCATCCGATGCTTCGTTTGGGCGCTACACACCAAAACGTCCCAAATTCTAACTCTGTTAAAATTTTGAAGAAAAATTTTTTCTCGCCAATTGCCTTGAAACTCACCCCTACCGATGCAACAGAAATTTTTCGAGCTGAATCCGAATCTGGCAGCCATTTCAACCATTCCCCACGACAACCTAGACGGTCGCCCACGTCAACCTAGACGGTCGCCCCAGTCAACCTAGGCGGTCGGCCACGTCAACTAGGCGGTCGGGTCAACGTCAACCCATATACGGAGAATACCAACAACTTCCGAGTCTCACACTCTGTCGTTGCAGAGGGGGGTAATGGAGTCAGCGAACATGTTAGTGAACCCACCTGGCCGGCACACCATCGACAGACTTCTGTTCCGGTTCCAGAGGGGTGGTGGGAAGGGGGACTCAGACCCGAACAACACCACGGCGGGCCCGACCACGACACTCTGACTCTGGCCGTTCCAGAGGGGGGGGGGCGCCGGTCGAGTAGTTTGTCACTACTTGCTTACTACTATCGCAAAATTTTTATAGTGCATATTATATATTCGAATAAGTGCTACAGTGTATTCGAACGAAGCCATTTTTTCAGGTCACATCAGTTTGGATCCGAATTCATCTTCAATTTTGCGCTAAGTGGGGGGCGGTTCAATTCCAACTTTGAGAATTTGAGATAACTAAAAAAAAAACGTCAGTTCATTCAATTCCACCTCTCCATATTCACTTTGCGAACCGGCATGCTTTATCGTACTTTGATCGCAATGTACCAGTTTAAATTTTTACGGACGATGTGCTTTGCGCTTATCGACCATATTGACAATCATAAAGCAAGGTATAGTAGGTAGTGTCGAACTCTAAAAAAGTGTCCCCTGTATACAATGAAAATTTTTATATGAAAATATTCTGTTTTTTGCGGAGATTATTCTGTGGTACAAAAACTCATTTTGAGCAGTTTTTAGAAAAAAGCTAACTTTTTGCCACATTAAATTCCGATACACATGTTCACTCACCTCAACCTCGACATGACGCCCTTTTATAAGTAGTATGAAACAAGTTGTATATCAAAAGGATATGACTATTTTGCTAACAGCATTGTAACTAAGCAGAAATTATGCTGATGATCAAGGATATCTAAACAAACGACATTATAATGGAAAGTCTTCATGAAAAAGTCGAGATTTTGTTGTGCTGTCCGGGCCTGACTGAATTTCATGTTTTTTAATTCAATTTTCCATCGCATGAATTCATGATTCATCCTAAATTAATGTTTCAATTCTTGAATCTGAATGGTGATGTGGACCATTTATATCTTTCAAAACTTAATTGAAATCAATTGTTTTTGATTCTGCTATTTTGCTCTGCTTATGAAAATATGATCACGATAAGAGAATCTCTGAAGGTTCAGCATGAATGCAATAGCGCAGGTCATCGAGATGCCAATTTAACGAACATTAACTCTCCAAGGCTGTCATTACATGGACGATTCTGTAAAATATGAATAATTTTGTTTGGCACATTACAACCCATGTGGGAACGCATTTGCTAATATCAACTGATTATCTGGCGAGGTAAGCGATTTTGTGGATAATTTTTTTAAGGGTTCATTTTCGTTGTAAAAACTATCTCCGCATGTGAAAATGGTCATCATTTATCCAAAAACATGTGTATAAAATTAAAAACGACAGGTGGGCGAAAAGTTGCTATAATTAGTTGGTTGATATTAGTTTACTAATGCGGAGTGAGCTGATTTTTCGCCAATCGGCGAAATCGTGGATATTGTAGCAACTAATTATTGGTAAGTAGTAATGTTCGTATATTACCTTCATCATGAAAATTATATTGTATACTCAGACCTGATCTGATAAAAGGGATCTTTTTTTTAATTCACGAAGGCATTAAACTAAAAAAGTATTTATCTTCCATAAATGTCGCAGTAAATACTATGATATTATTCAAATATTTGTCATTGTTGTAAATTATCTGAATGTCAAGAGATGTTTATGAAAATTGATAATATGCGGCTTCTCTATATTATTATAATTATCAAAGAATGATAGTCTTTGCACTTATTTCTTAGATGGATTAGCCTTATGTGGGGATAGTGAGGAGGTTGAGGGTGGGTGTTGAGAAAGAGAAAGGGAGGATTATTGGAGAGAGTGATGTTGGTCGAAGGTTGGGGGAGACTTTGAAGGGTAGTGAGAACTCGATATGGTTGTGATAATTGAGGGGGTAGGTGGGAGAAAATAGAGCCTCGGCTGTAGAGGCGAGTTACTGAAGAAATTAAGAGAGCAAGGTCAAAAGTAAAAAGGTGACATATAGAGGCGAATTGTCGCCGGCGAACTTCGCCCAGCGAATATCCCGCAAATATGACTGAACTTTAAGCATGATAATCTGCAGCTGACATTCGCCAGTTTTTTTTCGCAAGATTTGTTTCCACAGGGAATATCACGATCAGTCAATTCCGTTGTAATTCTTCAAAACTGCAAAAATTTTGCATATCTCACATTTGGAAACAATTTTGACTGTATCTCCCTCGAGTTCATTTTAATGAAAATCGAAAGTAGTGCATACACATGGGGATTTAATTAAATACGGAGTTACCACTACTACCTAATCATTGCTTACTCTATGTGACAATCTATGAGGAAGCAATTGTTCTTCATTCCATCAATCAATGTTGATAGGCCTACGCTGTATGCTGTCAATTTCATAGCATGTTGTGAATGGAATAATTAAATGTTGAGTTGAATTGCCACCATTCCATCAAATATCAGGTATCATAAAGAAGCCTAGTTGACATCACTAAGGTCTGATACAACTCCTGTTTCATATGGCCGCCACATCAGGATTTTGAATATTTTGATAATTACAATATTGAATATTCATCAGGTATGTTTCCGTATTCTTTATTTTTCATTTTTTTCGTGAGAATGCCAACTTAATATTTAATGCTTCTATCTCAAATAGCAACATTTCCTGATTATTGGTGCTAGTAACTTAAGATAAAATATCAGTTTTTTGTTAAAAAGTAAGTATTAGATATGAATACCAGAGGTTGCTAATTCATGTATCCTCAAAACAACTTGTTTTACATTTCGTTTAGCAATTCACTCGTAAAAATTACTAATATCAATAAAAAATCCTACTACATGGAGCAGTAGTAGTCGAAAGCATATATCAGAAATTATTTTAACTTAAGCATTTGATACCATTCAATGTCGTCTATTATACACGTGCTTTGTGAAATGACAGTCTGTTAAAATAAATGTTAAATACCAGTTGAAATGCTTAGTGGGACAGTAGAAATGACTAGATTAAATTATACTTTTTCGTCAACTCAAAATGCAAGAATTATCATTGTTGTCCATTACAAAATGGTCGATTGAAAATCGTGACGATGTATTCACTGCGTAAGGCTTATGATTTCTATGGTAATCTTCGTTAGGGGTATTTTTCCTGTACTTTTCGTGTGATTACATGTAAAATAAAACCAATGTGTTCATATTCTAAATATTGCTTCCCATCATACGTGTGTGAGGCGAAAAAAAACAACGCGACAGTGGTCAAAATTCTAAAATACATAGGAAAGTTACACTTTTCTGAATGAAGATTTTAGCGACTGTGAGACATGGGCACGTTATATGATTCTAAATTGAAAATATTTCAAGTCTAACTAGGGAGCTACTTTAAAAATTTTTTTTTCATATTAATTGAGTTCGTCAACTTAGGGCCATAAGTCTATGCTAGCATTTTTTGATTAATTTGATGTGTCATCGCCATCATAATAGACAAAGTGCACACGATTGATTTACTTAATGGACAATTTTTACTATGTAATTTTGCTAATTAGTTGGTACGAATAATTTTCCTTCATACACCTACAGGCCCTTCGCTACAGCATCGAAATTCAGAATACCTGGAGATGTGATTCAAAAATCTAAAGTACCAATTTATCTACTACATATGCTACAACCAGGCATCAGAATTTAAATTTCGACAGCAAACTACATGACATACAGAATTGACAGGTGTAGAAAGGAGTGCAGTCAATGTATTAAGCTGACAACGCTCGAGATAGGAAATTGGCATGAATTTGTGAAACGTCAGTTCAGTTCGCTTATCACTTCACGAACGGCAAATTGTTAGTTCAGTTCGAAGGTATTTACTGGAAAAACGAAAACACCGTTCGCTCAGTTCACACGTTCACGAGCGAACGTCTCGAAACCTCGTCACATATTCATCAAATCATTCAATCACTCTCTCAAAATTTTGAATGCACTGATACGAATAGCAAGTTTAAAATGAAAGGATTTTCTATAGTTCTTCTTTCGCATTATCACATATCTGATTTCCCTACTTACGGGTTATCTCCCCCTCACGTTTTCAAATTTGTCTAAAATACATAGAATTTAATCAATCGGTCACAAAACTTTATAAACACGTGAGGATATTCTCTAGCCACATACCCAAAATTTGGGCAATTCGGGGAAGCAATTTTTTTATTTTTATTTTATTTAGTAACATCCAATAAGTGCAAGGAGC
>CAJQUW010012281.1:0-58094 GCA_907163375.1 Prostheceraeus crozeri | reverse complement strand
GGCCAACATTATGGAGAAAACTTGTGCGCAATGATTGGAATTCTTCGAATCTGAAGGAATAGTGGCAATCGAAGCACTTTGCTGGAACTCACATTAATCCGCAAGCGACACATGACTTTTTTTCCTATCTCTGTAAGGTATTAGGAATTCCTTTTTGCCCACTTAATAGGTTCCTCGATGTGCCGTCAAATTCGTATTAATCACACTTCTAGCAAACTGAAGCAGATAAACCACAGAATCAAATATTTTGATTATATTATTTATTAACACTTGTTTTGATAACACTTGCGATTTGCAGTTGCATTATATTGAGTCGAAAGCCATCACTCTTGCACCACATTCATTTGTAATACCCAATGCAAGATCAGTTGTTGACGTAAATGTTCCCCTGTTGAAGTAAAAATAGATTTAAAGCAAAAGAGAAAACATCCCCGAGGCATCATCACTTTTATTTAACATGATGGCTAAAATAGATAGCGTATGCTTCTTGCTATCATCAGCAGTCATGACGATCAAATTTCCACCACGAAGACGGACTGAAAGATCGATATGAAATGAATTGAATGACGAGAACATGATCTAAGATAAGATAAGAAACGTATATTTCTATAACTAAAAATCAAGATGATGCATAGTTCAAAGTTACACAAAATGAGCAAGTAATGGAGCTACATATTGATTAATGCAGGCGGTTCGATAAACTTATCATGTAAGGAATGAAGGAGTCATGTCGGCGCTTAGTGCGAATAGAAGGCATTACAAGCTTCGTTGAATGTCGATGCGTGCGTGGATTTAAACTGTGAAGGATCCTTCATTTTATGAAATGCATTGAGACGCATTGAAATGCATCGTGTGGTCTTTTGGGAAGGAGTAGACTGAGACTTTTTATATTCGCTGCTGTGTAATTACAAGAAAGGTGGTAGTAAAACCTGTATAACCTGTATAGAAAACAAGGTGTATTCCAGGTTTTCCAGGGAGCGCGCATCTTTCGATTTAAAACAGATCCTAACCAATAGGTGATCAAGCTATGTCAGAAGAGGCCACACGTCGACAAGTCGAAGCGCAGTCATACATTTCGCATGTCCCATAGCATGAATGCAATAATGTAGAAAACAAAGCGGACAATAAAGCTATGAATACAGAAAAGACAAACGCAAGTTGAAATTCATCGATCAACCGAATCGATTCACATATCATCACACATGAGACACTGATTGCTGTCTTCTTTTATCCAAATCACACCACACAATTAATATGACTTGCTGTACATTCACAATGAATAATTGCATGAGAAATAGAATTATATGTCTAACAATATATTAACATGGACTTTTGAGGGCAAAAATGTAGGACATTTGAGGGCGCACAATTGAAATGGACTGGGCAACAATGCTATGAACACACATGAAGACATGCGCTCACTGAGATTACCAAACATCTTTCACATTCATCAGTGAATCGTCAGCGTTTTCATCGTAAACGTACAAATAGTTATCGTCATCATTTGAATCGTCATCCCGGCGTTTCCTATTTGAAGTAGTAGCAAACATGACTAACAATGACAAGAGGAACAGTACTTGAACACCAGTCATTGACTTCATAATGATAGGAGTGATTGAGGCATTTCGAGTGTCGATAGTATGCACTCCTTGGAAGTAATCAAATCTATGAATGCAAATCTGAAAGTCAAGCATCCATTTCAAAATTCGTAATTGCTGTTAAATTTGAGACAGATGTCATTGGTTTGAGCTGTGAAAAGGAGAAAACTGGATATGACAATCTTATAAATCTCAGAGGTCAGAATGCCATGATATGAAAAGTGTCGCATGGCAATCCTGCCCTTGTGGGACGGCCAGTGGAAGAGCAAACTGCTTTTTCATAAAGATATATATGTACAATACATAGTTATGTATTAGATAATGATAGGCTGGGGTAGTCTTGGGGGGGGGGTATACCGAAGAATCTTGGGGTGCGGACCCAAGAGCTTGGGTACCCCCAAGAGTATAGAAATTGACCATGAGTGATCATTTGCGGTTTTCGTGGAAAAAATTCCACCTATGTATATGACCACATCATGTCATAGCAGGTCATGTACATGTAAGCTTGCATGTATGTACCTTACATGTAAATATGTAACCTACTTCAATCACACGATTGGTCTTTCTATGATAAAACTGTGCTATCATCAACTTTGATGTGTACCTACCGTAAATGTCTATCTGATAGTATGTTTAATTAGCTTTTTAAACTATGCTTTCATTACCTATGACTTCCTTGTGAATTTAATCCATTAAGCTAGATGTAATGCATATTGTGTGTTTAAATCATTTTGCGTGAGATAAAACAAATAATACATGAAAAATGCAATGCATTAAACCAATACCTGTATAATGCTTATGCTGTTGAATTGGTAGCCTACAACAATTTGTAGATAACCTGCTTCGTATAGCCTCTTGCCTATAAAGTTAAAAACTTCGGCCTATATTGTATAATTCTACTATTAGGCTGCATGTATTAGAAATAGAAATATATCGGCATCATTTAATGCAGTGACATTCGTTGATGATTGCTTCTTACGATTAGTTTCTTTAAGTATGAGAATAGACCTAATCTGATACGTATAGGATATCAAGCGATATTTGAAAGCATTATCAACATAACAGACGACGGCCGCCGTTTGTTAAAGGATAATGCTTGAAAATGTCGTGTGATATCTATCATAACGCATAGTTTTACCTGTAATTCGGAATGTGATATCTGATAGTTTCCGTTTGTTATGTACATAATATACGGAATACATCAGGCAATAACCATAGATTTCTAGATGCTATGGAAATCCATGCAGAAGTCCATGGAAATATCCAAATCCATTCATTTCCATTCGAATCATTTACCGCATGGAGACGGCGTGAATTTCCATCAATTCACATGTACATCAATTTCCATCAATTCTATTTATAGCTTACCACTACATGTATATCAATGGTGTCAAATTGTTGTTTTCTAACTTACGACTCACATCCCAATGACGGGCATGGAATGCAAGAAAATTTTGAATCTCGATATTCTTGAAATATAGCATGACACATCATATTCAAGATAGCATGACTCAAGCTTGATAAAATGCATGTGGTTCAATGGTCCGTCTAACTCGGGTTCTGTTTCTTCATCATCGTCACTGTCATCAGATTTGTTGTTGTAGTTGGTTATCCTTCGTTCTTCGTTTAGTTCTCTTTCTAGTCTTCTAATATTTTCATATGCCAGTGTCAGCTCACATTCACTTCGTGTTAACTTTTGCTCAAGAGCTTGTATTTTCGTTGCACTTTCTTCGATTTCGGTCCTGAGTGCTCCATCTATTTTGATGAGATCTTTGCTTTTTCTTTGGTATTTGTTTCTCTCTTCTATGATTTCTGTGTTCTGTGCGGTTGACTCTGAATGTATTCTGTTCTTTGTGTGCTTTGTTATATGTTGTAATTCTGAAGGATATAAACTTTCGATACAATTTTTGCACTGGAATTTCCTTTTATTATTATGTTTCAAATACTTAAGTAACTCATAGTCAGGTAGTTCAACACAAAAAATATGGAAGGAGTCTTTACATTTGTCACACTTTAAGTTCACCTCTAGATCTTCAAGGTTTTCATGACACGCCTTGCACTTTTCCGTTGTCATCGGGCTCTTTGGTTGTTCAGTGATTGGTTCAATTGATGTTATCTTCTTTCCAGTCATCTCTGTAATAGGATCGATTAATGAGAAACGTGGTTGTCAGATACGTTCCGGACCTCGGTTTGCTGTTCGTCTCACTAATTTACATACCAACATCACCATCGACATTCTGGCCTACGGCAACGATGCCACTAATTTACGATTGCGTGAGGCATTCATCATACACAAATTCAATCCTTCGATCAATAATAAAGATGAACTTTACAGTTATCGTGATTTTCTTTTCTAGTAACTACATTTCTTAACATGTTCTACTAACATAGTTCATCATTCTTCATCTTACAGTCAGGTCAATTCTTTTGCTATTGGTAAAGATACGTGTATGTAACCCAGTACAACCTGTTCATATCTACATTACATCATACCACATCTCATTGTAAATATCATTTTCAAACTAATCTCATGCATTTAAACTCCTACTAACACCAATAGAAATTCTTTTGTACCTGAAGATGATTGCCGGATAGCAGTCGAAAAATTTGTACATGTATAGAAGAACATAAGCAACCTGATATTAACAATTTTTGTCGTCGATGGAAAGCAGGTGACCACATCCGATTATGGCAAGAAGCTGTCCATTCAGGTAATTCGTTATCCAAGCGTGGAAAAATCAAGAAGGGACTGGAAAAAGAGATGGCAGAAAGCGCACTAGTTGATGTAGCACTGAGCAACGCGTCCAATGGGTTCTATAGGCGTGCCTGTCGCATTCTCACATCCAATGGTATTGCATCCGATACTCCTGAGACATGGCAAGCTTTGAAAGACAAACATCCAAATGGCAATATCCCTTCTTTACCTGATGAATATCGCCAAGTCACACCTTTTCAATTAGGGTCTGAATTTGACTTGTTGATCAATCTTATTATCTCTGGTGCCTTACCTACATAAGCAGCCTCTTATCTTGGTAGTGTATCATTAACAGCGCTTAAGAAACCAAGCTCAAATCCTGGGGATGTCCGGCCTATTGCTGTTGGCAATGTGATACGTAGAATTGCTGGCAAGTGTGCTTGTTCCATCATCAAAGACTAAGCTCGTCGGCATTTAGCACCTCACCAACTTGGAGTAGCAGCATCAAGTGGCTCCGATAAGATCATTCACAATGTACGGAATTTCATTGAGCGGAACTGGGATGACGAACAATTTTCTTTGCTGAAAGTTGACTTCAGTAACGCTTTCAACTGTATATCTCGAATCAGTAATTGATGCATGTGAAGAACATTTTCCTGAGATTCTCCCGTTTATCATGTCGTGTTACAGATGTCATCCATCACTGTACCACAACTTAGGAATACTGTCATCAGCTTGTGGTGTGCAATAAGGTGATCCGCTCGGTCCTTTCCTTTTCTCCTTAGCTCTAAATCACATCGTACAGAAGATTCAAAACCAGATACCTGGCCTTTTACTTCATATGTGGTACCTTGATGACGGTGTCTTTTGTGGAAATCGAGATGATGTACATGAAGTCTTGCGCTTATTGGACATACATTCGTCTCCAATTGGTCTATCTGTGAATTTGAAGAAATGTGAGCTGTTCTCAAAAGATGATTTGAGTATGTTTTCTCCTATTATTCCGAGGAGTAATAAACCTAATATTATCAGTTTTGGTGTGCCAATCGCTGATCAATGCTTTACATCAACTTTTATTGCTTCTCGTCGGGAAAAAGCAGAAGTCCTTCTTCAAAAATTGCCAAGTCTTGAAGAGCCCCAAGCTGCATTAATGCTGCTTCGGTCATGCTCCGGATTCTGTAAACTCGCAAACATTGCTCGAGGTACTCCACCTTCATTGGCATCAACTTGTTTGAAAGAATTTGACAATGATATTCGTCGAGCTCTTGAAGAAATCGCATGAATCCAGCTTTCTGACACGCCATTGTCACAGGCACGCTTGAGCTTCAATTTTGGAAGTTTGGGTCTGAGATCTCTTTCCGACCATTCAGCTGCCACCACTTGTGTGAAGCTGTAAATGAATTTAACAGCAATGTGCAATCAGACAATCATCTAAATGTTTCGTCTGTTTTCCATCAGAAACCCAAGCAGTATGTGCCATCACAAGCAGTTGACAAATCAAAATTTAACAACCTCTACCACTGCCTACCTCCAGCCCACCAAGTTCGCCTTCTTGCTACATAAACAAACGATGCATCCTGTTGACTAAGAGTGTTTCCTTCATATGGTCTTGGGCTCCACCTTGAAGCCAAGGAAATGCAAGTATTATTGAAATGGTGGCTTGGACTTCCAGTTTTTCTGGAAGCAGCATTATGTCCTACTTGCTCGAAAGGAAGAAACCAAGTTTTGGACCCCTTGGGACATCATGCACTTACTTGCCATTCTGGTCCTAGTGTTGTTCGCCATCACAACGAGTTGAGAGACTGCCTCTTTAGGTACTGCCAACTGGCTCACTTGGCACCTCAGTTGGAGGAAGGTGGCAACTTGGGGCATGAACAGAAACGTCCGGCTGATATTCTCTTGCCTTCATGGCACCTTGGTCGTTCAGCGGCGCTTGATCTCACGGTGACTCATCCGCTAAATTCTGATCATTGCTGTCAGCGAGAGTCACCGCAGAGTCTGTCCCTGATTTGGCTGAGGACAGGATGAAAAGTGAGAACTTCTCGAAGTGTGCTGAACTCGGGTGGCACTGTGAGCCGTTAACAGTTTCTGTTTACGGCACTTGGGGCAAGAATGCTCGATCAGTCTTCCAAAGAATTGCCTCTCGCATATACCTTCAAACTGTGTCCTCACGTGATGGAATAGACAGAGGTATTCATGGAAGACTGAGTCTTTGTTTACAGCGTGCCAACGCCCGTGCTTTGCTGCTGCACATGGGGGCCAATGTAGGTGGCCAAGATCTTTGCGATTGTGGACTCCCATACTAATTTCTTTCAGTTTTGTTTCACTGATTTTGCCTTTTATTGTTTCTTTCAGGATATTAAGGTCATTTTGAAACATTAAGGTCATATTAAGACAATTTTGAATCATAAGTTTTATGTATTATTCGCATGTATTTTTTTCAATCAATAAAAAAGTGTCACATGTATATAAGAATAAGATCAATAATAATAATATCGTAAAATACTCCTGGCTCTTTCCAACCACAAAGCTATGTATATGTGATATTTAGTCATCTAGGAATTCATGAAAATTTCCGTGTGATATTTTTTCATATAATACATTGAGATCAATGGAAGACCAGAGATATCTGCACTAAGCTATGCGTTATACATAATGATACATATAATACATAGATATAATGTTCTTTTCTTTGGAAAGAGCCAAATTCTAGTGATGGATTGATTTTTATTTTCTAATGTTCGATTAATTTCAGCTATTATCTATAGCTATCTTCAGGAAATGATTTTATGACATGAAAAAGATTTAAAAATTCACATCTGCATACGAGCGGTACAAAAATTACAAATAATATAAAATTTTGTACAAAATTTTTGGGGACGGTATGGAAGAGTGGAAGCTATGCGGCAGGTAGTAAAGGGTTACATAGTACCATTAGCATTTTGTTAAATGACCTGACATAGAAGAAGGAAAATGTGATGTGAATTAAGAAATCTGATTACCATAGAAGGAATGTGAAAATATGTAGAAGAACATCTGAGTCAATGAAAGAGGAAATCTCTATAACTGTATTAACTCGTGCTTGGCATTAATAGACGGTTTCATTTTATTTATATAAAATGCCTCACGTAATCGGAGATTGGTGGGATCTTTATCAGAAGATAGAATCGTTGTTGTTATTGTCTGTGAGGAGTCATTACACTTTTTCTTTCATGTGTTTATATACTGATGAGTTGTTATTTGTCGGAAAAAAATATAAAACACCTACATCGGCAGCACAGTAAGATGCTTGCATATACGCTGTCGAGAACATCTGACAAATAGCAACTCATCGGTATATAAACACATGAAAGAAAAATTGTAATGACTCCTCACAGACAATAACAACAACGATTCTATCCTCTGATAAAGATCCCACCAATCTCCGATTACGTGAGGCATTTTATATAAATAAAATGAAACCGTCTATTAATGCCAAGCACGAGTTAATACAGTTATAGAGATTTCCTCTTTCGTTGACTCAGATGCTTTTTTTTACATATTTTCCCATACCTACTAAAATCAAAGTTACATTCCCTATGAAACACTTACATCACAAATACAGAGGCTTCACCTTCCGCGGGATGGTCACAGTAAACACTGACCGACTAAAGTCGTGAAGTAATGACAATTTGCGAAATCGTACACGACGTGACAACCGATCGATGCAATACACAACAGGCTGCAAGACAAAGGACAAATTGAATTCAGCGAACTACAGCACAAGTTTATGCATAGCAATCTGCCATCAGATCTACCACTCAACCACTATCAAAAATACGGAGAAGAAAAGAAAAACTACTACGCGTTATCATTCTTATTTAATTTAGGCTGACTTTGTTTAATTTTCAAGCTTTCAACAACCGACAACTCAAAATCAGTTCTAGCTTTATAGATTATTTTAAATCTTTCACCATGCTGATCTCTACAACTTTGACAAATACGACTATGCTCATTAACTGCAGTATCAGAATTATAATGTTCAGCAATCCTCTGATGAAATTGTCGTTTGGTTTTCCCAATGTATTGGGTACTCGGATCCACCAAGCATGTATATTGATATACGACACGCGATTTCAACAGACGATTAACTTTACATTTTAAAGAAAAATAGGATTTTATTTTAAAAGTACCAAATACAACTCTAGCCTTTATGTTATGTTTACAGTACAGCTGCTGTAATTTATTTTTAAAGTCATTAGAGCATTTACCAATATACGGTATGATAGTGTGAGTCATATCACCCCCTCATCGTTAGAACCACTCCGATTACTATTTTCATTCATTTTACTACTCACGAAACGTTTAATCAAAGTGAGAACGAAATTCTCAGGATAACCATTAATTTTAAAAATGTGTAGTATTTTTTGAATCTCATCTTGGAAAATGTTCCAAGTACTCGATATAATATACGCACGATTAATCATACCTAATACTAGGCCAGACTGCCATTGTTTAGGGCAATTCGCTTCAAAATTTAATAAAAGGCCAGTATACGTATCTTTACGAGAAACACTAGTTTCTACAGTATTGGTCATATTTATGTTTACGTCCAAAAATGAAATATTTTTACCTCCAACTTCAGAGGTAAATTCTAAATTCGAGTACTGTTGATTCAGAAATTGTTTAAAGCACTCAACTTTACTAATGTCATCAAAAATACATATGCAGTGATCAACATATCTATAGTAATATATATATATATATATGGGACTACACTCCTCATTATGCCAATTTCGTTCCATTTCAGAGAGGAAAAGATTAGCTAAAGTGGGTGCAAAGGGTGAACCCATGCTAACACCATCAACCTGTTTGAATATTTTATTATCAAAAAGGAAATGTCCTTGAGTAGCAAATTTACATAGTTTTATAAATTCACATCACATTTTCCTTCTTCTATGTCAGGTCATTTAAGAAAATGCTAATGGTACTATGTAACCCTTTACTACCTGCCGCATAGCTCCCACTCTTCCATGCCGTCCCCAAAAATTTTGTACATGTAGTAAATATTGCATAGGTTTCTGGGAGGTATGATTTTATATCCCGAGAGCCGAAGGCTCGAGGGATTTAAGTTGATACCTCCCAGAAATCTATGCAATATTTCTATTAAACCATGATATTTCTGGGATGTATTGCAAATACATCCCGGAAATTCAAATGAATCTAGTTATGTCTTGAGGATCGTGTGTTTTAATTTCAAACTATAGACATCATTTCTACTAAGTGGATAACATGGCATATGTGAGTGATGATATGAATGACCGGCCATATCCAATTGATTTTAGTCTATTTCCAGGAGAAATGATCAGTGGCCTGGAAATTCATGAAATAAATGAAGTTCTTCGGGAAAATGCAAGTATAAGATCCTCTTCTGGCCCTGCAAATAATGAAACAGAAACTGTTTCTCCTGGATCTGAAGAACTTCCTTGTGGATCAGTATCTCGCTTTGGAAACTGTATTTAGTACAGAAGAGATCAACATTTTGAATCACGAAGGGAAGTCAAAAAACACCTTGAAGCGAAATAGATGGGCCTACAAGATTTTGACTGATTGGCTAAAGGAACGAAAGATAGAAATAGACTTTTACAACAAAAATGAACTTTGTAGTGTGATGGCACGCTTTGTTCACGAAGCAAGAAGAAGCGACGGACAACGATATCAAGGCGCTACATTAGTTTCATTTGTAACCGGAATTCAGAATACATTATCTACAAATAAAAACCGGGTCGATTTATTTTCAACGATTTATTAACAGTTTCTTGCATGTGAAAGAATGTTTGGATACTGCAATGAAAATGTCTGCTAAATTGGGTTGCAACTTACCACGAAAATCCGCAGATGTTATTAGTTTTGAAGAGGAAAAGAAATTATGGGAGAAATCTTTGGGGAATGAGACACCAGAAAAACTGCTGTACACTCTATTCTACTTGAATGGTATTCACTTCGCATTACGAGGTGGAGATGAGCACAGCATGTTAACAATGGACCAATTCAAAGTGGAAATACGAAATGAAAAGAAATGTCTCGTGTATACTGAAAAGTGCTCCAAAAACAATTCTGGTGGCCTACGTAACATGCGGCATAAGGCAAAAGAAGTTGTACAATTTGAAAGTGACTATAAAACGCGATGTCATGTTACATTCTTTGAGAAATTCAACCAAGTCCGACCCGCTGATACTAATCGATTTTATATAATGCCGAAAAAGAACTGTAATTTGTCAAACACAACGTGGTATACAAACCGACCAATCGGTAGAAATAAGTTGGCTGGATATATGAAGAGGATTAGTGAAAAGGTAGGAATTTCTCATCACATAACAAATCACAGTTTACGAGCAACCTGTGCTACACGACTCTATGAAGCCAATGTCGATGAGCAGTTAATAATGGAAAGGACAGGACACAGGAGTGTTAATGGAGTGAGAGCATATAAAAGGACATCAGACATTCATTTAGAACAGTGCTCAGCAGTATTGGACGGCAAACTTCCGCGACAAGTGCAACCCAACAATCCAAGCCCTGCTTCTGGAGAAGATGCCCGTATCAAGATGAACGTGTTTATCAGCCATTCAAAAGTTTCGATCTACAACACTGGAACTCAATGAGTGAAAGTTTGCTATTTAACATTTAGGGTTAATAAATAGTAAAAATATATCCCGCAAACAAAGAAAATATATCATAGTTTTCCCGTTATTAAAAATATATCTACGTAGGTATGGTACTATCATGGTTTAAAGTTTTATATTATTTGTAATTTTCGTACCGCTTGTATGCAGATGTGAATTTTTGAATCTTTTTCATGTCATAAAATCATTTTCTGAAGATAGCTATAGATAATAGCTGAAATGAATCGAACATTAGAAAATAAAAATCAATCCATCACTAGAATTTGGCTCTTTCCAAAGAAAAGAACATTATGACCAATAACCAAGGAATCTTTCCAATCATAGATATAATGCATATATCTCCATGAAAATGTAGTTTGTCCATCCACTGGCTGTCCCACAAGGGCAGGATAAAACTTATTACGGGCAGTGAATTTTTTTCTTATCATGGCATTCTGCCTTCTGAGATTTAGAAGATAGTGATATTAGGGACATCTATGATTAACATAAGATATTTAAGGGACGTTCAACTCCCATACCATATACTGGACTGGAGGCCAGTGACTTTGGTAGACTTGATTATTGATGGTAATGTGTATCTGTATAAAACCATGGAAAAAGGTGGCAAGCAATTCATTTCATTATTGCAAAATACATCAGAATCCAGCTGAATTGATTGGTGTACATACTAATTAATACGCCTGGCCCAATCTTGAAGAGAAATTGTCGAAAGAATCTGTGCAGTGTACCTGTACATTGAACACATACAAGCATCGATGGTCAATTTCAAATAAATTGTGACTTTCTATATTCATTGATTTTCCCATTGCCTTATCTAAAACCTCTTCTGTATATACTTGTGGACTTTATTCGAGAATTCAAGAGCAATGAAGCGATATAACATGTGTGATTTATTACGGCCTTGAATTACTCAACTTTCATCAAAACGAAAATTAAATGTTTTCATCTTCACCGACGAAATTTTTACAGATTTCATTCTCAACTTGAATCCTTGTCAATGCTGTTCTTGAATTGCCCAATATGGTAGGACCTTAAAATCGTGCAGAGTCATCAATCACCACCGCTTGGTTTGCTTTTTATTCAATATGATCCTTGCAATGAACCACTGACATCACAATCACATTTTGTTTGTTCGTCGGAGATCTGAATATAATTTGAAGGCCTCATAGGTGATGCTCAATAACCACGAGATGTTTAATAAGAGATAGAAATATATTGACCTCGGCAACCACTCATTATGAGAAAGCACACTTGGAAGACAGCACTTTTTGCTTAACTTTTAGCATTTTCATTAGTTATATCAATCAAATTATCAATTTTTGACGTTTCAATTTGTTCTGTGTTCGTTTATGATTACATCATCGGAAGATTTTCTTCATGTCTTTTACTTGTATAACAATGAATCAGGCATGGACATATTGCTGCAATGATTGAAGTAGCAAGTAAAATCATCACTGATCAGCTATTCTTTTTATCCATGACTCCTTTGAGCAAAGGAAATAGATAATCAAAAGTTTTCAAGAAAGAGGTCACAATTCTCCAAAAAGCAATGCTGAATCGATTTTCGCAATCAAATCTTTTTGCAATAAGCCTGCTAATTGCAAAAAAATAAACATGTATAAAATGTACAGAATCCACACCAATAGCCATTTATGATACATGCCGTAGGTGAACAATTTCAATCACAGGCAGTTGTTATTGCAGCTGTTATTGACAGTTGCTTATTCTTGTGGGAGTTTTGTAATTCTTTAGTCTCTTCTTGACTGTGTCCAGAATCTTCTTTCAGCAGATTCCCTGTATGAATGCGCGTATTAGAGTACTGGATAATTGTTTACAACTTCTTTCACGGTTTTATCCAGATGTGCAAATCTACCATCATTAATCAAATCTACCTAAGTCACTGGCCTCCAGTCGAGTACATGCCATAAGAGTTGAACGTTCCTTAGATATCTTATATCAATCATAGATGTCCCTGGTCGCATCCAGTTTTCTCCCTTTCTCAACTCAAATCAATGACATCTGTCAAATGTGGCAGCAACTAGCTGTAAATTACGTAAATTATGCAAGTGTGACTGGTATATTCAATCCTGACCAAGTTGATTTTGCCACCATTTTTGAATGTTAGCATTTGCTCGTCATGATGCTGTCTGTAAGTTAATCCTATCACATGAATGGCATGGATTGCTTTCATATTTACTGAGAGGTGAAAGCAATGCATTATGCCTTTCTTGTTGGTATTTTTGTTTCCGTTGGATTGTCTCGAAGACAATATCTTCTCTAGCCTGATATAAAAATTTTCAAATACATGTTTTTTTGAAATATTCCTGCGATATCATGTTAACAAAATCAATGAGGCTGTCAGATAGTTAGCGTTTTTATGCAGCTGATGAGGGATGTTTAATTATCAACTTGTTTTTTGATTTTAAATTCACTGTACTGTCTGGCTCATCAATTAATATTCTAAAAGAATCATTTTTTCCGCTTAATGCAGCCACTGCAAGACTGTCCTTTCTCATTTCCTTACCTCAAGTTGACTCCATGTTTCTACGACCTGAAGATTGCCATGTTTGATCTATCATTATCTAATACATAACTATGTATTGTACACATATATCTCTATGAAAATATATTTTGCTCATCCACTGGCCGTCCCACAAGGGCAGGATTGCCATGCGACACTTTTCATATCATGGCATTCTGACCTCTGAGATTTATAAGATTGTCACATCCAGTTTTCTCCTTTTCACAGCTCAAATCAATGACATCTGTCTCAAATTTAACAGCAATTACGAATTTTGAAATGGATGCTTGACTTTCAGATTTGCATTCATAGATTTGATTACTTCCAAGGAGTGCATACTATCGACACTCGAAATGCCTCAATCACTCCTATCATTATGAAGTCAATGACTGGTGTTCAAGTACTGTTCCTCTTGTCATTGTTAGTCATGTTTGCTACTACTTCAAATAGGAAACGCCGGGAAGACGATTCAGATGATGACGATTCAGATGATGACTTTGGTGAAAATTTCTATTTCGAGGATGCCGAGTTAAGCGCTGACGCTGAAAACGCTGACGCTGAAAACGCTGACGATTCAAACGGTGGCAATGCAGGCTATCCTTACATCAACGCTCAAAAGAGAGATGCGATGAAAAGGGCGCATGCAAACTGATCAACTGGTGGGGTACATTCCACACAGGAAATAATCTGCATCAGAAAATTTTCAAAATCTTCCTATGCTAAGGTCAAATTAATTTTTTGTAACTCAATGATTAAAAGAAACCTGAAATCCTTTGAATAGAGCAGAAACTATCAAAAACTTATACTTGGCTGTCTTACATCACCAATCCCCCCTGCTTTTAATTTGTCTTATTTTTGACTGAAAACGCTTTTATGTTTTACGAGTAGATGAAACACATTGTAGATTGGTATACATAATAAAAGATACTTTCAATGTTATGACATAGACTATTCTTATTTCATTATGCTGGGTGCATGAGAGACGATTACAGTGATTTCCATTGTGCAATGACGGGAGCTAGGGTAAGGCTCTTATCACCACAGGAGAAATATGATGTTGAAATTATGTAATTCCACAAACAATAGCACCTATGGTACAGTGTGGGAAAAAAGAAGGCAACAATGTATCTTGTAATGATGATATTTGTATCGATGAATGTGAAAGATGTTTGGTAATCTCAGTGAGCGCATGTCTTCATGTGTGTTCATAGCATTGTTGCCCAGTCCATTTCAATTGTGCGCCCTCAAATGTCCTGCATTTTTGCCCTCAAAAGTCCATGTTAATATATTGTTAGACATATAATTCTATTTCTCATGCAATTTTTTTTACGGATTTTACGTCACTTTTTACCCCTACTGGGGTCTTGGACGGTGCTGACTTAAGTCAGACTTTGTTTGGAGCGTTGTGGTGCTTTGTAGTCCGGATGCCCTTCCTGCCGACTTCCAGTGACACTTTCCGGGTTCGACCTCTGGACCATGAAATCGCTAGTCCAAGTACGCAACCACTGTGCCACGGACACCACTATTATTCACAATTATTCATTGTGAACGTACAGCAAGTCATATTTATTGTGCGGTGTGATTTGGATAAAAGAAGACAACAATCAGTGTCTCATGTGTTATGATATGTGAATCGATTCGGTTGATCGATGAATTTCAACTTGCGTTTTTGTCTTTTCTGTATTGATAGCTTTATTGTCCGCTTTGTTTTCTACATTATTGCATTCATGCTATGAGACATGCGAAATGTATGACTGCGCTTCGACTTGTCGACGTGTGGCCTCTTCTGACATAGCTTGATCACCTATTGGTCAGGATCTGTTTTAAATCGAAAGATGCGCGCTCCCTGGAAAACCTGGAAATCCTGGAATACACCTTGAAATTTTGAGACTAATTAAAACACTTTAGGAACCACAAGTTGCTGAAGTGTTTTCTATTTTTCAAGATTTTGTTTTTCAATCTGTACATTTCCTCATTGATGTCGTGCGGTATGGTGGAATAAGAGCAGCAAACTCCCTCATAAACGTTTTGTGGAAGCGTTGTTCTCCCCTATCCGCTCGGTTTAAATTAGTTGCGATCGATTATATTTTCATTTTTCTAGAAACATGCAGTAGCCTGAAACAAACTTATTGTGTACCATATTGATATTTTTTGGCGCCACCTTTCAATCTTTTTTGTCAACATTATTATTTATTAGCAGGTGAATTTTCCGGATGTATCCGGAATTCCTGATTTTTGACGGCCATCTGGGTCATTTGTGAGATTCACCAGAGAATGCAGTAAAAATAGGAGGGGGTAGGGCATGAGGTATGTAGGCCCCTAAGATGGAATGACATCCTTATGAAGTAACGCATGTTCCCGACTTAAGACAAAACATTTTCCCCTCTTATCACAAGTCATTACAATTGATATTATCAATAGGTCCCATCTAGCCACTCATGAACCCCTCTGGTGACTCAGGGGTCCCGCTCTGATGATTCATAGCCATTTTTGACTAGACTATGTTGTACATCCGGCACGTGATTTGTGTTTCCTTGGTACGTTTTTGTCTTTAGTAGTTCCCCTTTCCTATGCCATACATACCATACAGCCGATCGCCATGAAATTTCATGCCAAATTACTCGACTATTTTCTCCATATAAATCAAGTTTTTAAATTGGAACTCAGAGTGTCCGCGCTCCCTGGAAAATGAATTTTACCCTGGAAATCCTGGAATACACCTTGAAATTTTCAGACTAATCAAAACACTTTCAACCAAGTTCACGTCACCTTTCAATCTTTTTTCGTCAATAATATTAATTTCATGACATACCTTTAGGCGTAGCACTTTGGGTAGATTTTCCCGAATTTTTTCATAATAACAGAGAATTGGTTAGCCGATGCCTTAGACATGATGAGAAAACCTGATTACGTGCCAACTAAAGACAGTATGTTGCGAAAAGTTATTCACGATCGATTTATGTGTACATTCTAGGAGAATAATGTCTGGTTTGGGCTTACTTAAAATTACAGGCCGATTAGCGCTTGCTTATAGAAATTCTGCATACTGGTGCATTATCATGAGCATATTACTTTATCATATTCAAGAAGTTTTTGTCATATTGGTATTCGTTTTCTTCTTTATTTAAACACATCATATGCAGCAATGGCGACTAATTTTATAAAAACTACATGTACAGTGGTATAGTGTAGGTTTATGTATTCAAGAAGCAAACCGTACACTGTGAAATAAACAATTCCATTTATTTATAATTTCATGGCAAATTACTAGAACTCCCTCAACAAACCTAAATATAGTAAAGATACTTTTATGAAATTATGTAAATTTGCAACGGAAGGACATTTTCTTTTTGACAACAAAATGTTCCGACAGGTCGATGGTGTAAGCATGGGGTCTCCCCTTGCACCCACTCTAGCAAACCTCTTCCTTTCAGAATTGGAACGGAATTGGTTTAAAGTGGACTGTAGTCCCATCTTTTATTATAGATACGTAGATGACTGTATATGCATTTTTGATAATTTAGGTAAAATATTTAAGTTTAAGCAATTTCTTAATCAACAGCATCCGAATTTGAAATTTACCTCTGATGTAGGAGACTCAAGTATTTCTTTTTTAGATGGTAGCATAAGTATGTCGAATACTGTAGAGACCAGTGTGTTTCGAAAGGACAAGTATACTGAGTTGTTATTGAACTTTGGAACCAATTGCCCTAAGCAATGGCATAGAGGCTTAGTATTAGGTATAATTAATCATGCGCACATGATTTCAAGTAATTGGATAATTTTTCATAGTGAAATTAAAAAAATACTACAACTTTTTAACAGTAATGGTTATCCCGAGAACTTAGTTCTCAACTTGGTGAAACGTTTTGTGAGTAGTAAAGTTAATCATGGCAGTAACATCAATAATAATGATGATGACGATGAGGGGGGCGATATCCCTTACACTATCGTACCGTATATTGGAAATGTTTAATTATTTTAAAAACAAATTACAGCAATGGTATAGAAAGCATAATATAAAAGCGGAAATTCCATTTTTTCTACTGTGTATACCTACGGGATATATTACTACTTGTACATTGTGAAACTCATTATACAGTACATGCCAAGAAATTTTGATTCACAAAACCCTAACTCATATCATCACATTTTGAAATAACATGAAGCTCGAGAAAGTTGTAATTCCTGCTTGATGTTGTTGCTGAGAAAATGTTTTATGCATTGCAAGAGGTTTCGTATGCGGCGCTTTAAACAGCTTAACTTCTATCAGTAATAATCCTAAAAGGTTGGAGGTTTCGCTTGCGGCGCTTTAAAAACGTAAAAATTCTACTAGTTGCACTACCAAGAGGCTGGTGGTTTCGCCTGCACAGCATGAATATTCATAACTATATATAACTGATATTCATTCTCCTCACTACTATCTATTCATAATACTTTTCACAACTCTTGAATTACTTGTAATCATCTAAAAACTGAAAATGGGACCCGGGAAAAGTAGCGTATGGTCCCTCATAGATCTTCCGGATTTTTTATACAATCGTGTTATCATTCCTCTTTAAATTTGACGCGTGAATTTGAGTCAAATTTCCTTCACAAAATCTGGAAATTTTCGTTCATATTTGACCTTGAATTTTGGTAAATTTCCCTGGAAAAAACCTGGAAATTTTCGTTCATATTTGACCTTGAATTTTGGTAAATTTCCCTGGAAAAAACCTGGAAATTTTCGTTCATATTTGACCTTGAATTTTGGTAAAGTTCCCTGGATAACACTTGGAAATTTTCGTTCAAATTTGACATTGAATTTTGGTACATTTCCCTGGAAAACACCTGGAAATTTTCGTTCAAATTTGACATTGAATTTTGGTACATTTCCCTGGAAAACACCTGGAAATTTACGTTCAAATTTGACCTTGAATTTTGGTACATTTCCCTGGAAAACAGCTGGAAATTTACGTTCAAATTTGACCTTGAATTTTGGTACATTTCCCTGGAAAACAGCTGGAAATTTACGTTCAAATTTGACCTTGAATTTTGGTACATTTCCCTGGAAAACAGCTGGAAATTTACGTTCAAATTTGACATTGAATTTTGGTACATTTCCCTGGAAAACACCTGGAAATTTTCGTTCAAATTTGACCTTGAATTTTGGTACATTTCCCTGGAAAACAGCTGGAAATTTTCGTTCAAATTTGACCTTGAATTTTGGTACATTTCCCTGGAAAACACCTGGAAATTTTCGTTCAAATTTGACCTTGAATTTTGGTACATTTCCCTGGAAAACACCTGGAAATTTACGTTCAAATTTGACCTTGAATTTTGGTACATTTCCCTGGAAAACACCTGGAAATTTACGTTCAAATTTGACATTGAATTTTGGTACATTTCCCTGGAAAACACCTGGAAATTTTCGTTCAAATTTGACCTTGAATTTTGGTAAATTTCCCTGGAAAACAGCTGGAAATTTTCGTTCAAATTTGACCTTGAATTTTGGTAAATTTCCCTGGAAAACAGCTGGAAATTTTCGTTCAAATTTGACCTTGAATTTTGGTACATTTCCCTGAAAAACAGCTGGAAATTTACGTTCAAATTTGACATTGAATTTTGGTACATTTCCCTGGAAAGCACCTGAAAATTTTCGTTCAAATTTGCGCGGACAGCCTGTGCTTATATTTCTCTTTATGACATATCTAGTTATTGTGAGAATACAGCGGTATCTATTGAACTGAATGTGACGAATCATTTATCCTAAAGTTGAATTAATTCTTTACAGGCATCCCCGAATTGCATGAGGAGGACGCTGTCATCAGAGAGAAGTTCGGATTTTCATGTCCAACGACCAAATCTTCAGGAACTGTAAGAATCGTCTTTGATTTCAATTTACATTTCTTTCAAATCTAAGATATTGTTGCATTGCGTGGGTAATAATGAGAGACAACCAGTTGTGCAGCAAAGTGTGCATTTATTTACAAGATATCAGCTTTTATAGGAGTACATCTCACGACTTGTGAGTTAACAGGAAATCAATTCAATATCACGGCCTTACGGCGTCGAGGCTGCTATTATAGTAGACTCACTCCAACCTAGGCCAAGAGCAAAAGACACATTTTGTGAATCTTGGCATTGTTCTTAGATGTTGAGATTGTTGCAAATTTTTAGTTTTATTAAGTAAGTAGTCTAAGAATTGGATGGTTATTGGGTTTGGAAGGCGCTGTAGGTCGATTGCGCATGTTGCAGAAAGAGTTCCAATGACAGGAGGAGGAGTAGCACCTTACCCCAGGTCTATGGCACCGGAACACTCTATGGCTCCCACTGTTAGCGTTTGAGGAGAACGTAATGAGAGTAATTTGTGCGTATGCACCACAAAGCGGGCGATCTGAATTAGAGAAGGAAAGATTTTACGATGAGCTAGGCCGCGAATGGAGTGTAGGAAGTGATACGGAGACGGTTGGGTCTTGGTGACTTCAATGGTCATGTTGGGAAACATGGCGATGGATTGGAGGAGTGCATGGAGGATATGGTGTTGGAACTTGTGCGTAGCGAATACCTGGTTTAGAAAGGAGGATGGGAGGAAGGTGACTTTTAGTGCTTCTGGACATGAGACAGAGATTGACTTCGTGCTCGTTAACAAAGAAAAGCGAAAAAAATTGAAAGATGTAAAGACTATCTTGGGTGAGGTACAGCACCGACTGGTTATTGCTGACTTGAAACTGAAGAAAACTGAGAAACTGAATGAAACTGAAGAAGATAGTGACAAAAGAGCGGATAGTAGGAAGACAAGTATGGAAACTGAAAGAAAATGATACGAGGGAACATTTTCGGAGGAGAGTTGAAGAGCTCACTGAGAATGATAATTCAGATTTATGGGGGTCTTGCAGCAAAGGTTTACTCCAAGCGTGTGATGAAGTGTGTGGAAAGAAGAAAGGCTGGAAGAACCGAGGAGATACATGGTGGTGGAATGACGAGGTAAAGAAAGTGATTTGGCGAGAAGAAAGATGCATACAAAAGATGTGCAGAAATTGATCTGATAAAAATGTAGCCAATTAAAAGCGATTGAAAAACTGCTCGAAAAAAGTAGTTGCGAAAGTAATGAAACGTGAAGCTGAACAGGAGCTAGCAAACCTGGAAAATAGCTCCAATAATGCGTTCAAGGTCATGAAGACTTTAAAAGGAGAATGGAAAGACGTGAAAGGTGGCAGATGTATCAGAGGAAAGGATGGAAAACTTGGATTCAATGAAAAAGACAGAGGAAAAATATGGAAAGAACATATGGAGAAGAGATTATGAACGAGGAAAATGAGTGGAACCAAAGCGTAGAAATCATCTCAGGCAATGAAAGAGATGAAATCTGAAAAAAACCTGGCCTATCTGAAGTAACGGTGGAAATGATTCGTGCGAGTGGAGAAAAGGGAGTGGAAGTAACGAGGGAGATTTGTCAGCGTGTAGTGGATGGAGAGGGGATGCCAACCGAATGGTCTACCTGAGCAACTTGTGAAGGCTGTGATGTTCGTGTCGGAACAAAGTTATGTGATGAGTTTCTGGTGAGGGTTGGTGTACATCAAGGGTCTGTGCTATCGCCTTTGCTTTTCGCTATAGTGATGGATGTGATTACGGAAAATGCAAGAGAGGGATTATTGATGGAGATTTTGTATGCAGACGATCTGGTCCTGATGAGTGATAGCATGGAAGACTTGAGATGCAAATTTCAGAGATGGAAAAAATCGCTCGAACGAAAAGGGATGAAAGTTAACATTGGAAAGACAAAGGTGATGAGCAGCGAGGAAGGGATTGCCATATGAACTTCTATATGCAGATGACCTTCTCCTTATGGCTGACTCGGAGGAAGATCTTCAAGCGAAATTGCTGTGTTGGGAAAGAAGTTTGTCCTGTAAGGGTTTGAAGATGAATGCCACAAATCATGGTAAGCGGTGGTAAAGACAGGGTCGAGAAGAAGTACCAGACAGCAAAATGGCCATGTGTAAAATGCTGCAAAGGTGTGGGAGCGAACTCAATCCAATGTAACATCTGCAATGGTTGGTTGCATGCGCGATGCTCAAAAGTGAAAAGGAGACTCACTGCAGCTATCAATTACAAGTGTGAGAAGTGCTTATCAGCTTCGAAGGATGATGGTGAAGATATTCTCAAGTGCGTTGACATGCACGGAACCCGACTTGAGAGCGTGGACAGCTTCTGCTATCTTGGTGTTGTTATCGACAGTTGCGGTGGTGTTGAGTCAGCAGTGGTTGGAGAAAGTTTCTGGAACTCCAAGCCTTCTTAACATCGAAGTGACCGTCCATGCGAGTCAAAGGCCAGCTGTATGCTGCATGTGTCCGGCAAGCAATGATTTACGGTTGTGAATCGTGGCCGCTGCTCGCAAATCATGAAAGGATGCTGCTGTCTGCGGAGATGCGCATGATACGTTGGATGTGCGGAGTGAGAAGATCAGAGAGAAAGTCGAATGAAAAACTGCGACAGGAAATGGGGCTAGAGAACATCTTGGATTCGATCAGAAGAGAAAGGTTGCGCTGGTTTGGTCATGTGCGGAGGAAGAATGAATCGGAATGGGTCAAGAAAGTTACGGACATGGAAGTATCTGGCAAGCGTGCTGTTGGACGCCAAAGAAAGACCTGGCGCGATGTCATCGCCGAAGACCTGAAAAGTGTTGGTGCTCAAGAAGCTGATACACACGATCGCCAGAAGTGGAGGAGCATCATCAAGCGGAAATCGTCTAACCCAGCATCTTCTGGACCACAAGGACGCAAAAAGGGATGAGTGAGTGAGTGAGTGATGGAGAGCGGATCGAAAGGAGAATTTTTTATTAGCAGAGTTGATCCGTGTGGCATGTGCGGACGAAGGGTGATGAAGAATTCAGTTTGCTGTACGAAATGTGAAAAATGGATTCATGGAAGATGTGTCAAGATGAAGAGGGTGACGAGGAGGCTGGCGGAAGGTTTTGAATGCGAGAAATGCAAAGTCAGTGATGAAGGAACTAAAGAGACGATTGAGACATTGAATGGTCAAGTGGAAACGATGAATGTGTTCAGTTACCTGGGTGACCGCATAAATGCTTCTGATGGATGTGAAGCTGCAGCAACATTCCGAACAAGACTTGGGCGGTTGAAATTTAGAGAGTGCGGAGAGCTGTTGACAGAAAGAAAATTCACGTTGAAGATGAAGGCAAAATCTATCGCAGCTGTGTAAGACCTTGCATGATGTATGGAAGCGAAACATGGACTTTGAGAGAAGCTGAGTTGGGCATTCTGAGACGAACGGAGAGGGCGATGGTGAGGAGCATGTGTGGTGTCAAGATTATGGATAAGAGGAACACTGAAGAGCTGATGCGCTTGCTTGGATTGAAGTAAGGTGTAGATAGTTTAGTAAGGTCAAATGGAGTGAAATGGTATGGCCATGTTTTTAGGAGGGATGAAGGTAGTACTTTAAGGACAGCGTTGAATTTTGAAGTTGGGGGGGGGGGAAGAGAAAGCGAGAACGACCCAAAAAATGTGGAAGACGCAAGTGGAGGAGGCATGTCGCAGGATAGGTTTGACGAAAAGGGACGCATTGGAGAGAGGGAAATGGAGACGAGGTGTGAAGGCGATTGCGGCACGATAAGGTACACTCCCGGCCACTCTCGGCCACGGGGAAATCACCGGATTAAAACTGGATAACACCAACAAACCGGCCAGAACAAACGATAATGAAGGACAATGATACCCGAACAGAATATTATGCATTTACATTCTACTGTAAACAAGACGTAAGTAGCAACTATTTTACAGAATTATGTACAAGAGTAAGTCACAACTCAACAGATATATAATTTTGTGCAGTATGCGTCACATTTTTCCGATATTTGCCGGTACCTTTTAATGCCCATATAATTTTGCTTGAGTCGTCTCCGTGGCACATTGGGTAAGTGCTTAGCCTTGTGATCTTTTGGCCGTGAAGTCGAGCCCCGAGAGTGTCATTGGAAGACGGAAGGCTAAATGTATCACGCTTCGTGTGAAGTCTTGACTTTTTCATCATCATTCAATGAAGGGAATCTGAAGGTAATGAGAACCTGATGTTAATTAATGAAATGCAATTAATGAATGCTTTCTTTTTGAATGCAAGCTGACTGTATGCTTACAGCAGAAAGCAGTCATTGTTATTCAGATAAAAGTGTTTCAGGTTATTATAATTATTTGATTTGTACAAAATGGCTTATCCTTTTCTCATACAACATTCTGGAATGGTTCATCAAATTATCAATAGTATTCAGTTAGAAAAAAAGAAAGACTAACATACAGACCGTTTCATAAATAATTGCACAAAAAAGTTCGTCTATTTTCAAATGTAATTTTCGTGTTGAAGTCCTGGTTCAATTTTAATAAACGATATACCATATGAAACCTTATGTTCCATAGATTACTTTGGCAGACTGAATCGGATTAACCCATAAAAATGAAGATTGCTTCTAAAACTTTATTTGATTGCTTTTACGTTCCGCTGTCATCTCTCACCAAGTTGCCGTGATGACTATCTACCAGTCGTATTTCTCTACCTCAAGTGATGACATTTCTGACGTCGAGGGCGACCTTTTTGTGGATGAAAGGTCAAGCTTATGACGCGTGTGTGAGGTGTATGGGGCAGTGCAACATGGCCCATATAAGTCGTACTTATGGGTTATCTCCCCCCGTTTTCAAATTTGTCTAAAATCCGTAGAAATGAATCAACCGTCACGAAACTTCACAGACGCGTATTTGAGTATATTTTCTACCCACATGCAAAAATTTATGCAAATCGGACGAGTACTTTTTGCAGTAGAGACGATAACGTGAAGTGTAGCGATGTCAGCAGCGTAATCTGACTTTGTCTGTTCGAAGCATTATTGTTACTCGTGTGTGCATTGTTCTCTTTCCGTCCTCGTATCTCATCCACTGCTATTTGAAACCTTCCCACGACTACTACCTCGCCACACCTTTTTTAAGTTAAAAATGTTGATGTAGAGGATGTGGCCTGGTCATCATCACTTCACGAGTTGTCGAGAAAGGAATTTGTTGACCTCAAGTGCTATCTGTTCAGACGATGAGGTCAGGTGAAGTCAGATCAAGCTGCACACATCGGTACACTTCTTGCTACCGTCTCTTGTTTAAAAAGTGCTTGTCCGATTTGCATAAATTTTTGCATGTGAGTAGAAAATATACTCAAATATGTGTCTCTGAAGTTTTGTGTCGATTGATTCATTTCTACGGATTTCAGACAAATTTGAAAACGTGAGGGGGGGAGATCATCCATAAGTACCAAGTCGACGATCAACAAAGGATAGTGACACCAGAACGCAGAATGATCCGTTGCATGATGGGTGCATCTTTGAAGGACAAGTCCGCTTCCTTTATGCTTCTCCAGCTTCTTGGTATAGAAGAAATCAAACTGCCTGGAAATGGAACCGTCTTAGATGGTTCGGGTTTTTTCTCCGGAAACTAGAAAATGACTGAGTCGGGAAGGCGTGTAACAGTTACCTACCGTGGCCAACACTGAGAGATCGTCCTAAGAAGACGGTGCGAAGCGGTCCTTGCAAGTAGCTTGACCAGCTGAAGGAGGGCGATGCTGCCGACTGCGAATTCTGGAGAAAATATCATTGTGAAAAACCGTCCTCCCCTCCGATGAATGGATAAAAGACGTAAAACGGACAAGATCTTTCGAATGAGACTCAGGGCGTTTCGGATATCAGAACGTATATTTTTCAGCACATGAAGAATACGTGCAATGAGATGAAGCATGTACTGAGGTGGCAAGAAGAGGTCATGACTGATGTGTGAGATTCATGGGCAAAATGGAGGGATGATTTGATTTGATTATTTTTATTTTATTAGATGATGATGGTGTTGAGGTCGTGGTTGCGTTGTCATGATGGTGTTGAGGTCGTGGTTGCGTTGTCATGATGGTGTTCAGGTCGTGGTTGCGTTGTCATGATGGTGTTGAGGTCGTGGTTGCGTTGTCATGATGGTGTTGAGGTCGTGGTTACGTTGTCATGATGGTGTTCGTGTGGTGTTCACGTTGTCATGATGGTGTTCGTGTGGTGTTCACGTTGTCATGATGGTGTTCAGGTCGTGGTTGCGTTGTCATGATGGTGTTGAGGTCGTGGTTGCGTTGTCATGGTGTTCGTGTGGTGTTCACGTTGTCATGATGGTGTTCAGTTCGTGGTTGCGTTGTCATGATGGTGTTCGTGTGGTGTTCACGTTGTCATGATGGTGTTCGTGTGGTGTTCACGTTGTCATGATGGTGTTCAGGTCGTGGTTGCGTTGTCATGATGGTGTTGAGGTCGCGTTTGAGTTGTCATGATGGTGTTCAGGTCGTGGTTACGTTGTCATGATGGTGTTCGTGTGGTGTTCAGGTCGTGGTTGCGTTGTCATGATGGTGTTCAGGTCGTGGTTGCGCTGTCATGATGGTGTTCTTGTGATGTTCACGTTGTCATGATGGTGTTGAGGTCGTGGTTACGTTGTCATGATGGTGTTCGTTTGGTGTTCACGTTGTCATGATGGTGTTCGTGTGGTGTTCACATTGTCATGATGGTGTTCGTGTGGTGTTCACGTTGTCATAATGGTGTTCGTGTGGTGTTCACGTTGTCATGATGGTGTTCGTGTGGTGTTCACGTTCTCATGATGGTGTTGAGGTCGTGGTTGCGTTGTCATGATGGTGTTCACGTTGTCATGATGGTGTTCAGGTCGTGGTTTTCACATAAATTTTCTGATGATAACATTGTCTTAACGGAAATATTCAAAAAATACAGTTTAGATAGATTTGTAATAATTTATTTCATGTAATATTTCTCCTATTGATGTTGCAGCTACAAAGTCTCAATATTGAAGAAGCGAATAAAGCGGTAATGAAGATTCTCCGGGTAAGTTCCTTACAACGAGAAGATATTTTTAACTATAACTTTATTAGAACTTATTATGGGATCCGCATTGAATTGAATGTGTCCTTTTAGATGCATTAAGAAATTTGGCCGAAATTAATTTCTAGGATATTCTAGGGTAGAACGAGGAGCTGCTTTGTGAAAACTGGGATTCCTACCGGATGAATTGGATAAGGTCCATTGATCTCGGTGAACAGTCGTTAATCTACGACATATAGATGAATGATCGACTGCTAGATTCAATTTATTTAACTATTAGTTAATACATGGCTTACTGTGCATTCACGATGGATAATTGCACGAGAAATAGAGATATCTGTTGAAGACAGATATCTCTATTATGAGTGCAATTGCCAGAGAGTGGATGCACTAGTAAGCCATGTATTAACTTTGTTAAATACTTTTTAGCAGTGCATTACTATGTCAGGTAAAACATCTTTATTTCTCGGTAAAGTTACACAATAGATATGAAAATTGTTCAACATGATCTATTGATTCAATTATGCTGATACGAGGGGCGTACCAAAAGTTCGTGACGTTTGTCTCTCCTATCTATAGACGTCCATTTTGGCCCAAGTGCACATCTAGATTATATTTCTTATAGTTCTGACAGTTGCATTTCACAGGAAAACATTTAACTTCCATTTGCACAAATGTTTATTGGCAGAATTAAAAGCATACCAAAACTCTTTTTTTCGATCTGGTCACCTTAAATTCCAATACACTTTTCCTATCTCTTCTCAAGTTTCTTCATTCTTTCTTCAAGCCAATCCTGCGGAAATTTCCCGAATGAAGCTTTCGGTGCTCTCTTTATCTCTTTCAGCATCGAAACGAATACCTCCGATTGCCAACTTCATCGCACTGATGAGATGAAAGTCAGTAGTCTCCTCCAAAACCCTTCGTCATGGTCTTCCAGAAGACCAAGAACAATAGAGGAGTTGTTGACCCGAGCGCCTTTCTGTTCTGCAGTCAGCAGCCTTGGTACCCAACGAGCCGAAACTTTGGACAACTCAAGGCGGTCATGGAAGATACGCTCAAGAGTCCCATGCGACAGCTGGCCAGACTTTTCCTCCAGTTCATCAAATGTTGGGCGTCTGTCAGACTGGATCAGCTGCCAAACCAAATCTTCATTTTCTTCGCTGGCTGGAGTGGATGGATGGCCACAGCGCTCAACGTCTTCCAATGACTTCCGTCCCTATGGGAACATTTGCTTGATGGTCGCTCTTGCAGGAGCATTGTCTCGAAGAATGTTTTTAGACGCTCAGCCGATCGGGTTGGTGTTTCCCGTTCCTTGGACAGAAAGAGCAGACAAGATCTCCACTTACGATTTGTGAAGTCCGTCATGCTGACAAAAGTAAAATTGCTTCACTACTTACCGGCTTCAGTTTGTGTCTCTATAGGTTACCGATCAACCGACAATACTTCACAGGCAATGCACATGATTGATACAACATGACAAGGATGAATAATTAAAGAAAAAAGTCGAATTAAAACCATGGTAATCGAACGTCACGAACTTTTGGTACGCCCCTCGTAATTCCGATTTCTAAGACTTTGAAATCTTTAGCAAAAATTCCACGTGTGCTTTAAAAGATAATACCCGCTATGCGCCTAAGATATTTACGTAAGTTAATCGATTAAAAGTTGAATCCTGGGTTGGTTCTGGTTGGTTCGAAAATTAAAAAAACAACAATGATACGAAGACCTGATACTTATTTGAACAACAACAATTTACTCGCAAAACAGTTAGAGATCGATTTTAATTGTTCCCCAAGACGTGGTCAGGCACATCTTCTTGTATTTGTCATCCTCCTCCTCATCAAAAAATTCAGTGGTCCTCTTTATAACTACCTTTTTCCCCTCGGTAATCTCGACGGAAGAAGTCGCGCCACAGCTTTCCTCTTGGCACAGTTGTTGAAATCTTCTTTTTTCAGTCACAGAGAGCTCTCGATACTCCAAAAGACCTGAATCACTGCTGTGTCCAGTTTCCTTCTTGATGTCCTCCTTCTTTGCCCCTCCTTGGAATAGCCGGGAGATCTTCATTCGCCTCAACGAATGATTGGTATAAAAACCTTCAATATTGGCATCAGGAAACAAACTTTTTATATACTCTTCCAACTTGTTTTTTCCTACGGCTTGATCTTTCAACCATTTTTCTGATGTGGTATTTTCTAACGGCTGAAGATAAAAGTGATGAACATTCTTTCCTGTTTTTGGTCGATGACTAATGTACAAGTTGTAAATTTTTACGATGTTTCTTGGACTGTCACTTTCAAATCGGTCAACACATTTGGCTTCGATGACACCGTCTCGTAAACCCGCCACTTCTAGTTTTGGTGCAGTCTTCAGTATATCGTAAAAACATTTTACTGGAATCCGGGTCACTGAGGAGCTGGATTTGAGAATTTTCTCCAAACCGCAATTGACGATGTTCCTTTCTGGCTCTGAGTCCGAAATGTAAGCCAATTAAATAAATCAATGTCCTTAGCAGCTTTCGAGGAGATTCTGTTCCCAAATGATTGTCTGTCCAAAGCCTCTCTTCAATATCCTTAGAAATGCAGCTTGCTTTTTTCTTATATAGGCCGATTCCTTCCATTGTTGCACTCTTCATGCAAGCATCTAGAGCTTGAACTCCCTCAGTGAACTCAGCGTCTTTGAAAAAGTTCCATTCACGTTTAAGCTCATAGTGAAAATAGTGGAATAAAGAAGAAATCAATTGTCTTAGACTCTCTCCCGGAAACTTTGAGCCGTCCTTTTCCTAATGTCATTAATGAAAAGGGGCAGCAGAAAAGCGACATTGCCTTTTGACATCTCTTCAATGGAGTTCAATACCATAAGTTCTGTTGTATTAATTTGTAAAATATGCTGATTTCTAGCATCGTTGTATTCTCTAAACTTTTTGTAAGCCCAATTTACTTTATAAACAGTTGCATGAGGCATCATTTCCTATATTTTTCTATCTATATCTTCTGGTGTAGAAAACTGTTGAAGTGGTGCTGAATCAGTCATTCTTGAACGAGATTGTTATGATTACTGATACTGTCCACGTATCATGGCTTAAAATTTGAAATCCAAACACTGCAAGGTACAGATAGTAGCATAGCAAGCTGCCAAATGTAAAACTTGCTGGGCTGCATAGATAAAACCATGGAATTCTAATATATCTAGAAGTCCATGGACAAAAATGAACTAGATGGCTTTACATGTGGATATCCATGTGTGTCTCAGGTCTATAGCCGTCATAGATTTCTTGCAATGTTTTCTTCAATATCCACAATTCACAGACATTTAAAAGTCTATGCACAATTATGCATAGAACAGCATTTTCACAGATTCTACATAGATTTCTAGAAAGTATTTAACAAAGTTAATACATGGCTTACTAGTGCTCATTACCATGTGTGTCTCAGGTCATTTTTGCGATTTTTGCGATGATAAGTCTCAATGAGGCATCTCAGATGTCATGAACAAATTTCTTGCACATGCTGTTGAAATATTTCATTGAAATTTCGGAAATCTGATTCATGTACTTACGTACAGCAAGATTTTGTGAAGAAGTAATCGGAGAAGTCACCAAGAGAAATGATATATCGATAGCCTATCCTGAGCACCATCCTTTCATTTTTTTAAAGCAGGAAGCTATTTTCTTAGACAACTATTCGGTTTGATCTCATAGAATAGCCTCTTGCAAAGAATGCATGGCTGAAGCACAGCTGAGTTTGGACCCCAATGATGAATTTTATTCAAAAGTTTTGCAGCTTCAGGGATGTCGAGAATTGCCAACTTAACATTTCTGACAGTGCATTCACAACAGGAATCACATTTTTTACATTTCAGAAGTGAAAGGCAACTAACACCACTGGCATCATCTCAATTATTAGGATTCATATTGAAATCAGTCCTTGCATGCAAGCATGTCCCTTACCATGTTCAATGATATGGGTGGATCTAGGGTAGTCTTCTGTCCGTAGACTTCGACTTGACCAGCAACTTTGTCAGCCTTTCCTAAGTATTACATAACTGAATCCGATTTCGAATTTCTATTAGTGGCTGGTCATCCAGATATTATAAAAAAGTCATCAGATTGATAACTTTGGAAAACTTGTGATACATGATATGTGCTTGTTGGAATGGATTTCTCTCTACGTGATAGATGCGAATATTCGCAGAATTTTCGACAGTCAATGATGCGACGACGCTGAAGGGAAGATTTCAACTTATGTTCGCCATTTTTAGTCCATGATCGCTTTGAGATATCACAGACCGACATTTCCTTGTGGATTTTAGACAAAATCTTCATACCAAAGAATCTTCCGAATGTACTTCCATTGCCAGGACATGTACTTAAAAACGTGGCCATACCGAATCGTAGAATTGTAGTTGTTTGGAGAAGAATTGACAGATTTTGATGTCTAGATTTGGTTTGGAGAAGGAATTTAGACATAAAGGAATTTTGATGGCTCTGTCCTTTAGATTACGCTTTTTCATTTTTTCCTCTTTGCACTTTCATTTTTTTCATTTTTTCATTTTCTTCAAGTGATAATGATCTATGTACTTCTTGGTGGTATTGTCGTCAGGTTCGTGGAAGTGGAGGTCACACAAGACGGAATATTTAGTTGGGATATAATACTTTCTACTAACTCTATGCAACTATACAGATTCAAACTTCCTTGTTATGCAGTGGAATGCATTGGTGTTACACTATCATTGCATTTAGGTTGACAACCAACAGCGGCATATTTGTTTAGTATTTTACATTAATTTGAATTCACAAGAGACACATCAAATAGTCATCCATCCCTTCGATTAGCTACAAGATTCGATCTTCTGTAACAGAAATGTTGGCTGGCCTGAATGTTGCTGGTTGTCCAGAGAAATTTATAAGTCTATGATTAGACTATGCACAACTATGAAATTATGAAATAAATATAGGAATGACAACCATCTGAAGAAGGATTGAATTATGATGTTTGATTAGACATGTGATACTGCTATGTATAACTTAAGCTAGTAGGCGTAAATGCGAAATCAGCTTCAGACGTATTTCAAAATACAGTAAGTTGCATTTGATAAACGCATGAGATGAAGCGAATGTCTAACAGAGTGAGAATCACGATAATAGGATTCGTTCAGCTGTATTCGAATATCCCCCTCATTCCTGATTTGAGCTGATGTACACAGCACACATTTCTTATCATTTATCTGTGTTTTGTTTCTTTGAAGTCCACTGCAAAGCCGGGCAAAGCAATATTTAGACGCTTTTTCGATTGTTTTTCCCACCAATATGATATGTTGGCATGGTATATTATACATGAGTCTTGAGTCATAAGGTTAGCCGACATCCGAGACAAAACAAGCAAAAAGCAGTGGATCGATGGAGGAGCCATGTGGGATACCGCTTGTCATCCTTTCATAAGTACTGAATTTGTTTTTCCTGCGAATGTTTACATGCTGATCTTCAAGTAATTTTGAATGAGTTTTATAGTGTAACAATTACAATTGTCATTAATCTTTTTTTTGTTAATAAATTGTCAACCAACCAAACCATCTCCACTGGCTCTTCATAACAAGTCCATCGATGTAGGGTCGCTGGTCTTGCTGAACTTCGTACCGCGCTTGCATTTCAAGGACTGGGTTCCATTCCCCGTTGGCAAACCAATTTTCATGGTGGTGACAGGAACAAGGCGCATTGATGTTTCCATTCGACCTCGTGAAAGCCAGAGACATTACACCGTGTAATCGGTTTTCTGAGGCGCGTGAAAGCAGTTCCTATTGTTATTGACATTTGAAGCTTCCATTGACATTGGCACTTCCTTCCGTCTTCAGACGCAGTTCAGCGGAGGCTTTCCTGTGAGCCCTCTGCGCACGGATTGGCTCATCTCTCGGCAGCGGTATTGGGGCACTCCTATCCCGATCATCCACTGCCGCGCCTGTGGGGTAAGTGAACTAGATTGATTCTTTGTTGACCTGCATCAGCAGGAGGAATCATTTTCAGATTGTCCCGGTACCTGAGACGGATTTACCGGTCCTGCTGCCGGAGGAGGCCAGCTGTGGGGACCGACAAGTTGTTCCTCTGGCAAACCACGAAGACTGGAAGAGAACTAAGTGTCCGAAGTGAGCAATACATTCAACCTTCACTCTTTCCATGCATCAGAGGAAGATCCTTTCATGAAGCCGCTTAGTGACTTCATATTAGCGAGTTTTGAAACTTTCTGCCAATCTGACCCTTTAAATCATTTCATGATCATGCATTGCACCATAGACATCGAAACCCCCGGAAATTTGAATAGAATTTGAATACAATGTGACATTCATCTGCGTCAGGGGGGCGGCTAAAAGTGGACTTGTCAGAGTTGGGTAATTTGATGTGTGATTCTCATTACCTTTCCTTGGTGGCTACCATTGACAAAAATCTGTCCACTTACATGCGTTATGTGGATGATATTTTCGCTGTTGGACTTGGCCAAAAACTCGATTCTTTCAGAGTTCCATACTTCCTGATATGAGTTGGAGACTGATAATTGCCTCACATTCCTTGATGTACAGTTGAAATCTGACTTCAGTGGCAGCACGAGTTTGTCTGTACACTGTAAGTCTACTTGAATTTGGTACTCGTAATATATTTTTGTGCTGATTCGTCGCGAAGTGACATTGTTGAAGACGTTATTCACCAGGGCCAACCGGACTGGCTCCCATATCCTCTATTGGCATGAATTCATTGAAATCAGGGATGCGGAGTCGGAGTCCCGGAGTCCTATCATTTTTGCTGGAGTCGGAGTCCCGGACTCCGGCCTATAAGTAGACCCTAAATATGATACAAGCAAATTATTTATCCTCGTGCATAGCTGTCACTGTCTTGATGTCAACTTTCTCTGTCAAACAAAAGCACAGAGACAGCAGTGCATGCAAAGCTTGTAATAGTTGAGGGAATGAACCGTGATAGTGAAAAAAGGATTGTCTTTTCACTCGGTGATTTAGTAGAGAAGACAAGCCTTCCTAGCCACGATCAGACCTACGCACCAAAGGTCACGTCAGAGACAAAAATGAAGAATTGGAATGTTGCCTCTTACCCTTACGTCAATCGTGTGTGATGGCTCCTCCAAAGCAAATATTAAAATCGAAAGTGTACTCATATTTTTTGGAGAAGGATGGGGGAGAAACTGCCTGGAGAAAACCCGTGTGAAGCACACATCAAGAAGATGGAAGGAGCCGAGTCGTATGCATCCAACTGAAAGCGACATTTGATAAACTTTCATCGAAAATGATCGATAATTGATGCAGCAATGATCACTAAAGATAGGTTCAGGTAAGCATTTAATGATCTATGATGTAGGTTACGAGTTTTTCAAAAAACTAGGCTTTATATACTGGCCACCCGGAGTCGGAGTCCTATCAAAATGATAGGACTCGCATCCCTGATTGAAAGACATTGCAAGTACAGCAAAGTTGGTCTCTCGTTCTGACCTCAGAAAAAGGTTTCCCTCTCTGTGACCAGAAAAATAACAAAATGATTACCTCGAGCTGCAAGTGGGGAAAATTACTAGAAGCTCACCTAAGCATGCTGTAAAGATAACGTCATGGAAAAGCTACCGTGAATTCAAACGAACAGATTGTCACACAACGCTTGCACGCTGTATTCGATGAAACAAGAAGCTATGTACCGCTAGCCAATCAGGTTATTTATTTAACCACAACAACTGAGTCACAAGTTGTTTATAATCCATCACTTCTGCTGATGATCAAAGAAAGTTCAAAGCGATGGAGCTCAATGTGAGACTTGTAAACTTGGTCACTGACTCCGAAGTTCTTTTGAAGCCTAAGGAGTCCAAAAAGTCTGTATTAGAAAAAGCTAAGCGTGACGCATGGGCAGACATCACATGTAGAATTAACTATGAATATGGTACAACACTGAGTACTAATCAAATTAAGGAGAAGTTCAAATACATCAAGACGACTGCAAAGAGCAAGAATGCTAGCAATCGGAAAGAAAGAAAACTGGAGGTGGTGTTGCTGAAATCACTAGTCTATCGCCTGCTGAAGACATCGTAGTGTCGAACTATGGATCGACCGCTTCATTTTCCGGTATTGAAGGAGGAATCGAATCGACTGTTCTTTCGCAAACTGAGAACGAAGATGTGCCACCTACTTATGAACCAATCACAAAATCTCCAGTACAATCTAGAAAGAAGGAATCCAATTCAATGGTGGATTTACGGAGACAGGTGCTAGAGGCTCAACTTCTGAATTTGACTGAAGAAAGAGAATTAATGGAACTGAAGAAAAGTTGACAGAATTCTGGATGATTACCACTCACCTCAACCCGAGCACGGCGAGCAGAATTGTGAATTGATAAGTTCTGCCTTGGCAACATTAACGGACGTATTATTACAAATAGTTATTCAAATATATACATGCATTTCGTACTATGCGTGTATTTTTGCTTGAAAATGAACGACAACGTCGACAAGGGAGCATAGATGCACACATTCATCAAACATGCCTTTTTTGCTTCAACAGTAGGTCTAATTGTCTTAGTATTATTGATTGGATTTGTATGGGTATGGTATTCATAACAATATATCTAACAATCTGTAACACACAACCATCCACGTTCCATAATCAAAGTTTTAATCTACACAAAGTAGCGATAGGTTACTAAACATCTCCAAAGTACAGCTCAGAGACTGAATTTTTAGTCTCTCTGACTAAGTATAGTTTCTGCTGCATTGGGCACATCCAAAGAAAGTGAAGGAACTTCTGTAATTTCCTCCAAATCAGTTAGTTTGAGATCACGGACAATGTTGTTCAGGATAAAGCAGCAAACAATCACTTTACAACATTTGGACGGTTTCAGACGTATTTCACTATGAAGAATACTGAAGCGTCTCTTTAGAACACCGAATGACTACTCCACCAGAATTCTTGTTTTCTTCGAGGCCTCGTTATACTTGTTCTGTGTATCGGAAACTATATCAAGAAAAGGTGTTAAAAGACAGTCTCGAAATGGGTATCCTGAATCACCCAATAAATGACAGTTTCTAACTTGATGAGATTCGAAGACTTCCCAAATTTCACTTTGCTTCAAAATAAAACTATCATGATTGCTTCCCGGCCATTTGGCAACAACATTAATGAATTTCATCTGATGATCACACACCGCCTGAATATTAATGGAATGAAAGTTTTTTCGATTTATGTATGATTCACTGTCTTGTAGGGTTGGTGATGCAATTCTTATGTTAGTACCGTCAATACATCCGATCACTTTGGGAAATCTTGCTATTTTGTAGAAATTATTCATGCTTTCTCTTCGCTTGTCTTCACCAGGAAATACGATATTTTCATCGACATGTTTTATCAAGCTGTCAACAAAGTTGACTAATATTGTCGAAACACACATTTTTAGATATGCTGAAATCATCGGCGACACCAATTTGAAAGTCATTCGATGCAAGGTAGCGCAATGAAATCATCACCTGAGTATGTACAGAAATTGGCCGTCCATTGTTATGATGCTTTATCAAGTCAGGCCCGACGATCGAAGAGATGAGTTCAATTCCTGTTTTGTCAAACCTAAAACGCTTTCGAAGTTCGAAATCCGAAAGATAATGCATCTCGTTGACAATCTTGTAACACTTTGGTTTGCGATTCTGGGTTATCACCTGCAAGTAGGAAGCCATGTCGTTGAAATGACTGATTTACCCTGATGTAGCTGAAGGTAACAATTTTCCTTCACATCTGATGGAAATTTCCTCGAGGTAATCTTATTTTTACATGTTACCCTCACCTAAGATATTTTGCCGTGAGCTGCTGGTAAATACCTTGAGGTAAAGTGTTATTTTTCTGGCTCTCAACATTCCCTTTGAAGGATATGCCTTCCACTACCGGATTGCGCTTTAGCTTTGTCATGAAGTTATCTTTGTGTACTCAACGGTAGAGTTTCGTGTGATCACATTGGCACTGCCGTTGGCAGTCGGGCTCCCGAAACCGAATTAAAAGTCTGTGAATATAATTGTACCTGTGGAAGCCGGTCGGTTAAACGGAGCGCCGACTGATTCAAAGAATAGAAGAGCATGCTGACTACTGAATGGATAGTACGCCGCGAGAAGGCACTACAAGCAGGGCTGCGGAAGTGATTGATTTTTATTCGCTTCCACTTCCACTTCCAATTACTGGAGACCGGTCATGGGCTACACACCTGCCTATTTCGAGCCTCTTTTTCTTCATTTTTAGGTTATGTGTTCTGACGTTAACACTTCGCAGTCTCCACGAACTTGTCGCAAACGCAAGCTGACTTGTATGCGTCTTGTCATACTGAAAATTTTGACTGTTGGGAAATTGTGAAATAAAAACGTCATATTTTCCCAACATGTGTGTAGTAAAAAAATATTAAACGGCCAAGACAGTGTTTGAGAATGCTGCAATGAAATTGCCTCAAGACACGTACCAATCCGCATTGTGTAAAGTTGTCATTGATAAGATGATACTGAGGTTTTCTGATTTTGAATGCCAATATTCTGAGATAATACACCTTCAGTTTCATCATAATGAGAAAATTAGTAGTAACTACATTTAGTAACACAGGTGCCAATCTGTAATTAGGTGTAATAAGGTAAGCACTAAATATGACAACTATTACTTAACTCATATCAAGACCTAGGGTTTAAAGTCAGAAGTGCCTCGCCTCGCCCTGACACACGAATTGTGTCAGTCATTAGTATCATGATACTTTCGGAAGCGGATACACCCCTGACTACGAGACGCATATTTGATTGTGTCCCAGTGAAGCCTCCCAAATCTTGCTTTCGAAGGTACAGAAGTGTGGTGCATTTTAGTGTGTACGAGGCAATTCTGATACAGTATACTCAGGCTGACTTGTGTGCACAGGCAGACGGCTGTAAATGAAATTTTACCATGGTAGTCATTTTCCTCTTTTAACTTTCTCTTCTTAAATTGTCTTAATTTACTGCTTACTCAGTTTCGTTTTTTTAGTGTTATATCGTCAATTAATTTCTTTTGGCGGTTGTCTTGTAGACTGAAATTCTGGCGATTTTCAATTCTGGTCTTCTCATAGAGGTCCTCGCCTGTAGTTGTTGAGAATAATCTCCGAAAGTTCAATAACAAGATCACCCATGTGCATCTGATTTTTGCAAAGTTGTAATTTTTTAACCTGTCCAAACCGCTGAACTGCTATGATTAGAAGAACCAGTGATTTTCTTTTCTTCAATGCTAAAACTCTCACATTATTATCACATTATCACATAAAATATCACATTATATTAGTCTCACATGTTCAAAACCATTATGAACACGACTAACCTATTTTTCCTATTCTATTTGATTGACATGCAAAAATGACCTTAAAAGGTGTTCTAGGTAAGAATCATCACATGCCTACGTGCAGTAATTGAATGAAACACTGATGAGTCAGATGGAGATTGCTAGTGAAGTCGAAAACGTCAATAGACGAGCTGCGGGATTTTCTGTGGCGATAGAATTTTCAAATCCAACGATGACATGATTGCATGTCACGTAATTCTGATATGCTAATTTTAATTTCGTAAAAGCACATTTAAATTCGTCGTTTTTTCTCTTCATGGACAAGTGAACAACAAAACCTTCGTTTGCTTATAAAGGAACTAATTTCTCTTAAAATGACATGGGCTGGTTTTGATTCCACATTTGATTATCGATCCACACTTTTTTAAAGAAAATTTTAATACAGATTCGGTCAATACATACTGAATTCGACCGTGGAATCTCCCAGTCCCTGCATGTACCACTATATGGATAGTAAGTGTAACTGTTTGACTTAAACAAATTACTGACTCATGTTTTCTATGTTCATGTGTACAGTTGTGATTATCATAGAAAATTCAATTCAAAATTATATAACCCTATCTTTCATTCTGTTGTCCACTTGCGTTTTTGAGTAACTGTATCATCAAGCTCGTTTATCCGACTTTAAATTTACTTTATCGAATTCAGTTGTGAAATACATCAGGGTGATTCAGAAACAACGATCTATTTTCAAGCGGGTGTGACAGGATTATAGACTCAACATTGAATTCATATTTCATGTTTCTAATGTAACTAGAGTAACCGACAGATGCATGCGACTTGTCATTGACTTTATTATCGTCTTGGTATTATACCATCATTTTCTAACACAAATAATTATTACTCACATGATGGAAAAAGGATTTTTCTTCTTACAGTAAATTTCTTTTAATTATAAATGCAGCAAATTCAAGTATGTTACACTACAAGACGTTCAGAATTAGCCTTCAGATTACCCACTGTGTAGCTTGATATATTCACGACATCGTGTCAAGATTTGATGGTTTTGGAAGCATACTGGGTCTCAACCTAGGTAAAGATAGTCCCTGCCATTGAGTCTTACTTCATCAGTTGCATGAAATTCTTATTGGCACCTTTTCACTGCTTTAAATGCCACTAATCGAAGCAGCGGTTTCAATAAATTTCCTTCTCAAGGTTAAAGCCGCAGAGTAATTCATCTTTACACACCGTTCTCCCTGTAAACTTCAATAGGATTTGTCGCACAAATCCTATATGAAGACATCGGACAGAGCTGGAACAGAACATAATAATGATGTTCCTTCCAAAGAGATCTCTTCTGGTTCAGCATTCAGGGCGTTTCTTAATCATCCTCTCCGCCTCATTTTAACAGATGTGGAGGGCCCGCAGAGCGTGAAACTGACACCATGGACACTTTCGTTGACTCTTCATGGTATTTCCTTCGCTTCCTGGATGCAAGAAATGAGGATAACATTTTCAATACGGATGTGGTCCATCGAATGATGCCCGTGGATATCTACGTTGGAGGAACCGAACATGGTGAGAATCATTGTTCGACTTGTACATGATTACTTTGAGACGCATGTTGTCAGTCTCCATTATTAGTTAATACATTGTTGTCCTCTAAAATCAGATTCTAGATATCAGCGACAGCAGATAATTAATAAAGATATTAACGATTGATATCTTTCCTTTGCAGCTATCAGACATCTCTTCTACGCTCGCTTCATCTCTCATTTCCTGTTTGATATCGGTCTTCTACCTCAGAAAGAGCCATTCATCCAATTTTTGCCTGTTGGCCTGGTCATGGGTCGAACATATCAAGTGAAGAGGACGGGACGATTTGTACATGCCGGTCAAGTGATTCCTGATGACGAAAATGGTGAGGCTCGCTGCTGTTGTGTTGGCTTGTGTAGATTCGCAGATTAAACAAGAAAGAAGAATTTATGGATTAAGTAGAAAAAGCATTTCAGTCGTGTGCTTCATTCACTGTTTTTTTATCTACAGTATTTAGTGCCTTCTAAAGCGTGAATGATGCTTCCCTCAACGTTCGAAGTTCAGTGGAAGTCATCCCAACTCTTCGGCCTCTTCAGCAAAGTCTGACTGCATCTTCAGAGACTGGAACAAGATGAGAGATCTTGAGGCTTCGTTGGCTCTTCAACAGTTCAGCGTGTTCGCTACTTGTGGGCAGGAAGAGACTGGATCAGGATGAGATATCTCGAGGCTTCGTTGCCTCTTCAACAGTTCAGCGTGTTGGCTACTTGCGGGCAGGAAGAGACTAGAACAGGATGAGATATCTCGAGGCTTCGTTGCCTCTTCAACAGTTCAGCGTGTTGGCTACTTGTGGGCAGGAAGAGACTGGAACAGGATGAGATATCTCGAGGCTTCGTTGCCTCTTCAACAGTTCAGCGTGTTGGCTACTTGTGGGCAGGAAGAGACTGGATCAGGATGAGATATCTCGAGGCTTCGTTGCCTCTTCAACAGTTCAGCGTGTTGGCTACTTGTGGGCAGGAAGAGACTGGATCAGGATGAGATATCTCGAGGCTTCGTTGCCTCTTCAACAGTTCAGCGTGTTGGCTACTTGTGGGCAGGAAGAGACTGGATCAGGATGAGATATCTCGAGGCTTCGTTGCCTCTTCAACAGTTCAGCGTGTTGGCTACTTGTGGGCAGGAAGAGACTGGATCAGGATGAGATATCCCGAGGCTTCGTTGCCTCTTCAACAGTTCAGCGTGTTGGCTACTTGTGGGCAGGAAGAGACTGGATCAGGATGAGATATCCCGAGGCTTCGTTGCCTCTTCAACAGTTCAGCGTGTTGGCTACTTGTGGGCAGGAAGAGACTGGATCAGGATGAGATATCTCGAGGCTTCGTTGCCTCTTCAACAGTTCAGCGTGTTGGCTACTTGTGGGCAGGAAGAGACTGGATCAGGATGAGATATCTCGAGGCTTCGTTGCCTCTTCAACTGTTCAGCGTGTTGGCTACTTGTGGGCAGGAAGAGACTGGATCAGGATGAGATATCTCGAGGCTTCGTTGCCTCTTCAACTGTTCAGCGTGTTGGCTACTTGTGGGCAGGAAGAGACTAGAACAGGATGAGATATCTCGAGGCTTCGTTGCCTCTTCAACTGTTCAGCGTGTTGGCTGTGGGCAGGAAGAGAATGAGATATCGCAGGAAGAGGAATGAGATATCTCGAGGCTTCGTTGCCTAGAGTCGATGCTCAGCGTGTTGGCTACTTGTGGGCAGGAAGAGACTAGAACAGGATGAGATATCTCGAGGCTTCGTTGCCTCTTCAACTGTTCAGCGTGTTGGCTACTTGCGGGCAGGAAGAGACTGGATCAGGATGAGATATCTCGAGGCTTCGTTGCCTCTTCAACTGTTCAGCGTGTTGGCTGTGGGCAGGAAGAGGAATGAGATATGTCGAGGCTTCGTTGCCTAGTCGATGCTCAGCGTGTTGGCTGTGGGCAGGAAGAGAAATGAGATATCTCGAGACTTCGTTGCCTCTTCAACTGTTCAGCGTGTTGGCTACTTGCGGGCAGGAAGAGACTGGATCAGGATGAGATATCTCGAGGCTTCGTTGCATAGTCGATGCTCAGCGTGTTGGCTGTGGGCAGGAAGCGGAATGAGATATCTCGAGGCTTCGTTGCCTCTTCAACAGTTCAGCGTGTTGGCTACTTGTGGGCAGGAAGAAACTGGATCAGGATGAGATATCTCGAGGCTTCGTTGCATAGTCGATGCTCAGCGTGTTGGCTGTGGGCAGGAAGAGGAATGAGATGTTTCGAGGTCTCATTGCCTAGTCGATGCTCAGCGTGTTGGCTGTGGGCAGGAAGAGGAATGAGATATCTCGAGGCTTCGTTGCCTAGTCGATGCTCAGCGTGTTGGCTGTGGGCAGGAAGAGGAATGAGATATCTCGAGGCTTCGTTGCCTAGTCGATGCTCAGCGTGTTGGCTGTGGGCAGGAAGAGGAATGAGATATCTCGAGGCTTCGTTGCCTAGTCGATGCTCAGCGTGTTGGCTGTGGGCAGGAAGAGGAATGAGATATCTCGAGGCTTCGTTGCATAGTCGATGCTCAGCGTGTTGGCTGTGGGAAGCGGAATGAGATATCTCGAGGCTTCGTTGCCTCTTCAACTGTTCAGCGTGTTGGCTACTTGTGGGCAGGAAGAGACTGGATCAGGATGAGATATCTCGAGGCTTCGTTGCCTAGTCGATGCTCAGCGTGTTGGCTGTGGGCAGGAAGAGGAATGAGATATCTCGAGGCTTCGTTGCCTAGTCGATGCTCAGCGTGTTGGCTGTGGGCAGGAAGAGGAATGAGATATCTCGAGGCTTCGTTGCATAGTCGATGCTCAGCGTGTTGGCTGTGGGCAGGAAGCGGAATGAGATATCTCGAGGCTTCGTTGCCTCTTCAACTGTTCAGCGTGTTGGCTACTTGTGGGCAGGAAGAGACTGGATCAGGATGAGATATCTCGAGGCTTCGTTGCATAGTCGATGCTCAGCGTGTTGGCTGTGGGAAGCGGAATGAGATATCTCGAGGCTTCGTTGCCTCTTCAACTGTCCAGCGTGTTGGCTACTTGCGGGCAGGAAGAGACTGGATCAGGATGAGATATCTCGAGGCTTCGTTGCATAGTCGATGCTCAGCGTGTTGGCTGTGGGAAGCGGAATGAGATATCTCGAGGCTTCGTTGCCTCTTCAACTGTTCAGCGTGTTGGCTACTTGTGGGCAGGAAGAGACTGGATCAGGATGAGATATCTCGAGGCTTCGTTGCATAGTCGATGCTCAGCGTGTTGGCTGTGGGCAGGAAGAGGAATGAGATATCTCGAGGTCTCATTGCCTAGTCGATGCTCAGCGTGTTGGCTGTGGCAGGAAGAGGAATGAGATATCTCGAGGCTTCGTTGCATAGTCGATGCTCAGCGTGTTGGCTGTGGGCAGGAAGAGGAATGAGATATCTCGAGGTCTCATTGCCTAGTCGATGCTCAGCGTGTTGGCTGTGGCAGGAAGAGGAATGAGATATCTCGAGGCTTCGTTGCATAGTCGATGCTCAGCGTGTTGGCTGTGGGCAGGAACAGGATGAGATGTTTCGAGGTCTCATTGCCTAGTCGATGCTCAGCGTGTTGGCTGTGGCAGGAACAGGATGAGATGTTTCGAGGTCTCATTGCCTAGTCGATGCTCAGCGTGTTGGCTGTGGGCAGGAACAGGATGAGATGTTTCGAGGTCTCATTGCCTAGTCGATGCTCAGCGTGTTGGCTGTGGGCAGGAAGAGGAATGAGATGTTTCGAGGTCTCATTGCCTAGTCGATGCTCAGCGAAAGTGGTCTTGGAAAGCTGATTCCAAAGTTGTGCCGTGCGAACAGAGAAGCTTTTCGAGCTACTCGCAGTGCGTGCGCGTTATAAGCTCACACGACAGCATGTGACTGCATAAGTTCTACGTGTGCATTTGGAGAAGATCTGAGGTTTGTGTACGCACACATTTACTGCGGAGCTGCTTCTGCCGAAATAGTATCTGTAGAAGATATTCAATATTATTTAGTATCATTTGCCGAGAACTTTAATCTGTTTCCCATCGAATTTCCATGTGTCTTCTCTGATCTTGTGTGACAAGAAGAGGAATCAGGTAAAACTCGGCTGACGCGCAGATCTACAGTTGCCATAGGTTCACATCGTTCCACGAATTTTTCATTTTCGGACTTGTTCTGGCGGCATAACTGGAAATGCTTCAAGGTTGGACATTTGACACCATTTTAGTCTTTTAATGACCCTCAATTATGTCGCAGATGAGGAATGACAGTGAATGTTGTCTTTCAGGTTTCAAAGATAAAAGTACTGATGAGGAAGTCGTCGAATTTTGGGACAAGATGAGCAAATCAAAGCACAATGGGACCGATCCTGAGGAAGTGATAGGACGTCTTGGAATAGAAACTACTCGACTATGTATGCTGTCCAACACGGGGCCTCATAAGCAGCGCAATTGGGAAGAAGATGCTGGTAAGAGATCTGCTTCTTAACCTCTACTAGTGCGGCGTCTGTAAACGCCGATATGCCGCTTTTTTGCCAGCATTTGACTCTACCGCTTTTTTGACTGTCAGCTTGTCAAGTCTTCGTTTACCAGAAAGGAAGACTCGTGTATTGTAAGGCTAATGAAACGTGCTGCAGGAAAAAGTGATGGGGTAAATGAAGTCATAGGAATTGTTACCTATTCTTACGAATCGCAGTATTAGCTTACAGAGAAGAGGCTACATCTATCTCGCCTGCGTTAGAAGTGTGTTACCCTATGCCTCAGAGACATGGGCAGTGAAGACTGATGACATAGACTTGTAAGAAAGGAGAATCACATGATCAGATGGATACCTGTGTTCCACCAAACTTTGCGAACGAAGAATGTGCTCCGTGAGAATCGGTTAAGATGGCTCGGGTCTGATTCGAGCTGTCCCAAAAAGACGCGGCTTGTGGAAGTACCCAGTCAGAATATCCGTGGAGATCAAAGGAAGAAATGGATGCATAACGTGGAGAAGGATCTGCGAGACCGTCGCACTGCACAGGACCTTGCTGCTTGGAGACGAGCAATCCGCCCACAACGGAAATGGCATGGCATGTTGTCCAACACCCAAATCTGAGGAAAGAAGGACTCAAAATCAAGCTCAAAATCTGATCCTGTTCGTTTTAGAAATACTTTGTCTAATTTAGTCCATTTTTAGAGAAATTCGTTAAAAAAACTTCAATTATTGTGTGATAGACTCAAATCCCATGAAACCTAAATGAACAGAGGAAAGTCTGACCAATTTCTAGGCCAATATACATTTCACTGAAAGTCTACACAGCTTCTCGACAATATGAAGTTAGAAAGATATATAACTGCTTCATTTTTTAGACACGTGAGAAAGTTGAAAGGAAATGGAAAACAGTGAAAAACACAACACACCAAATTGAGTCAGTTGAGTATGTGTAGGCGTGACAAAGTGGGACTTCCCAGCATAAGTCAAAAGTCAAAAAGCGTTTATTACGCCGATGTTGGCATAAACATTACAGATGAATGAAATGAGTAATGAGATGAAATGATGAAGATAAAAAATGAGCACTTTGTTTGATGAGTGATGATTGGCGTCGGATGGAAGATAAGATAAAATACATTTTCACCATGTCCAGGCTCACCATTGGAAGACTCATATCTACTTGTACATCCATGAAGAAGAAGAGACATTTTATAGATGCAGTTATATCAGCTTTAAACATGTGTACATTTAACATGATGCAGAGAAATATTTCAATGTTGATATACATTTGTTATTGAGCATTTTATTTAAGTTTATTATCATTATAATAACCCAGTGGACACCTAAGTAGCCTATTTAATAGTCTCTAAATTATTATTAAGTCGGAGGAACGGATTTTGTTTTAGCAAGAACATACATTTATACTAAGAATTATAATACACGAATAGGTTTGTCTTACCTGAAGTACAATGAATGAAAATAATGCAGAATTCAGCACAGGATTTTCACCATCACCGTTCCTCCGACAAATAGATAGTGGTGTGGCTGGAATCGCTTGATTCCAGGCTATATATCTCTTGATTACTGCTCAACGGTTTTGTCATAGATTCCGTTATTGTCTCGGATCCGGTTTCGCCTGTTTCTAGATATTTACCTATAGCTTTTAACTGCTTCGGATTGATACCATTCATCAAGTCATAGAAATCTGTTCTATTACATAACAAGTAGGCAGCAATTGAAGTTCTTTCTCTTGAATATCTTGGACATGCACACATGAAATGAAATAAATCTTCTATCTCTCCTGATTCACATTGGTTACAAAAGCATTCATTATATTCTTTTCTATTGTTATATCGACCAGTTTCAGCTATAAGGCTATGGTTGCTCTGTTTGAATTTTAACAATGACAAAACATGATTACTAGAGTCAGAAATGTTTAGGTACATTTTCATCTAGTTTTCGAAACGGCACAGTTCGAAATATCGAAGACCTCGACTACTTAATTTCGCGCCTTTTTTGAATTGATCCACTCTTTGTCTAAAATATTCTAACAGTCGTTTAGTGAAAATGTTCTTGTAAATTTTACGTTCTTCAATATTTGAATACAAAATATCCTGTAAATTAACTTTATTGAATAATTTCTTAATTCTATGACACCATGTATTTTTCGCTATATTTTATGGCAGGTTCATGCTTATGGCATCATACATTACTTATATTAGTCTATTTTCCTTAGATTTTCTCAATTTTATCCAGTAATTGAGCGCAGATTTGTAATAGTGGAATTCCACAGGTTGAATTCCAAACTCTCCTATGAGACAGTAGTTCGGTGTTGACCGTTTGAGGTGATAAAATCTCTTGTAAAATTGCATTATAATTCTGTTCACGTCTTCTAGGTTTTTGTCAAAGAACAATTCACCTCCATATTTGGTCCTTGATAAAGTTAACATCTGGAGCGTGTCATTCACGATATCACTTGTAATCGTTCCGAATTCTTTCAATGTTTTAGCTGTAATGTATGAAGATTGTTTACCTTTTTTGGTTACCTTCTGAATATGTCTTCTATGGCTTTTTGCAATTGTTGCTCCAAGATAAGTACATTCGTCAAACTACTTCTTACTTCTATGCTCAGATTTTCATTTCCAAAATTTATGTTTAAATGACTATATTTATCGATAACATTTTTCATCATAATCTTAGTTTTGTCGTAATTTACATTAGACCATTTTGGAGGCAATATTCTCTTAACTAGCTTTATTTGTTTGAATCAAACCTTGTTGTGTTTCGCTAAGCAATAAGATATCATCCGCATAAACCAGCGACGTAATTTTTATTTTCTCCACTTGCGCTGGTCGCAACGTGTTAAAATTTTCTTCCAGTAACATAAATAGATCATTTATATAGAGGCTGAAGAGAGTTGGTGACAAACTGTCTCCCTGTGGAATTCCGTTTCTCAATTCGTATTCTTCGCTTTCAACTCCGTTGAATAAACACCTGTACTTTTTATTTATCATCATATTTTTTATCAATGACATGAAATTTTCGCCGGGGAGAATATTTTCGAGTTTCTTCATTAAATTTTGGATTGGTATTGAGTCAAAGGCCTTCGACAAGTCAATGAAACATATATACAATTCCTTCTTGTATCCTTTGTAAATGTTAATAATTTCCTGCAGTATCCAGATGTTGTCGATTGTTGAGTGATCCTTTCGGAATCCTGTTTGATTTCTATGTATAATATCACATTTATCTAACCATTCGTTTAGTCTAATATTTAATATTCTGGTTAGAATTTTTTCGATACATGATGACAACGTAATGCATCTGTATGAGTTTACTTCTTCTCTATTGCCTTTTTTGAATATGAGAGCAATCCAACTATAGTTGAAGGGGATCTGATTCTCCTGCATAGATCCAGTATAGATATTGTGGAGAATTTCAGAAATCTCGATTGGATTTTGTTTTAATAGTTCGTTAACTATACCATCTAGACCACTTGCTTTCGAGTTCGGTATATGTTTGAAAGAATCAAGGATTTCCTGTTTTTCTATTTTTCTGTTTAAAGAAAAGTCTTGTCTACCGTTTTCAGTCTTTTCCATTGTCATTCATTTTGGTTTTGCGCTATCATTTTTTCCTTTAAAACATCATCCCTTTCCGTTATTTGCTTCCTAAAATCATCCGCTGTCAACTTCTTGGAATGCTTTGTTTTTTTATTTGGTCTATTTTTGGGACAAGTTTATTTACATAATCTAAAATGTAATTCACTTTTCCGACTTCAATCGCCGTGCTGGTACTTTGATGGAGAAAGAGGCTCGACGTTTTCGAGCTGTTTGATGAACTCCGCAAATGTTTTACTGGAGCTGAAGGTCTCGATTGTGTTAGCTTCAAGAATGTAAAACTCCACGATTACTTGATAATTTTCTCCACAATTTAGTGCTGTGAAGCACCGTGTGCATTCGCAAAAGTCAGCTTTTTAGTGCGCATTTGATCAACGCAGAAGCATTAACTATATGCAGCAGGTTCAGCTAATTGAAGACAAAAAGACAATATTTTAAAGTCTTGATGAACTCCTGCTGACTGAACAAGTCCCGACTGCACTTGTAAGACCAATTTGACCCACTTTTGGGCCATAGAATTGGAAATTCTTAAATAAAATATTTAAGTATCAATCATTGAAAGAATAAAAATTAAATGGGCTGTGAATGATTTTCATCTCTTCCAATATCTTTACACTTTTTATAAATAATTGATATACTACTCACTAGGGTAGAAGTAGTATGCATAATCATCTTCAATCTAATTAAGATATACATTGTTGTATTTATGGGTGATGCCGATTACATCGAAATACTTGAGATATTGCAACATGTAGAAATATTGAGATACATTTAGTTTACTAATACAAGACACTTTCATACTGATCTGGAAGATGCATAACAACATGCAGCAGCCTTTTGAAATCTTTGTTAATCTGTTATTGTTGTTGTCACTTGTCTGACTTCAAGAGAATTGGCATGTGTGCAATTGTGCAACTACTCTGCAACAGTGAAATTCACTCCTTCCATCTAAGTTCTTTTTTCAATGCATTTAGAGCTCTCTCATCTCACCGACTGCATTAGATGCTTTAAGTAATGCTAAGAGAAGGTATCAGTGTTGAAATCTAGACAAAGTTTTTCATTGTCTCTTAGCCATTTTGACAACAACATTTAGACTCTATCATCAACAGGGTTGTTAGATGGCAACCTTATCATTGTGAACTGCGTGTCCTCGGAACATGCTCATACAACACCAGTGTAATCCTATTGCATCTCAAATAACAGTTTTAGTCATAATTGGAGACTGGAAATATTTAGTAGAACCCTTGGAAATATTTGAAAATATGTGAACCCGCTTAATATCACAACCCGGTGATATCTTGAATTGTTGTGGAACCAAATCATTTTATATTATAGTAATGTCGTATTAACATTGCTATTGCTGAATATAGACATCGCGATGAACCATACAAACTATATTCAAAGCAGATCACGTCAATGAATCAAGCCATAGATTTTCAGAGACATGTACCAAAGATATCCATGAAATGAATGTCTTCGGCATAGAAGTGTAATTCATCAGCGACATTTAGCTGAAAGTGATGTTAAAAAAAGTGATGTTAAATATCCGATGATAAAGTATACCAGATTATTACATTGTTGTAGAATCGTATTTCAGAATCCCTTCTATATTTGATAAAATTTGCTCCAGGGAAAATTTCGGTAGAGAGGGATTTTATCCCGCATATCCCCCCAATGATTACGCTATTCGTCCACAAAAAATCAAACGGTTGTAACAAGGTATATGGTCTATGGTTCTAATAATCTGGCATCCTTTATAACGTCTATGGTTTTTTATAAGGTTTTTTTTTCTATATACTAATGGGCAGTATAACTGTAAATCTGTAATCCCTATTGTACTGTAAATCCATTGTAATGTACTGTACTGTACTTTAATGTAATGTAATGTAATGTACTGTACAAACTGTAAATCCACCATTGAATTAGATTCCTTCTTTCTAGATTGCACTGGAGATTTTGTGATTGGTTCATAAGTAGGTGGCACATCTTCGTTCTCAGTTTGCGAAAGAATAGTCGATTCGATTCCTCCTTCAATACCGGAAAATGAAGCGGTGGAGCCATAGTTCGACACTACGATGTCTTCAGCAGGCGATAGACTAGTGATTTCAGCAACACCACCTCCAGTTTTCTTTCTTTCCGATTGCTAGCATTCTTGCTCTTTGCAGTCGTCTTGATGTATTTGAACTTCTCCTTAATTTCATTAGTACTCAGTGTTGTACCATATTCATAGTTAATTCTACATGTGATGTCTGCCCATGCGTCACGCTTAGCTTTTTCAAATACAGACTTTTTGGACTCCTTAGGCTTCAAGAGAACTTCGGAGTCAGTGACCAAGTTTACAAGTCTCACATTGAGCTCCATCGCTTTGAACTTTCTTTGATCATCAGCAGAAGTGACGGATTATAAACAACTTGTGACTCAGTTGTTGTGGTTGAATAACCTGATTGGCTAGCGGTACATAGCTTCTTGTTTCATCGAATACAGCGTGCAAGCGCTGTGTGACAATCTGTTCGTTTGAATACACGGTAGCTTTTCCATGACGTTATCTTTACAGCATGCTTAGGTGACGGCAACATTTCCTTGAGCTTCTAGTAATTTTCCCCACTTCCAGCTCGAGGTAATCATTTTGTTATTTTTCTGGTCGCAGAGAGGGAAACCTTTTTCTGAGGTCAGAACGAGAGACCAACTTTGCTGTACTTGCAATGTCTTTCAATCAGGGATGCGAGTCATATCATTTTGATAGGACTCCGACTCCGGGTGGCCAGTATATAAAGCCTAGTATATAAAAAAAGGCCAGTATATAAAGCCTATATATTTATAAGGTCTATGGTTCTAATAATCTGGCATCCTTTATAACGGATAGACTATAGCTATTACTATAGACTATACGATTCTCTGACATAGCTCGTGAAATTATTTGATATATCCCTCGGGATTCATCAAATAATTTCCCTCTCTATTTCCCAGAGAATCGCATAGCCATCCTCTATCCATTAATTAAACGGTTTCAATTCATTCACTGTTAAAATCTATGTCAATGAATTCACATAGAAAATGTTAATTTTTTATTGCATTGACGAGATACAGACATATTCAACAATATAGGAATAGTATCCACTTTTAGAGGACATAAATGCATAGATTACGACGGCGCGTTAGCGCACGAGGAATTATGCATTTATGCCCGATCAAAGTGGATATTATTGGTATTCTAACCCAATGAAGATGAAATCTATGTCACTGCCTATAATCAATGATTCTGTGATATGTTTATAAATGAAAATCTATGTTAGATAAAGGATATCTTGAAATCTCTAATGAGTGGAGAGAAGTAGGGCCTAGATATTACTGCTAATGTGTATGCATGAATCTTCCCAAAATAGTGATATTTGCATCATTTCTATGTATAATTGGCATAGAATTTACGTGCCGGGCAATAATGCAGTTTTTTATCCAATGTAATTTCAATGGAAATTCAGCGGGCAATAATGCCAACTACTGATAGAGAAATCCATAGCAATTTCATCTTCATCGGGTTAGAATACTATATCCTTCCACCGAAGTATGGGTATTCATGTATTCACGAGCCAAATAATTAGAATTTTACGTATTTGCTCGCATTTTCAATATGTTGTTGAAAGGGCAGCAGGGGTTATTTTGTTAATGATATTCGGCGAGGTGCCGCACATATCCTGTGTAAACAAATGAGCTTGCTATGTAAAGAGATAAAAAGGCGCAAACGGAGGCGTACCAGGGCTATGCCGTATGGCGCTTAAGCTCCTGACAGGTCTTCCCTTGACGGACTGGTCTGGTAACAGCATTGAAGACCCGCACTCCGGCTAGCTAAGCAGGCTCTGGCAACCCACTGCCAGCAGTGGGGCAGTGGTAGGAGAGGCCTGCCGTCCAAAGGTAAAAGTGCGTAACTGACATTTTGGCGATTTTCAGTTTTTGTACTTTTAGATAGAAAGTCAATTTGTACTCCAATATTCAAATATATATCTGTTCTATAAGTAGACGATAGAAGTTTTGGATCACAATCAAGCAGGAAATCACAGTATGCAAAAAGACAAAATTGGCTCTACTGATAATTGTCAAAATGTCAGTTACACACTTTTACCTTTGGACGTCAGAGGCATAGGCAATGTTTTATGCACTATTCATCTTAAGGACGTCCGGCTGAGATACCTCTTCAGGAGCTCAACGGCGGGGATTATTAGCCGCAGTTGGGAACTGCGCAGTGCTCATTCCTGGCAGGTTTGACATTGTTTTTTTGCCAATAAATCTCTCGAGGACCCTTTGCGTTGAACGGCGTTGGAGGCGGTGACAGGTAGCAGGTAAAGAGATTTTCTATCATTTTTTATACGTCGTTTGCCTGTTGGAGCATTTATCAGTCCTCTTAAAGACAACCTCAATTTCTATTATTATATAAATTTCTGAAATATTTGTGTATATTTTGCAATGTTGAACATCATTTGAAATTACTACGTAGTAATAAAAAATGCCACAGTCTAGCAAGATAATTGACGTTGGGACGATGTTTCTCTAATCACAAGGACCACCCGTAGCGTGTCGACTCTGCGTCGACCTTTTGCAAGAACTGTTCGTTTTGGCAACTCCTTTATTAAATTTTGTATTTGATTTTTTGCCTTTCTTTTAAGTTCCAGTGTACGTATTTTCTTAGTTCTCTCAGTAACCATTGAGCTCCTTTTTCTTCTATTGCATATTGTCATCGTATTTATGTAGCTATCACCGAATCTTTGTACAAAGTTGTGATTCAATAAAGATGATATATTATATTGTATTATATTTCATTGAAGTGATCGCTGCATTTTTTATCCATGTAATGCCCATGAGTTTCTTTTAGGTTTTCAATAATTTTAGGAAAAAATATGGAGTACAAATACAAGCCCAGGACATCTATGCGGTACATTTTCATTGTTAATTACCATCAGGTCTAGCATCAACTTTAAATGCCGGTAGCTCAAATAGCCCTTTCCCTAATTATTCACATACTAGCTGATACGCCGACCTTCGGTCAGGTTAGTTAGTGATAATGACTTATTATAGGTGTCAGGTTTTATAGCAAAAGCATACAATTCAGGTTAGAATTCTTGCCTTTAAATACGTAGCACTTCCGGATACACGAAGATATTTCGCTACAATTTCCTTCCGGGTCATTATTCATGGCTGGCTTAACACTAATGGGCCTAATTCTTTTTTTGGTGGGTTAATTCTTGCAAATGGGGCTTTTCGCTTTGTAGGCATGACTGTTCTAGGTAATTTCTATCTAAGGCATCCAACTCAAGTATCAATATTATTGAAATTTATCCTACTACTCAAATGAGTAGTATGATATACTTCAGTGTATTTATTAAAAGAGAAAATATATTCATTTATTCAACAACATCCAAGTCTGAGAGATGGCCTTTTTCATAGAATAAATCCCTCTACTTCTTTACATCGTTGTCAACCTTCATTGTATTTTCGTTTTCACAAAAATATTATCAGCAATTCAGGAGATGCAGTGTAAAAGGCTGCAAATAGTCAGTTGATCTTTAATTCAATTTTTGTGAGCATTACTGATTTTTCATCACTGAGTAACCGTTTTCTACGTTATTATTTAAACTTTAGAAAAAGTAGATGTTTCTAATGGTCACAAAAATATTACACAAATTGTAATTTGCTGAGAAGGCTACATATATTTCGATTTTATGTGAAAACGGCTGGATGAATGGGGATGAGATAAGTTGCATTACACTCTACACATCCGAATTGTGTATAATAATTGCCACAGGCGTCGATATTAGCGATGGATGTCCCAGAATAAAAACATGATTTTTGCTCACCAAAATTATATATATAGATGTCTGAATTCGTATCAGTAAAACATTTTGCAGTGAATTGATAATTTGTTTTTGTCTGACAGGATGTTGACAATAGGAACATGAGTGTGTAACGGAATAGTGCGATAGAAAAGTGTTTCCCTACTTCACGTGTGCTCTCACTTCATCAGCGTTTGAATGACACTGAAAGTCGGTATATCAATGATCGGAAAATTAATTATAATCAATTATTCTGGGCATTTTCAGATCATGAACGAGAAATTTCAATTGACTTCATCTCTTGCATGTTTATGGTTCAAAGCATGATGATAAATCATTCTAACCGATCAAATCTCAAAGATAAAAATTATTGTATGCACGGAAAAAAAGAACAGCCTCAAAACATGGAAAATGACGTAAGCATTCTTAGTGCGTGTTTATTGTCAGTTGGGCCTCAGGTTTGAGGGTGCGTGTGGATTGATCAGAATTAGGACTGTGCGCTAGCCGTACTTGCTCGCACCGGTGCACAGAAAATTTTGAAGAGCTAAGCTTAAAGCACACATCAAAGTATAGCCGACATATAATTTGCTTCGCGCTCTAGATTGACGTGTGATAGTCAATTTAGCTTCAAAATCTTCAAGGTAGGGTGCCCATCTTTCATAATAATTTTTCATATTTTGTAGAACTCAATGCAAATTTTATCGAGCAAGACTTCTACGGAAATTATAATAGTGTCAGGGATTTGAAACAGATATGCATAGGCCTCCTTTAATTTCATTTTTGGCAATGCTTCCAAGATACTTTCATCCATCTAAACCCACACATCTCTATGATAGCTCTAAGTGAATTCTTTAAAACTACAGAGAAGACAGAAATTCTAACAAAAAATGGTAAAATATCATAATTGCTAATATACCTAAGATGAACTTACCTACTTCATCTGCTGCTTGATTCTTGCCCAAGTTATTTCTGACTTTATACATGAAATTCGATGTTATTGAATGATTTTTATTCAGTCAATCCAGGGTGACCACTAGGTCCGAATTTTCGTACCAGTCCGAATTGGTCCGATTTGGTCAGAATTTCGGGGGAAGGTGCGAAATGGTCCGAAATTGCCAATTATGTAATTCATGGGTTTTTTTCTTACTACTTACCCTAAAATAAAAATTGAGCAGCTTATTGAATTAATTTATTCTGTAATTAACAGAAATATTTTAATCTGATGTTGAATGTGTATAATGAATATACCATTTTATAAATTCATTTCAGTTTTCGTTTTTATTCAGCAATTTCAGACTTCGACAAAAATTCAGTGTGCTCATCAAATGAGCGGAAAGTAGATATTGCATAAAATATGCGCTAAAACATAAAGTTTCTCCTGTCAGATGACGCCAATTATCGTTTTGTAAGATCGTTTCTTCACAGATTGCTCGATGCTTTATAGTGCCATTTTTTCTTTTATTGATATGAAAACTTCGTTTGTCGTAATCCCTGCATATCGGTAAATTGCGAGATTTTCGCTGGGATGTCGCTCAAGGATTGTCTTTGGTATCAGTGATTGATTTTTGAATCCAAGTGAATGAACTTCCTATACTTTCACTCAGAAGTCAGAAGTATGTTTTTCTTTGTATACATTTCATTTGGATAAGTACTACTATAGTCAAATCATCAAAATTTAAAATTTATGTGACGTCATTGTGGGACAGACTTATGGTCCGACTTTCGGTCCTCCTGAAGTGGTCACCCTGAGTCAATCAAATAAACGCATATCATGGCATTTACCAAGTCGTTGGCGTACGAAACGTCGGGATTTTAATTGACTCTTGAACAAAGGAACAGTTTATTTTTTATTCTTTTTCAAAATACCGTAACACAATATCAGGAAATGCAGAACGAATCGAATCAATGTTACTGTTATCTACAAATTATTATGGAAGAAGGTCAACATATCGACATTACTCGGCTTCAAGCAGTATCGATGTGATGTGACAATACTATCGGAGAATATCAATTTGATTGAAATTCTCACATTTCGGTGCATTGACCTGAGAACCGGTGCGCCGCGCACAACCCTAATCAGAATGGATTGAAAACTGATGTTTGTTTGACTTGAAATGAGAACAGTATTTCTTACTAAGTCCACCTGCCAAAAATTTGCCCACGTGTTTTTGCATCGAAAAATGTGGTAACTGGATTTCGATTAGAATTCTGTGTGTACATTATGTGCGGCGCACTTGCATTAAAGAAAGTGAAAGAGGACAATAGAGAATTCCTGTTTAAATTGACATGGTTGCTAATCCTTCGGGCATAAAGAATTAATATAGATTTGCCATTTATAACAGAAAAGAGTCTAATCAGCATGTTAATACACTAATGTGTGGGTATAGTTGTCTCTTCACTATTCTGTCCAGCGAGAAATTCCAAAATCGATGCATTAATGATAATGTGAGGATGTGCGTATTATATATCATTATATTATATATATATTATAAATATTATATATATATATATATATATATATATTATAATTATATATCAGTGGTGTCCGTGGCACAGTGTTTGCGTACTTGGACTAGCGATCTCATGGTCCAGAGGTCGAACCCGGAAAGTGTCACTGGAAGTCGGCAGGAAGGGCATCCGGACTACAAAGCACCACAACGCTCCAAACAAAGTCTGACTTCAGTCAGCACCGTCCAAGGCCCCAGTAGGGGTAAAAAGTGACGTAAAAATCCGTAAAAAAAAATGATATGTTAATGTATGCGATTACAATGAATCGATACATTTGTGTTCATAAGGAACGAAGTCTGACTTCGTATTGACCTCAACTTTTAGCATAGTGGCTGCGGCTACTATTTGAAAATTCCATCCGATTGACGGAATTTTTGTTGAAATTGTGCATTTTTGTGAATCTGGCATTTATCTGTAATGAAATTTGCTATTGAAAGATATAGTTCACCTCTTAGTTCACTTATAGTTCACCTCTTAATGTTGAATTCACTTCAATTCGATCGGACTCACTTATATCAAAATTATGTCATAAATATCAGTGTCACTTATACCGTCAATCTTCAATCGCGCTCGCTGATGTGTTGTTGTTCGCTGGTAGGCAGTCGTTGTTATTACTTCTGTAGTTATGTTACACGTACCGCGAGAGCCCGGAGTTCTTCTAACTGCTACTAAAGATGTCGTATGTGTTACTGTTGGTAGTTGTTGTTGTGTCAATTTCTCATCGTTTCTAATTTTACAAATGTTTTAGAGACTTGAACGATAAAACCACTTTCTTTTGATAAATTGTAAAGTTGTTGGTTTTTTCCTTTAATCTCTGCTTCGTTAGGCTTTCGATCCGACCACATTTCGTTCTTCTCACGGAAGGGGGAAAAAATTTTTAAGGAGCTCCTTTGTTGGAAATGGATCATTAATCGCTATACATGATATCATTTTTATCGTCGTTTTTTCTTTCATCAACAATCACGGGTTATTCGCACATTGAAATGTTCTTTTCTTCTGTCAGTTTATGTAAATATATTTATTCGCATCTCATCTATCTCAAGTATGATTCTTTGCTACTCGTTCTTTTTCTCTTTTTGGAGATATTGAATATTCGTTTACGAAACGAAAATGGCGCAGGTGACCGGTTACATGTATACTGCACACAAAAAATATGAATCTGATGACATGGAAAAACAGCACATAGGAAACGACGAATTTAGGAAATAGTACACAGGTACGATGGATAGGATAAGGGACATGGGTGAGATTGAAGCGAACAAAGGTTAGATGCATTAACATAATACACAATATGCGACATGCAATTATCGGAATTGAATCTTATTATGGAATTGGAATTGAATTGAACTGTTTCGACTGGAATTGGAGTTGGAATTGAAATTTCTGCTCCGGAATTGGAATTAGAATAAAAAAAATTTAGTGGAATTTTTCCAGCTCTGTCTATAACCCATCAATGAAATGCTTCGAATTTTCGATCAAATTATCAGATGGTGCGGGGGAGAAAGCTGTTACTCATTTTAAAACAAATTCAGATACTCACTACATACTGTTTTCTGATCAAGAAAGGCCATTATGCGCGTAATCCACATTCCAAATGCCAACCTGTTATGGCGCTTCTGAAAATCTAGAGAGCCTGACAACATCGTCTATTTCATAAGGGTACCGTATAACATCATAGTGGCATAAATCCCTCAGCGGCGGGGCCTACATAGGCAATTGCGGTATTGTCAGGCATTGACAACAGCGGCTAACATTACATTCTTTTATGCGGAGGACGACTGTTATTCAATGAAATCACAATACCTCACTTTTGAGCTTGTGCTTTTTTGCAGTTTGACCACGGGTTTGATTGTATCAAAGCATGTTTGAAAAGCGAGACTATAAACTCCCTAATGTGGTATGGCGCGATATTGTGCAACGTATTTGAAAGGCAGAAGAAGTGCTTAAAGTTTGGCTAATAGAATAGGTATATAATAGGTCGACTCAAAAAATGTCAGCATACCATGAAAACTGTACTGTATCGAAGATTTGCAGTTTTGAGATGGCGGAATAACGTTGTCATTGGAGGATGTTAAAGAGTTATTTGACGATCACTTGTTTTGAAAGAGCGCTGGAATTTTTTTGGCAACTCATACCTGTGTTTTTATATAACTAGCGACACTGAATGTGTGCTCATGACAGAAATATTAAAGAAAGAGCTTATTTTGAATATCAAAATGAATGAGCATTAGCTAAGAAGTATCTTAATCAAGCAGAAATTGAACTTATTATCACGGAAATTTCATGAACCTCGTTATAATGCAAGTCCTCATGGAAAATGTGAGCTGTGGCATGAAATATCAAGTTTTTTAGTGTTCCATTTTCATCGGCACGGGAGGGCGGGAGTTGAAAGAGCTAAGTGTGGATCCATTTGCATCTTTTAAACGTATAGCGAAAAGTTTTGTGATCTGATCATGCGTTACTAAGGTGAGC
>CAJQUW010012280.1:0-15518 GCA_907163375.1 Prostheceraeus crozeri | reverse complement strand
TACTCGTAACAGCACGCGCTACTTATTAAATGTATAACCGTATTTGTTTGCTCAATCTCCTAGAATAGAAGCAAGCTACGATATGTTTTCGACTATCACCATTAACATGAGAGCTAATATAAACAACTAGCACCCTGTCACCCTAGGGCAAAAGCCTCACTTTCCAGAATCAGAGTGTTCCAAGTCCCAAAATTCATGATCCCTCATCATTCCATTCAAATCATCACAGTAGAATTCTCCTTCGATATCGTTATCATTGTCCTTGTCCAAGGTCAAACATCAACCTTTCCATCATTTCCGTCCCAATACGGATGTCCATTTTCCTTCATTATCACTTTCGTTTACATTATTGGTGATTTAGGACCTCTATATACAAAGATGTTGATGTTCCATCGGAATCACTGAGATCTGAAATAAAAAGGGTAAAAATATTCTCTATCCCATTATCCAAAACCAAATGTAGACAAATGTTTTGAAGGGTAAAAATGGACAACGAAAGTAACAGAGTATAAAAAGAAAGTAACCCGTATCCTTTCAATTTTTAGAACCTATGTGGGGTAGGACAACACTTTGGGAGGTAGAATAGAGCGTTCCATGGAAAATATGTTTGAAATAAAGTTTATGTCACTCGATTTTATGTAAATGTAAAAAATAGCCGGTGAGGATCTTTTTTTGAATTTTTTTACTTTAGCAAATCTCTCCTCTAGGGAAATCGACAGCGTTTCAGAACTTTCAAATACACGTGGCCACTTATCTGATCTTAAATATAATGACCAATCGGATTCAAAAGTAGTAGGAAATCTTAACAAATCGGATAATACTCGTAGGAAAATAATGATAATAGGTCTATAATTTTGGAGGGATTCATGGAAAATACTTTATAAATGAGTTTAGAGGTAGGAGACTCGGTTTTTCGAATAGACTATCAAGATTTTCGGCCTATTTTTGTATCATGTCATTTAAGTTCTAACTCTTATTTCATAATACCGGGTAGCCCTAGTAGCTACAAGGGATCGAATTGTAAGATAGCCTAATAGCCCTACTATAAGCACAGTAGAAAAATGTGTGGGAGACACGATAATTGCGATTGTTTTAGGGTTATTTGGGTAGTTTACATAATTCAAGTTAACCGGTATGCGGGATGTAATGGACTAAGCTGGAAGCCTTAGGTATCTTATAATTTTTTCCTCTTGTCGTAGGATTTTCAACATGTGATAGGCACACATTCAGCATTTCAGTATGCCTACATATTCAAAGTACGTTTCAATAACCTAAACAAGCTAGTAAATAATTTCTGCATAATTAGTAGCTCCAAGAACAAACCCAGCTTTTTTACGAAGCCTCTAGGCCTATATGTAGAGGTATTAAGTTAGGTATACCTTCTAAAGAAAATACAGGTACCTAACTTCTGTAGACTTCGTTTACTGATTCGTCTAACTAATCAGAAAGACATAAAGGTAGACATAATTACATATGTGATAGGCCCTGGGAAAGTTACATCCCTCGAGCATGGGTGGTACGCCGGTACGTAGTTTGATTGGCTGAGATTGCCTATTCTTCCCTATGTGTAATAGGAAATGAATGCTAAAGAATAGTTTTTAACTTCTTTTCGCCGTGCGTGAGTCGAAATAAACCTTCAAGATAACTTTCTAATAACTCTCGTCTACCGAACTCGAGTTTTGATTTTGATGGACATGGCGAGCGACATGTCGAGGCCACCAGGTCTTCACTTTCTCCTCCCTAAACATATTCCTACCTATCCAATGCAATTTATAATATGAATAATACAGGTTATTAAAATGCGACTCTTACTGTTTCGAGTCTCAATTCAAATAATTATTAACCATAATTCTACATTCTAAAGGTACAACATAACATTCTAATACATAATTCAAGGGTATTCCGGGGTATTCAAAGAAATATGTTTACATAAATAATTATCAATGGTTGAAATTTATGCGAACGTTGAATATTATTTATGTCTTATTCACAGACTATTTCGCTCAATGGCTAATCACACAAAAAACGATGCGACAGACGTAGTTAATTTGAAAGAACAGGAGCGTAAGTTTTGCAGTTCTCACTCGTCGAAGACAGCAAATTCTAATTTCATTATCCATTGAAAGCAGTCGGCGTATTCTCCTTGGTCTATCATCAAATTTAAGCCAATTAAAAAGGAGCGCTGACTCTTTCGTATTATTACGTTTGTCACTTGTGTTGAATGTTTCATTCCATTTCTGATCTGAAGATCATTTCAAATGTCCCTTAATTCACAAATGATATCTAGATCCTTGATTTACGCTTCAAGCATAACTTTTCATTGCTCTAGAACTCAAAACCAATTATATATATATATATTAATTTTTCTGCTCAGTGAAATCTATCACCTGTACAGAAATGTTAAAGTTTCACAAGTTAAAATCAACGAATGATGATTGAGATGGAGCACGTGATTCTCAAATCAACGCTCTGGCTAGTTTCCCATATGCTAATGTTAATGAATGTGAATGAGAAATGAAGACTTTGATGGGGAGGCTGATAGGAGAATAATTGATGAATCTTAATTGCTGAAGAAGTGGATGGATGGAGCACCCGCTGAATGTCACTCATTGTTAACTTGCTTACGTCATTAAGCTGACATTGAGATGTTACAACTGCATTGCAATGAATTCCAAAAGACGTTGAGTGATACGGTCATTTTAAGTCAGTAAGAGCCTATCGAAATGTTATGCGTCTTATAATACGGGCGCAAAATAATAAGTCACCCCACCTACAGACAATCTGATTCATACATTCTAACCATATTCTAAGTCATTGATCTCTTTGAGTGCCATCTACAACACTTAAGTAAAATTGCATTTCATATGATTTTATTGCAATAGATATAACTTTCAGACCCTGCAATTTTCAGTTTATATATAAATTGTAATAGTTTTATATCATCAAATTATAAATTGCACTATTTCTGTATTATCACATATATATATTGCAATTTTTCCGCAATTTTGTCAACCAGTGCACCGCAACTGCCTATGTCTGCAACTTGAAAAGATCCATAAATGACTTCTGCGAAATGATTGTGAAGGTCGAACAGCGGTAGCAGATTTGAATTTCCTCTGAATGTCCAAAGAAGCAAATGGTGATCGAGGCATCGTTTTAAAAAGTTGGGTATTACTTTTGATCGTAGGCAGTAAACTGTTTCACAGGACACGAATCTAAGACCGATGAGCTGCGCAAGTAGAATATGAATGACTCCATGACCTCTGCATCCTTTCTCGCTGTCATGTGATGATTGAGACACGTCGATTGAAGGTTCGCTAAATATCAGTAGCCCAGCAGGCGGGAACACGGAAATATTTTGTGCGCGCGATTCTCCTTTACTCGCGCAGCACAAGTAACATGAAATGATGTCCGCGAGCGATATCTTTTCTCCCTGTCATTGTCATGTGAATGAGGCGCGTCGATTGAAGGTCGCAAAATAGCCCGGGTGGGCGCATGGAAATAATTTGCGCGCGCAAGTTCTCCTTCAGTAATGAGATGTGAGGTTTGCGTCGGAAGACATATATAAAAAGGATCAAACTGGAGGAGTGCGTTTCTTCTGATATGAAACTATTGCAATTGCAATAAATGCAAAAGAGTGCAGATGCAAAATTTTGATTTCATAATAGTATATCATGCGAAATAATTATGATTTCATGAATCAAATTTTTAAGAAATTTATGGGGAGAAATTTTTGATGCATTTTTACGCAGGATATGCATAAAGATCAATTTGTTTTCGAATATGAACATTAGTAAGTTTACAAAAACTATTTTGGAAATAGACCAGCAAGAAGTGAGTGAGGGAGAGAGAAAGAGAGAAGATGAACGACAGAAGAGATATGACGAAGAGAGGGAGAGAACAAGAAGATAAAGAAGAGAAGTGAGGAGAGACAAGAAATGGAAGAGGAAGATAAGTGAGTAGAAAGAGAAGAAAAAGGAGATGGCTGATGTGGAGCAAGGATGGAAAGGAATTAAGAGAAGCGAGGAAGGAAAGAAGAGAGAGTAAGGGAGAGAACGAGGTAGAAAAGAAATCAAAATGAAAGTTTAAAATTTGTCTTTACATTCATGACAATTCTCTGCATACTCGTAGAAATAGTCCTACTTATCCTAGTACTTTTTGTTCCTATACTTGCCTTCTGATCTAAATGGACAACTTTTGACTTGATGGAAGGCCTACTTGATTTTGATAGTACGACCACAATTTTTAAAATAATGCAAAAAAATTTAATTCACCGCAATGTATGGATTAGCCCAGCATTTTCCATTATAAAGTGTAATATGCTACATCACATGATCCGAAGGCGGAGCAGCGAATAGAACTGAGGTACGTGGTCAGAGACTGACAAGCGGCTGTAAAAAGTTTATCAGTGTATGAGCATTATTAGAACGAATAACACCGAAAAAAAGTCAAGAACACCACTTTCCTGTATAAGATCCAGTCTCTTTTTGTTTCTTTTCCAGCTTGCATATTGAAACAATGCAATGTCTTTGTTGATAACTCTCCGACCATTTAAGTTTTCTGTGCCTTGCGCGCACACGCTCGTAGACGATGCTCACAATTGCGGAGGCCATAATAGAAGTGCATCTATATAGGCCTACATACCAGTTTTTTAACTTCGATAGCGATTACGAATTATAAGGAAACATCTGTCCTTGATAGCAAGTGAATTGAGAAAAATCTTTTCAAGAAATCGGTCTTCGCTTGCAACACTTGGTTGTTTTTGCTTCTTGCATTAGTGGGCGGAGTGACGAGTCATCAGGCTTTTTGCCTTACTTTTGAAATTCGAAGCGATTATGACGAATTATTAGGAAACATCGGTAACACAAAATCAATATGATCAATATCAATAGTAATGAATATTATCCATAAATGCAGGTCTACAAATTATTGTTAAGTGTGAATTAAAAAGATAATAACGCAATAAAAATTTGGCCTAATTAGGGCCTACAGATATCGATAGCACTTAATAATGAAGTAGCCCCAACTGGTACCCGAAGAGGCCAAAATGATGCATTTGTTAAAAATAGTGCCGGAACTCGGTAGGCTTAGGTGATATGCAAATAATTTATTCTGAAAGTTTTAATCAATGCATTACATAATCGTATTGAAAATTATTCCAATTGTGGTGAAAGAATGCATTACTTCTCCACCTTATTTGCATATATACAATGGAAACAATTCATAAAGAGGTAAAAATATATAATACCAAACCAACGACAACACAGAAGTAAGCAGAACTATTAATTGTGTTGCCAAACTCTGAGGGAAGTGGGACCAATTTCGGTTGCCAACTTATGCGCCAGCTTGGCATGCCAACTTTTGCCAACATAATAAAAATCTATACACTGATAAAAGATCAATCACAAACTGACTAGATTCAACTGTGAGCATCATTTACTTTGTTTTATCATGATTTCTTTACTCAAAAGTACTAGATTTCGAAATTAAAAAATTATGCCGACTCATGCCAACCGGCGGAAGTCAGACCGACTTCTGGCCAACTTTGGCTTTCACACTGGGAAAATCGTAGATAATTTGGAAAACATTATAGTAAACGGAGTCTTCAAGTGACATTGCCACGCGTAATTACGGAGCATCCCAAACATCTGGTTAAAGGCATTTATACTTCTACGCGAGCACATGCGTAACTGTAAGGCACGAAATTTCCCTTGAATTAGGCAAGAAACTTAGGCATCAATTTTAACCAACACAAGGCACAAGCGGCACGAAGCCTTGGCGCCTAAGTCCGTGCCCATTGGTGCCTAATTTTTCTCTCTTTGCGACTTCTATACATGCTCTTGGTATCAGTAATAAAATCCCTACCCATTTTTATTACTATATCGTAAAATGCTCTTCCGTTAATTATTCTGGATTAAAAGAAAGAAAAACAGCTTCATAATTCGATCATGCATATATTAAATTTCAAATGAATAAGAAGCAAAAAAAATTGGATTCCTGTAAGGTGGGTGAGGTGAATAAGGCCCACCTAACAGACTTAGAACTCTACAGTCTTGAATTTTTGATCAAATACTACGAATTCATATTCAATTTAACTATTTCTGGTGTAGTTGATATGTGTGAGAAATTCATGTCGATTATTACGAAACTTCTGGTGTATACGAGCATATAGATGAAAAATCACCGAGTGGGCCTTATTACCGACACGTGTAGGTACCCTGTGGGAACGAATCTTCCGAAAAACTGGCGGATGTCAGCTGCAGAATATCATGCTAAAGTTCAGTCATATTTGCGGGATATTCGCTGGCGAAGTTCGCCGGCGACAATTCGCGCTCTATATGTCACCTTTTACTTTTGACTTTCTCTCTTATTTTCTTTAGTAATCCGTCTGTACAGCCGAGGCAATCCTCCTCACTATCCCCCACATATGGCTAATCTATCTAAGAAATAAGTGCAGACTATCATTCTTTGATAATGATAAGAATCTAGATATATGATAGAATATGATAAAGATGAAATAGAATGCGCTTATATCAATTTTCATAACATCTCTTGACATTCAATAATTTACAACAATGACAAATATTTGAATAATATAATAGTATTTACTGCGACATTTAAGGAAGATAAATACTTTTTTTAGTTTAAGCCCTCGTGATTTAAAAAAAGATCCCTTTTTATCAGATCAGATTTGAACATACAATATATTTTCATGTGAAGGTAATATACGAACATTACTACTTACCACTAATTAGTTGCTACAATATCCACGATTTCGCCGGTTGGCGAAAAATCAGCTCGCATTAGTAAACAAATATCTACCAACTAATTGTAGCAAATTTTTCGCCACCTGTCGTTTTTTAATTTTACACATGTTTTTGGATAAATGATGACCTTCACATGCGGAGATAGTTTTTACACGAAAATGAACCTTTAAAAAAATTATCCACAAAATCGCTACCTCGCCAGATTATCTGTTGATATTAGCAAGATGCGTTCCCACAGGGGCCCACTTTTATTTTTATGTAATGTATTCAATTTACGTAGCTTATAAAGTCATTTCTAACATGTGGCTATATACAATGGCCCGGGACGAGCAAACCGAATAATTTTGCTAGAAACTTGCTTGCTGTTTGCTAATTTTGTGAAAAATAGAAATTTTGATAAATTCCTACTATGTTTGCTAATTTTGTTAGAGGCCTACCAGTTTCCAAGCAAAATAATAAAATTATAAAAAACTTCTTAATTTTTTTAAATATTTATGAAATATTAGTCAAATTATCCTAAATGTCAGAACAAAACATTAATTAAATACATGTTTTCAGATAAGATCTGAAATGCCATCCATAAGGCAGTGTGTTGCCAGGAGCATTAAACTTTCGATTGACAAGAATCGATGAGAGATTGTCACAAAAGGCATTGATTCACTAATATCTCTCATTGAAGACCTGTGATTCGATGCTTGGTCAAATGAGCTTGAAAATAAGTTTCAGCACGAATGTAGCAATCAGATCTTGTGTTCGAAATTGTATGTTTTACTTCCATATTGCTTGTATGAATCTTGCGTATTATCTTTGTGAAAACTACTCGATACGTCATGATATGAGCCTTAAATCGAAGAAATAGTTTAAGTCGTGTTAAGTCATCGACTCTGAGATCCTATCGAACTGTAGTAATCGCTTCGAACTTGCTCTAATCGTTCTCAGGAAACGATAGGAATTCCCGTGACGAAAATCCTATATTGGGTGCTATATTTAGAAGTCTGTATAAGGCGCTCAGAGAGTTGCTATCATTTCCCGATGTTTCACGAGTGTGTCACGAGCATGCTGCACGAGTAATCAGTTTTCATGATTTTTTCTAAAGCATCCCAACCTCTGCAATTATCTAATTTATATTTCTGACCTATTCTGAGAGGGGATTATCATGTCTTCAAGATGGCGAGCCTCCCGACTTCGAACATTGCAAAGCATTTCTTCGCCACGCTCTACGTCTATCAGTCAGTTCACGGATTCCTCATGTAGTGTGTGGGTGTGATTCCGCTCGTTGAAATGAAGACTGACGGCGCAGTTTTCTCTATTCATTGAAGATAATATGCATGTTGCCATCCTTTGTTTAAGATCATTAGCGTTGATGAGTGTCCAGATGGAGTGTATATGGTGCGTCACTATTATTCAGACATGTGAGTACCCGAGTAAAACTACCGTTGTCAGTTTAACAAATACTTACCAAGTACTTGGCATTAAAGTCCTAAACATTTAAGAAATATTTAAGAAATATTTATCAAACCTAGTACATTTCCTAAACTTTTACTAAATATTTAGCAAACTTTCCAAACTTCCACAAAATATTTGGCAAATTTTCTGAACTTTTACGAAATGTTTAGTAAATATTTTGTAAATTTTCCAAACTTTTACAAAACATTTAGCAAATTATTTCTAGCTTTTATAATATGTTTAGTAAATAATAAGCAAATTTTATCCTACTTCATAGGCGATTACGAAACATTTGCAAATTTGAATTCATGAAAAATATCTTCTTGTATGAAATGTTTTATATTATTCAAATAGAAAACCAAAACAATCATAATTCGGCAAAAAGATAGCCAGTAAAACGCTCTGTTCGAATTATTCATGCTCAAAATCGTTCAAAATCCGTACGGCATATAAAACTGCATGACTAGAATAAAATGACTGATCTTGCTAAAATTATGCTTTGTACGATAACATTCATAGAGATTACAAAAACTGAGCCCTGCTCCCTAAAGTAAACAGCAGAAGGAATGGATATCCTTGAAAAATACAATTTTTCATACGTATTTGGAAAATGAACAGAGTTTTATATAGTAGCACACATCGAACGATCTGATACAAATAATTTTTATGAATATCACTTTTATCAACATAAAGGAAATTTCTCTATCCGGATTTGATCATTCTTCATTTGAAAATCCTTACAACCAGAAAGCATGCCCACAGCCCGAATACGCATTTCACTTCATCTGAAACACTGTCATTTCGAGTCAAACACCGTCGCGCCGTTTTCAGTAACATTTTTAAGATAGAGGTGATATCACGAAAAATTTACAGTTCAACGGAGAAACAGTCACTACCAAATGAAGTTTTGAAGCGATGATACGAGGTCACTGAAAAAAACATCTTCGCGGTTGGACCACAACACGGTTGTCCAAATCTGACGATCGCTGGGACGTTGCGAGTATGAGAGATTTATGGATAAAGAATAATTCCAGTAGTTTTCGGAGTTAATTAGCTGCCGGAAAAGCAGCCGAATGTAGGTCAGGTATTGAGTCATCGATGGACAGATACACAGCCTCAGCAATCAACACCTGTAAAAAAGAAGACAAATCTTGTGCTGATGTGCAGAGCAGAATTATCAAACTTAACGGATCCTAATTAACATTCTATGGGTAGGCCTACTCAAAGTTCAGAAGATAAATCATTTATAGTAAATTTTAGGTGTTACAGTAGAGACTATTAAGAAAACTTGCTTTTGGATTATTTCATCTCTGACAATGTGGGAAGCGATATTCTTAGGAATTTTGATAGCAAATGAAGATATTCAAGAGTGGTTGACAACAATGTGATCATTAACAATTTATCAATTATTTTTTAATCAATACTCTGAGTATTTATCAATAATTTTATTTTGATATTCAAGTACCGGTAACTGTTTTTACAAAAAATGCAATCTGCAAATTAAAACAGAGCCTTACGGAGATGTAGCCTATTAACCGACTGCTTGTAAACCCGTTCATGCAGTGAAGATATTCAGGAATGCTTTGAATTTTTATTATTGTTTTTTATTTAATACCGCACATGTAATTTTATTTTGATATTTTATTTTATTCTAAACAATTTGTTTAAAATCACAATCTGCAAACACATACACACGTAATGTCATCTTGTCTACCGCTTATATGACAGCATCTCTACAGGTAATTCATGGTGGGCCTACAATTAACATGTGACCATTAAGAGCTAGGCCTACGATGATATTGAAAAGTGCGAAGCATAATTTGTATTAAGTAAACACAAATTGGAATAAAAGAGTAGCAATGAGTTTGTACTTTGATTGTTTTATATTTATCGTAAAGCATGAAAAATTATTGATTTTGCAAAACTAAACCTATTGTTGGACTGCAACGCATGACTGATCTTTATTACAGTGTGCATGTAGCCAACAACGTGCAGTCCGTCGTGTAGCATCTATGCCTTTTGTGTGCTTGATCATTTTTCTTTAAACTACTCGAAATGTCAAATTGATACCATTTTCTAAAAATGTGGCAATTCTGAAAAATTAATTGAATATCATAGGCGGTAGCTACAGGTTTTCAATTCAACATATATAAAATGGAAATAGTGACCTATTTAAACAAGCTTCCTTGATGGATCCATCTTTCCGAAAATAGATTAAATTGTATAACTTAATCAGATATCGAATAGCTCAATAGTTTGTCCGCATTGATAAAAACATTCTCCATCTAAAATTTTTGCAGTCCTGAAATAGAACTTTATGACTTATAGCATGTTTGACTGTTTCAAAAATTTTTTCAATTATTTGTCATCCAAATATTGATACTATTGCACAAGTATACTACATATCTAAATATTGAAGTGCTAAATTAAAATGGTTTTAATGCGCTAATTAAGTTCTTTCGTGCTCATAGTTTCTAAGGTTTTTTAGCATGCAACTATTTTGTCTCAACATAACCAGATGTTTGTGCTATTTTCAATGTAAGCAATCAGAAATTACGAATTTGAAAACAATATATTACCATTTCAACATATTCCAGTTTGATTATGATTTTTTTACGACACAATCAACTTTTGATCGATTTTTCAACGAGAAACGTCGTCGTGAAAACTGATATAATGCACATTCTCATACTAAATTCAAAGTGAATAAGCCTTGGGCATGTGACATCATTTGTGTGATGGAAAACCCAAGTAAAACGATGTGTTTCTTGATAGCTATAATATTTTTATAATAAAAATAAATATTATAGCTATCAAGAAACACATCGCTTTAACTTGGTTTTCGATTACACAAATGAATTCAAAGTATTGGTAGGACTCCTAAAATGTGATATGTCTGCTATGAGGAACTAAGAAGGAATTGAGATATTTTGTTATCAGTAAATTAAGTTATGACGCTAGTAGCTCTTTAGTATTTGTAAAATTAAGAGCATGATATAGCAGTAGTCAATAATAGAAATGTCTCTACGTGTTCATGTCGTCAACCTAAACCCAAATCTATGACCAAATCTCTCCTTTGATTTTGTTTTTCGGGATTTCCAAATACATGTGACCTTAGACTTAGCAGTTAAATGCTGAAACTATGTTGACAAAATAAATTCAGAAAAAACATTTAGAAGCTTACACCATTTTTCTGTAGATGATCCAAGAGGTGCATTTTAATTCTGATGCAAAAATCACAAGGAACTTGATGGCTTCATTGACTGGAAGAATCACTGACTACATGCGAGTGTTCATTTTCGAGTTGTGCTCCATTTTGTGCATGATAGCTAAGCAAGATGATGAAAAAAACGTAGGCGATCACAAACCGACGATGAATCAATAAAGGTGTGTAAAGTAGAAATAATGCCTCTTGATGCGCTGACTTTTGTAATATTAAGCAGTTAACGTAAACACGCGTTCGACACGAGAGCGGAAGAGTCCACAAGCTACTGCGCCTTCTACTGCAGTTTTTCTGTTCCACGTGATGGCGGATAATAATTATTAAGCAGGGACGCTGAGTCACAGCGCAGCTAGAGAATATTATCGACCGCTCATGGCTCCCGAATGCGGCCACGACCAGGCTGCCCAACAATGTGAACGAACTTCCTCAGCTGCGTGCGCGTGGCGAATTTCCTTAATATAGTGACGGAAAGTTATAGAAGCGAGATATGATTAACCGCAGACTGAGCGATGCTTATGTAATTGTTTGGTTCAGTTGCATATCGATTTAATATCATAAAAGTTTTGCAAATTACTAGCTAAGTAATTTAGCGAACACACGAGCAAACTGATCAAAGTCGACTTGCTGATGGGCACGGTATAGAACTAAAAAACTTCAATAAATGCTTTAATTTGAGAAGCAAAATGATGTGCCGATAGAAAATCTGCTTAGGCTCCCTTAATAATGAAAATATATGACTGATATTGTTGCTATTGTAGCTACAGTGTACATGTAGTGAATGTGAAAGCTGATGAAAAATGAGTAGAAGAAGAAGAAAAGGGGAACGAGTGAGTGAGAGAGAGAGAGAGAGTAGTGATGAAGTCACCTGAATATTTATTTTATACACACCATTTCATCAAATATAAATGGGCATATATAAAATACTCGAAATAATAGTAGACCATGCACATTTCAGGCCCACATAGTTTCCATATGTCGATATCCATGGAAATGAAATAATGCACTCTCTTTAAGATTTGAAAGAAATTGTTGGTGCCATCATAGAAAAATAATCAACAGTTTCCTGACAATTATTCCATATTCAATCATTTAATTAAGTTTGATGGACAAAAAAATCAGCCAGTTATCAACGACGCAAAACGTGATATAGTACAGACTTTATTATTGGGTATTTCCTGTGACGTTGCATTTCTATTTTATTGAGAGATCGATTGTAATCAGAGTTTATGAGAGCTGATGATCCATCCTTGTGATATGCATGAGTTCAAAAAATTGTACGGGTGAAGTTACCGCAATTGAAATCACCATGCAATTAAAACCGCCTTTTACGACAGTTACTCATAAGCGGATCCTGCCTATTGCAAGATTTTCTTTCATCAAACTTAGTAAATGCAAAAAAATCATTTGTTTGGATAACCAAACAAATATTACCTAGGCATTTGATAAACGTTTTCTAAATTTCGCAAAATTCGTTAATATCGACTTACATACAAAATGTAGCAAATATTTGTTAGGCAATTGTTACACATTTCCTAAATTTGTTAAATTTCCAAAACGTTTGTTAAACTATTCAAATCTTATAAATTTTCCAAGTAAATACCAAATATTTGGTAAAGTTGATACGTTTTTTTCTCGGGTAGCAAATAAATCGTATTTGTAAATCAGGTGTAAAAACAGATGACTTGAAAAAACATTCTAAGCCAACCATTCAAATTATGATGTCCTTCAATTACCAAATAAAATGTACATTCAGTTAAAGAATTAATCGTGTGATTCATCATGATAGGAGATGGAGACTTCGATCCTTGATGATGAGGCATATTTCCCAAAAATAGAGGTGGTAAATAAACATTAATTTCCTCCATTTAAAAAAAATTGCAAGCGTTCTCCGGATTCTCGAATAGAATCCACAGCGTATGCGGCTGCCTTCCAGTGGGTGTTTCACATCGGGAGCTGGTCGGTACGATGATGATAGTGTGGTCCCTCATCAAATCGTATCAAATCATAATAAATTTAACTTCCTCTGAAATTCATCCAGCATCGAGTATAGAGAGAGAATCCATATTCTATAGACAATCCTCACCATGACAGCGCGCACCGCTTAGCAATGTGGCACAGCAGTCGTCCACATGCGTCATTGAATCTACTGAAAATCTATTCTTGGAGAGAGAAAGGGATACTAAAAAGTAGTCCACCAATGTGGCATTTAAACTGTCCAAGATACATGACTGAAGTGAAGTGGTCGTGCTAAACATCAGGATCACAGGGCTTCTATTATCACTGTACCAGCTGGTCGTATGGAAAAAGATTGAATCTTCTTTTAATTCGCTGATTGATACTGTCGATAATGTAGCTTGCGTGCACATCTAAACCGTCGTTTGTCAGGCCTACATGCAGGGTTGGCATATTTTTTAAATACAAATTTTTTCTGGTTTTTTAAATAGGTCAAATGCTTCACCGTATAATTTGGATTTGTGCAAGACATTTGCGGGTACCTTATTGTTACTGATTTCAGTTAATGGGGAAATTATTTGACATCAAATATCAAATCGGATTTTCTGCTTAGCCGGCATATGTTGTCCACCGTGGGAAAATGTGTTTAGGGATTCATTCGTGCTGTTGTAAATTATTGGGATGATAAAAGATACTAAGATAGTTTAAAAATATCACTGATTGATTCTTATAATAGAAGCTCGATCAAAACCTGTGTCATCTTACTATTTTTTCAATTATGTCATATTCTGTATGGCCCTATTCCTTCTCTTATGTGCGTCAGACACATTTCAATACTTTTTGCATCAAAAACTCTATTGTGCATTTCAGACCGCAATATCATTGTCTATCAAGGAGATATCATAAATGGGGAACTGATTGAAAACTGACCAAACCCAGCCAATTGATGGTAGAGGAACAATTACGACAGTTCTGTAGGCTAACATCTGCTGATGAGGTAAGTCTTTAAATTATGTGATTCCTCTGCCACTGCCTCCGAATGTTTTGGTTTTAGCAGCCGTGAGTTTTTCTGCTGTTAATCGGCCTTGGAGGCATTCCGTCGGCAAGATGACTTCTTTATTCTTTTTTGTTTGATCAACAGTTATAATGTACAAATATGATAGGGCTACATTCCTTGTCACTGCCTCCGTATGTTTTGGCTTTAGCAGCTTTGAGTTTTCTCTCGTGTTAATCCTGTAGAGCATTTCGTAGCAGTGACTTCGATCAACAGTTATAATGTGTATAAATATGTAGGGCTATTCTGGTCACTGCCTCCCGGAATGAGTCTTGGCTTTAGCAGCATTGAGTTTTTCCTGCTGTTAATCCTTGGACGCATTTCGCAGCAGGATGGACTTCTTCGATCAACAAAAATTTATTCAAGTTAATATCAACGGTAAAATTTCATCAATGTTAATGCTTACGGCGTAGGTTAACTGTAATTTTATCAATAGAATATGAGCGGTATGCGAACCCACTTTATGCGTCAAGATCAGACCAACAAGTTTTATGATGTGTAAATTATACATATTATAATTATAATGCAATATATTTACACATCGTTAAACTTATTTTCATCTTGACTCATTAGGTAGATTCGCACGGATGTTACTCACATTTTATTGATAAAACCTTCAGGTTCATCTACGATATATGTTGTGAGGGCCAAAATATTGGGGGCAATGTCTAGAAAACCATTCTAAAAATTGTTATAAGAATAACATTTTCGAATAATATTCTCATGTATTTGTCACTTGAACAATGTAACAGTTTTTGGAATGTTTTTATAGCCAAATTTCACGACATTTTCTGAACAGTTTTAGAATATTTTTTGTTGGGGCATTACACCGAATAAGAGTTGTGTATGTAAGATAACATCAGAGAGAAAGTTGAGACATTTTTATTAAGAATTTTTACGCTACCCACGCAATCCCCAAAATAATAATTTGCTAGTTTGCTAAACATTGGCAAATCATCAGCTTATGTTAGATTAAACATTTGATAAAATTTTACCTAGAAGTTTAGTTTAAAATGTTGTCAAGTAAATTTGCCAAATATTTTATACAAAAGCATCTGGTGTGTTTCGTCCCGGG